>OX465295.1:358614365-359146865 GCA_949987735.1 Leucophora obtusa
AGTCTACGTATTCCAGAAATTCAGATTTTGTTTACTGCCCACCAGTGGTGAATCACATTTTCATGGAGCAACCCCACAAAAAACTGATAGAATATAAGTGTGATACACCAAAATGTTCGCATGAATAAGACCTATTTCCGTCCATACTTACAAATGCGGCGAGTAGTCTACGTATTCCAGAAATTCAGATTTTGTTTACTGACCACCAGTGGTGAATCACATTTTCATGGAGCAACCCCACAAAAAACTGATAGGATATAAGTGTGATACACCAAAATGTTCGTATGAATAAGGCCTATTTGCGTCCATACTTAGAAATGCGGCGAGTAGTCTACATATTCCAGAAATTCAGATTTTGTTTACTGACCACCAGTGGTGAATCACATTTTCATGGAGCAACCACACAAAAAACTGATAGGATATAAGTGTGATACACCAAAATGTTCGCATGAATAAGACCTATTTCCGTCCATACTTACAAATGCGGCGAGTAGTCTACGTATTCCAGAAATTCAGATTTGGTTTACTGACCACCAGTGGTGAATCACATTTTCATGGAGCAACCCCACAAAAAACTGACAGGATATAAGTGTGATACACCAAAATGTTCGTATGAATAAGGCCTATTTGCGTCCATACTTAGAAATGCGGCGACTAGTCCAGGTATTCCAGAAATTCAGATTTTGTTTACTGACCACCAGTGGTGAATCACATTTTCATGGAGCAACCCCACAAAAAACTGATAGGATATAAGTGTGATACACCAAAATGTTCGTATGAATAAGGCCTATTTGCGTCCATACTTAGAAATGCGGCGAGTAGTCTACGTATTCCAGAAATTCAGATTTTGTTTACTGACCACCAGTGGTGAATCACATTTTCATGGAGCAACCCCACAAAAAACTGATAGGATATAAGTGTGATACACCAAAATGTTCGTATGAATAAGGCCTATTTGCGTCCATACTTAGAAATGCGGCGGGTAGTCTACGTATTCCAGAAATTCAAATTTTGTTTACTGACCTCCAGTGGTGAATCACATTTTCATGGAGCAACCCCACAAAAAACTGATAGGATATAAGTGTGATACACCAAAATGTTCGTATGAATAAGGCCTATTTGCGTCCATACCTAGAAATGCGGCGAGTGGGCTACGTATTCCAGAAATTCAGATTTTGTTTACTGACCACCAGTGGTGAATCACATTTTCATGGAGCAACCCCACAAAAAACTGATAGGATATAAGTGTGATACACCAAAATGTTCGTATGAATAAGGCCTATTTGCGTCCATACTTAGAAATGCGGCGAGTAGTCTACGTATTCCAGAAATTCAGATTTTGTTTACTGACCACCAGTGGTGAATCACATTTTCATGGAGCAACCCCACAAAAAACTGATAGGATATAAGTGTGATACACCAAAATGTTCGCATGAATAAGACCTATTTCCCTCCATACTTACAAATGCGGCGAGTAGTCTACGTATTCCAGAAATTCAGATTTTGTTTACTGACCACCAGTGGTGAATCACATTTTCATGGAGCAACCCCACAAAAAACTGATAGGATATAAGTGTGAAACACCAAAATGTTCGTATGAATAAGGCCTATTTGCGTCCATACTTAGAAATGCGGCGAGTAGTCTACGTATTCCAGAAATTCAGATTTTGTTTACTGCCCACCAGTGGTGAATCACATTTTCATGGAGCAACCCCACAAAAAACTGATAGAATATAAGTGTGATACACCAAAATGTTCGCATGAATAAGACCTATTTCCGTCCATACTTACAAATGCGGCGAGTAGTCTACGTATTCCAGAAATTCAGATTTTGTTTACTGACCACCAGTGGTGAATCACATTTTCATGGAGCAACCCCACAAAAAACTGATAGGATATAAGTGTGATACACCAAAATGTTCGTATGAATAAGGCCTATTTGCGTCCATACTTAGAAATGCGGCGAGTAGTCTACATATTCCAGAAATTCAGATTTTGTTTACTGACCACCAGTGGTAAATCACATTTTCATGGAGCAACCACACAAAAAACTGATAGGATATAAGTGTGATACACCAAAATGTTCGCATGAATAAGACCTATTTCCGTCCATACTTACAAATGCGGCGAGTAGTCTACGTATTCCAGAAATTCAGATTTGGTTTACTGACCACCAGTGGTGAATCACATTTTCATGGAGCAACCCCACAAAAAACTGATAGGATATAAGTGTGATACACCAAAATGTTCGTATGAATAAGGCCTATTTGCGTCCATACTTAGAAATGCGGCGACTAGTCCAGGTATTCCAGAAATTCAGATTTTGTTTACTGACCACCAGTGGTGAATCACATTTTCATGGAGCAACCCCACAAAAAACTGATAGGATATAAGTGTGATACACCAAAATGTTCGTATGAATAAGGCCTATTTGCGTCCATACTTAGAAATGCGGCGACTAGTCCAGGTATTCCAGAAATTCAGATTTTGTTTACTGACCACCAGTGGTGAATCACATTTTCATGGAGCAACCCCACAAAAAACTGATAGGATATAAGTGTGATACACCAAAATGTTCGCATGAATAAGACCTATTTCCGTCCATACTTACAAATGCGGCGAGTAGTCTACGTATTCCAGAAATTCAGATTTTGTTTACTGACCACCAGTGGTGAATCACATTTTCATGGAGCAACCCCACAAAAAACTGATAGGATATAAGTGTGATACACCAAAATGTTCGTATGAATAAGGCCTATTTGCGTCCATACTTAGAAATGCGGCGAGTAGTCTACGTATTCCAGAAATTCAGATTTTGTTTACTGACCACCAGTGGTGAATCACATTTTCATGGAGCAACCCCACAAAAAACTGATAGGATATAAGTGTGATACACCAAAATGTTCGTATGAATAAGGCCTATTTGCGTCCATACTTAGAAATGCGGCAACTAGTCCAGCTATTCCAGAAATTCAGATTTTGTTTACTGACCACCAGTGGTGAATCACATTTTCATGGAGCAACCCCACAAAAAACTGATAGGATATAAGTGTGATACACCAAAATGTTCGTATGAATAAGGCCTATTTGCGCCCATACTTAGAAATGCGGCGACTAGTCCAGGTATTCCAGAAATTCAGATTTTGTTTACTGACCTCCAGTGGTGAATCACATTTTCATGGAGCAACCCCACAAAAAACTGATAGGATATAAGTGTGATACACCAAAATGTTCGTATGAATAAGGCCTATTTGCGTCCATACTTAGAAATGCGGCGACTAGTCCAGGTATTCCAGAAATACAGATTTTGTTTACTGACCACCAGTGGTGAATCACATTTTCATGGAGCAACCCCACAAAAAACTGATAGGATATAAGTGTGATACACCAAAATGTTCGTATGAATAAGGCCTATTTGCGTCCATACTTAGAAATGCGGCGACTAGTCCAGGTATTCCAGAAATACAGATTTTGTTTACTGACCACCAGTGGTGAAACACATTTTCATGGAGCAACCCCACAAAAAACTGATAGGATATAAGTGTGATACACCAAAATGTTCGTATGAATAAGGCCTATTTCCGTCCATACTTAGAAATACGGCGAGTGGTCTACGTCTTCCAGAAATTCAGATTTTGTTTACTGACCACCAGTGGTGAATCACATTTTCATGGAGCAACCCCACAAAAAACTGATAGGATATAAGTGTGATACACCAAAATGTTCGTATGAATAAGGCCTATTTGCGCCCATACTTAGAAATGCGGCGACTAGTCCAGGTATTCCAGAAATTCAGATTTTGTTTACTGACCACCAGTGGTGAGTCACATTTTCATGGAGCAACCCCACAAACAACTGATAGGATATAAGTGTGATACACCAAAATGTTCGTATGAATAAGGCCTATTTCCGTCCATACTTAGAAATACGGCGAGTGGTCTACGTATTCCAGAAATTCAGATTTTGTTTACTGACCACCAGTGGTGAATCACATTTTCATGGAGCAACCCCACAAAAAACTGATAGGATATAAGTGTGATACACCAAAATGTTAGTATGAATAAGGCTTATTTGCGCCCATACTTAGAAATGCGGCGACTAGTCCAGGTATTCCAGAAATTCAGATGTTGTTTACTGACCACCAGTGGTGAATCACATTTTCATGGAGCAACCCCACAAAAAACTGATAGGATATAAGTGTGATACACCAAAATGTTCGTATGAATAAGGCTTATTTCCGTCCATACTTAGAAATACGGCGAGTGGTCTACGTATTCCAGAAATTCAGATTTTGTTTACTGACCACCAGTGGTGAATCACATTTTCATGGAGCAACCCCACAAAAAACTGATAGGATATAAGTGTGATACACCAAAATGTTCGTATGAATAAGGCCTATTTGCGTCCATACTTAGAAATGCGGCGACTAGTCCAGGTATTCCAGAAATTCAGATTTTGTTTACTGACCACCAGTGGTGAATCACATTTTCATGGAGCAACCCCACAAAAAACTGATAGGATATAAGTGTGATACACCAAAATGTTCGCATGAATAAGACCTATTTCCGTCCATACTTACAAATGCGGCGAGTAGTCTACGTATTCCAGAAATTCAGATTTTGTTTACTGACCACCAGTGGTGAATCACATTTTCATGGAGCAACCCCACAAAAAACTGATAGGATATAAGTGTGATACACCAAAATGTTCGTATGAATAAGGCCTATTTGCGTCCATACTTAGAAATGCGGCGACTAGTCCAGGTATTCCAGAAATTCAGATTTTGTTTACTGACCTCCAGTGGTGAATCACATTTTCATGGAGCAACCCCACAAAAAACTGATAGGATATAAGTGTGATACACCAAAATGTTCGTATGAATAAGGCCTATTTGCGCCCGTACTTAGAAATGCGGCGACTAGTCCAGGTATTCCAGAAATTCAGATTTTGTTTACTGACCACCAGTGGTGAGTCACATTTTCATGGAGCAACCCCACAAACAACTGATAGGATATAAGTGTGATACACCAAAATGTTCGTATGAATAAGGCCTATTTCCGTCCATACTTAGAAATACGGCGAGTGGTCTACGTATTCCAGAAATTCAGATTTTGTTTACTGACCACCAGTGGTGAATCACATTTTCATGGAGCAACCCCACAAAAAACTGATAGGATATAAGTGTGATACACCAAAATGTTAGTATGAATAAGGCCTATTTGCGCCCATACTTAGAAATGCGGCGACTAGTCCAGGTATTCCAGAAATTCAGATGTTGTTTACTGACCACCAGTGGTGAATCACATTTTCATGGAGCAACCCCACAAAAAACTGATAGGATATAAGTGTGATACACCAAAATGTTCGTATGAATAAGGCCTATTTCCGTCCATACTTAGAAATACGGCGAGTGGTCTACGTATTCCAGAAATTCAGATTTTGTTTACTGACCACCAGTGGTGAATCACATTTTCATGGAGCAACCCCACAAAAAACTGATAGGATATAAGTGTGATACACCAAAATGTTCGTATGAATAAGGCCTATTTGCGTCCATACTTAGAAATGCGGCGACTAGTCCAGGTATTCCAGAAATACAGATTTTGTTTACTGACCACCAGTGGTGAATCACATTTTCATGGAGCAACCCCACAAAAAACTGATAGGATATAAGTGTGATACACCAAAATGTTCGTATGAATAAGGCCTATTTGCGTCCATACTTAGAAATGCGGCGACTAGTCCAGGTATTCCAAAAATACAGATTTTGTTTACTGACCACCAGTGGTGAATCACATTTTCATGGAGCAACCCCACAAAAAACTGATAGGATATAAGTGTGATACACCAAAATGTTCGTATGAATAAGGCCTATTTGCGTCCATACTTAGAAATGCGGCGACTAGTCCAGGTATTCCAGAAATACAGATTTTGTTTACTGACCACCAGTGGTGAAACACATTTTCATGGAGCAACCCCACAAAAAACTGATAGGATATAAGTGTGATACACCAAAATGTTCGTATGAATAAGGCCTATTTCCGTCCATACTTAGAAATACGGCGAGTGGTCTACGTCTTCCAGAAATTCAGATTTTGTTTACTGACCACCAGTGGTGAATCACATTTTCATGGAGCAACCCCACAAAAAACTGATAGGATATAAGTGTGATACACCAAAATGTTCGTATGAATAAGGCCTATTTGCGCCCGTACTTAGAAATGCGGCGACTAGTCCAGGTATTCCAGAAATTCAGATTTTGTTTACTGACCACCAGTGGTGAGTCACATTTTCATGGAGCAACCCCACAAACAACTGATAGGATATAAGTGTGATACACCAAAATGTTCGTATGAATAAGGCCTATTTCCGTCCATACTTAGAAATACGGCGAGTGGTCTACGTATTCCAGAAATTCAGATTTTGTTTACTGACCACCAGTGGTGAATCACATTTTCATGGAGCAACCCCACAAAAAACTGATAGGATATAAGTGTGATACACCAAAATGTTAGTATGAATAAGGCCTATTTGCGCCCATACTTAGAAATGCGGCGACTAGTCCAGGTATTCCAGAAATTCAGATGTTGTTTACTGACCACCAGTGGTGAATCACATTTTCATGGAGCAACCCCACAAAAAACTGATAGGATATAAGTGTGATACACCAAAATGTTCGTATGAATAAGGCCTATTTCCGTCCATACTTAGAAATGCGGCGACTTGTCCAGGTATTCCAGAAATACAGATTTTGTTTACTGACCACCAGTGGTGAATCACATTTTCATGGAGCAACCCCACAAAAAACTGATAGGATATAAGTGTGATACACCAAAATGTTCGTATGAATAAGGCCTATTTGCGTCCATACTTAGAAATGCGGCGACTAGTCCAGGTATTCCAGAAATACAGATTTTGTTTAATGACCACCAGTGGTGAAACACATTTTCATGGAGCAACCCCACAAAAAACTGATAGGATATAAGTGTGATACACCAAAATGTTCGTATGAATAAGGCCTATTTCCGTCCATACTTAGAAATACGGCGAGTGGTCTACGTCTTCCAGAAATTCAGATTTTGTTTACTGACCACCAGTGGTGAATCACATTTTCATGGAGCAACCCCACAAAAAACTGATAGGATATAAGTGTGATACACCAAAATGTTCGTATGAATAAGGCCTATTTGCGCCCGTACTTAGAAATGCGGCGACTAGTCCAGGTATTCCAGAAATTCAGATTTTGTTTACTGACCACCAGTGGTGAGTCACATTTTCATGGAGCAACCCCACAAACAACTGATAGGATATAAGTGTGATACACCAAAATGTTCGTATGAATAAGGCCTATTTCCGTCCATACTTAGAAATACGGCGAGTGGTCTACGTATTCCAGAAATTCAGATTTTGTTTACTGACCACCAGTGGTGAATCACATTTTCATGGAGCAACCCCACAAAAAACTGATAGGATATAAGTGTGATACACCAAAATGTTCGTATGAATAAGGCCTATTTGCGCCCATACTTAGAAATGCGGCGACTAGTCCAGGTATTCCAGAAATTCAGATTTTGTTTACTGACCTCCAGTGGTGAATCACATTTTCATGGAGCAACCCCACAAAAAACTGATAGGATATAAGTGTGATACACCAAAATGTTCGTATGAATAAGGCCTATTTGCGTCCATACTTAGAAATGCGGCGACTAGTCCAGGTATTCCAGAAATACAGATTTTGTTTACTGACCACCAGTGGTGAATCACATTTTCATGGAGCAACCCCACAAAAAACTGATAGGATATAAGTGTGATACACCAAAATGTTCGTATGATTAAGGCCTATTTGCGTCCATACTTAGAAATGCGGCGACTAGTCCAGGTATTCCAAAAATACAGATTTTGTTTACTGACCACCAGTGGTGAATCACATTTTCATGGAGCAACCCCACAAAAAACTGATAGGATATAAGTGTGATACACCAAAATGTTCGTATGAATAAGGCCTATTTCCGTCCATACTTAGAAATACGGCGAGTGGTCTACGTATTCCAGAAATTCAGATTTTGTTTACTGACCACCAGTGGTGAATCACATTTTCATGGAGCAACCCCACAAAAAACTGATAGGATATAAGTGTGATACACCAAAATGTTCGTATGAATAAGGCCTATTTGCGTCCATACTTAGAAATGCGGCGACTAGTCCAGGTATTCCAAAAATACAGATTTTGTTTACTGACCACCAGTGGTGAATCACATTTTCATGGAGCAACCCCACAAAAAACTGATAGGATATAAGTGTGATACACCAAAATGTTCGTATGATTAAGGCCTATTTGCGTCCATACTTAGAAATGCGGCGACTAGTCCAGGTATTCCAAAAATACAGATTTTGTTTACTGACCACCAGTGGTGAATCACATTTTCATGGAGCAACCCCACAAAAAACTGATAGGATATAAGTGTGATACACCAAAATGTTCGTATGAATAAGGCCTATTTGCGCCCATACTTAGAAATGCGGCGACTAGTCCAGGTATTCCAGAAACACAGATTTTGTTTACTGACCACCAGTGGTGAAACACATTTTCATGGAGCAACCCCACAAAAAACTGATAGGATATAAGTGTGATACACCAAAATGTTCGTATGAATAAGGCCTATTTGCGTCCATACTTAGAAATGCGGCGACTAGTCCAGGTATTCCAGAAATACAGATTTTGTTTACTGACCACCAGTGGTGAATCACATTTTCATGGAGCAACCCCACAAAAAACTGATAGGATATAAGTGTGATACACCAAAATGTTCGTATGAATAAGGCCTATTTGCGTCCATACTTAGAAATGCGGCGACTAGTCCAGGTATTCCAGAAATACAGATTTTGTTTACTGACCACCAGTGGTGAATCACATTTTGATGGAGCAACCCCACAAAAAACTGATAGGATATAAGTGTGATACACCAAAATGTTCGTATGAATAAGGCCTATTTGCGTCCATACTTAGAAATGCGGCGACTAGTCCAGGTATTCCAAAAATACAGATTTTGTTTACTGACCACCAGTGGTGAATCACATTTTCATGGAGCAACCCCACAAAAAACTGATAGGATATAAGTGTGATACACCAAAATGTTCGTATGATTAAGGCCTATTTGCGTCCATACTTAGAAATGCGGCGACTAGTCCAGGTATTCCAAAAATACAGATTTTGTTTACTGACCACCAGTGGTGAATCACATTTTCATGGAGCAACCCCACAAAAAACTGATAGGATATAAGTGTGATACACCAAAATGTTCGTATGAATAAGGCCTATTTGCGTCCATACTTAGAAATGCGGCGACTAGTCCAGGTATTCCAGAAATACAGATTTTGTTTACTGACCACCAGTGGTGAATCACATTTTCATGGAGCAACCCCACAAAAAACTGATAGGATATAAGTGTGATACACCAAAATGTTCGTATGAATAAGGCCTATTTGCGTCCATACTTAGAAATGCGGCGACTAGTCCAGGTATTCCAAAAATACAGATTTTGTTTACTGACCACCAGTGGTGAATCACATTTTCATGGAGCAACCCCACAAAAAACTGATAGGATATAAGTGTGATACACCAAAATGTTCGTATGAATAAGGCCTATTTGCGCCCGTACTTAGAAATGCGGCGACTAGTCCAGGTATTCCAGAAATTCAGATTTTGTTTACTGACCACCAGTGGTGAGTCACATTTTCATGGAGCAACCCCACAAACAACTGATAGGATATAAGTGTGATACACCAAAATGTTCGTATGAATAAGGCCTATTTCCGTCCATACTTAGAAATACGGCGAGTGGTCTACGTATTCCAGAAATTCAGATTTTGTTTACTGACCACCAGTGGTGAATCACATTTTCATGGAGCAACCCCACAAAAAACTGATAGGATATAAGTGTGATACACCAAAATGTTAGTATGAATAAGGCCTATTTGCGCCCATACTTAGAAATGCGGCGACTAGTCCAGGTATTCCAGAAATTCAGATGTTGTTTACTGACCACCAGTGGTGAATCACATTTTCATGGAGCAACCCCACAAAAAACTGATAGGATATAAGTGTGATACACCAAAATGTTCGTATGAATAAGGCCTATTTCCGTCCATACTTAGAAATACGGCGAGTGGTCTACGTATTCCAGAAATTCAGATTTTGTTTACTGACCACCAGTGGTGAATCACATTTTCATGGAGCAACCCCACAAAAAACTGATAGGATATAAGTGTGATACACCAAAATGTTCGTATGAATAAGGCCTATTTGCGTCCATACTTAGAAATGCGGCGACTTGTCCAGGTATTCCAGAAATACAGATTTTGTTTACTGACCACCAGTGGTGAATCACATTTTCATGGAGCAACCCCACAAAAAACTGATAGGATATAAGTGTGATACACCAAAATGTTCGTATGAATAAGGCCTATTTGCGTCCATACTTAGAAATGCGGCGACTAGTCCAGGTATTCCAGAAATACAGATTTTGTTTAATGACCACCAGTGGTGAAACACATTTTCATGGAGCAACCCCACAAAAAACTGATAGGATATAAGTGTGATACACCAAAATGTTCGTATGAATAAGGCCTATTTCCGTCCATACTTAGAAATACGGCGAGTGGTCTACGTCTTCCAGAAATTCAGATTTTGTTTACTGACCACCAGTGGTGAATCACATTTTCATGGAGCAACCCCACAAAAAACTGATAGGATATAAGTGTGATACACCAAAATGTTCGTATGAATAAGGCCTATTTGCGCCCGTACTTAGAAATGCGGCGACTAGTCCAGGTATTCCAGAAATTCAGATTTTGTTTACTGACCACCAGTGGTGAGTCACATTTTCATGGAGCAACCCCACAAACAACTGATAGGATATAAGTGTGATACACCAAAATGTTCGTATGAATAAGGCCTATTTCCGTCCATACTTAGAAATACGGCGAGTGGTCTACGTATTCCAGAAATTCAGATTTTGTTTACTGACCACCAGTGGTGAATCACATTTTCATGGAGCAACCCCACAAAAAACTGATAGGATATAAGTGTGATACACCAAAATGTTAGTATGAATAAGGCCTATTTGCGCCCATACTTAGAAATGCGGCGACTAGTCCAGGTATTCCAGAAATTCAGATGTTGTTTACTGACCACCAGTGGTGAATCACA
Organism: Leucophora obtusa; assembly: GCA_949987735.1. NCBI lineage: Eukaryota > Metazoa > Arthropoda > Insecta > Diptera > Anthomyiidae > Leucophora > Leucophora obtusa. The sequence goes on from OX465295.1 coordinate 358,625,575, forward strand.
TTTTCATGGAGCAACCCCACAAAAAACTGATAGGATATAAGTGTGATACACCAAAATGTTCGTATGAATAAGGCCTATTTCCGTCCATACTTAGAAATACGGCGAGTGGTCTACGTATTCCAGAAATTCAGATTTTGTTTACTGACCACCAGTGGTGAATCACATTTTCATGGAGCAACCCCACAAAAAACTGATAGGATATAAGTGTGATACACCAAAATGTTCGTATGAATAAGGCCTATTTGCGCCCATACTTAGAAATGCGGCGACTAGTCCAGGTATTCCAGAAATTCAGATTTTGTTTACTGACCTCCAGTGGTGAATCACATTTTCATGGAGCAACCCCACAAAAAACTGATAGGATATAAGTGTGATACACCAAAATGTTCGTATGAATAAGGCCTATTTGCGTCCATACTTAGAAATGCGGCGACTAGTCCAGGTATTCCAGAAATACAGATTTTGTTTACTGACCACCAGTGGTGAATCACATTTTCATGGAGCAACCCCACAAAAAACTGATAGGATATAAGTGTGATACACCAAAATGTTCGTATGATTAAGGCCTATTTGCGTCCATACTTAGAAATGCGGCGACTAGTCCAGGTATTCCAAAAATACAGATTTTGTTTACTGACCACCAGTGGTGAATCACATTTTCATGGAGCAACCCCACAAAAAACTGATAGGATATAAGTGTGATACACCAAAATGTTCGTATGAATAAGGCCTATTTCCGTCCATACTTAGAAATACGGCGAGTGGTCTACGTATTCCAGAAATTCAGATTTTGTTTACTGACCACCAGTGGTGAATCACATTTTCATGGAGCAACCCCACAAAAAACTGATAGGATATAAGTGTGATACACCAAAATGTTCGTATGAATAAGGCCTATTTGCGTCCATACTTAGAAATGCGGCGACTAGTCCAGGTATTCCAAAAATACAGATTTTGTTTACTGACCACCAGTGGTGAATCACATTTTCATGGAGCAACCCCACAAAAAACTGATAGGATATAAGTGTGATACACCAAAATGTTCGTATGACTAAGGCCTATTTGCGTCCATACTTAGAAATGCGGCGACTAGTCCAGGTATTCCAAAAATACAGATTTTGTTTACTGACCACCAGTGGTGAATCACATTTTCATGGAGCAACCCCACAAAAAACTGATAGGATATAAGTGTGATACACCAAAATGTTCGTATGAATAAGGCCTATTTGCGCCCATACTTAGAAATGCGGCGACTAGTCCAGGTATTCCAGAAACACAGATTTTGTTTACTGACCACCAGTGGTGAAACACATTTTCATGGAGCAACCCCACAAAAAACTGATAGGATATAAGTGTGATACACCAAAATGTTCGTATGAATAAGGCCTATTTGCGTCCATACTTAGAAATGCGGCGACTAGTCCAGGTATTCCAGAAATACAGATTTTGTTTACTGACCACCAGTGGTGAATCACATTTTCATGGAGCAACCCCACAAAAAACTGATAGGATATAAGTGTGATACACCAAAATGTTCGTATGAATAAGGCCTATTTGCGTCCATACTTAGAAATGCGGCGACTAGTCCAGGTATTCCAGAAATACAGATTTTGTTTACTGACCACCAGTGGTGAAACATATTTTCATGGAGCAACCCCACAAAAAACTGATAGGATATAAGTGTGATACACCAAAATGTTCGTATGAATAAGGCCTATTTCCGTCCATACTTAGAAATACGGCGAGTGGTCTACGTATTCCAGAAATTCAGATTTTGTTTACTGACCACCAGTGGTGAATCACATTTTCATGGAGCAACCCCACAAAAAACTGATAGGATATAAGTGTGATACACCAAAATGTTCGTATGAATAAGGCCTATTTGCGCCCATACTTAGAAATGCGGCGACTAGTCCAGGTATTCCAGAAATTCAGATTTTGTTTACTGACCTCCAGTGGTGAATCACATTTTCATGGAGCAACCCCACAAACAACTGATAGGATATAAGTGTGATACACCAAAATGTTCGTATGAATAAGGCCTATTTCCGTCCATACTTAGAAATACGGCGAGTGGTCTACGTATTCCAGAAATTCAGATTTTGTTTACTGACCACCAGTGGTGAATCACATTTTCATGGAGCAACCCCACAAAAAACTGATAGGATATAAGTGTGATACACCAAAATGTTAGTATGAATAAGGCCTATTTGCGCCCATACTTAGAAATGCGGCGACTAGTCCAGGTATTCCAGAAATTCAGATGTTGTTTACTGACCACCAGTGGTGAATCACATTTTCATGGAGCAACCCCACAAAAAACTGATAGGATATAAGTGTGATACACCAAAATGTTCGTATGAATAAGGCCTATTTTCGTCCATACTTAGAAATACGGCGAGTGGTCTACGTATTCCAGAAATTCAGATTTTGTTTACTGACCACCAGTGGTGAATCACATTTTCATGGAGCAACCCCACAAAAAACTGATAGGATATAAGTGTGATACACCAAAATGTTCGTATGAATAAGGCCTATTTGCGCCCATACTTAGAAATGCGGCGACTAGTCCAGGTATTCCAGAAATTCAGATTTTGTTTACTGACCTCCAGTGGTGAATCACATTTTCATGGAGCAACCCCACAAAAAACTGATAGGATATAAGTGTGATACACCAAAATGTTCGTATGAATAAGGCCTATTTGCGTCCATACTTAGAAATGCGGCGACTAGTCCAGGTATTCCAGAAATACAGATTTTGTTTACTGACCACCAGTGGTGAATCACATTTTCATGGAGCAACCCCACAAAAAACTGATAGGATATAAGTGTGATACACCAAAATGTTCGTATGAATAAGGCCTATTTGCGTCCATACTTAGAAATGCGGCGACTAGTCCAGGTATTCCAAAAATACAGATTTTGTTTACTGACCACCAGTGGTGAATCACATTTTCATGGAGCAACCCCACAAAAAACTGATAGGATATAAGTGTGATACACCAAAATGTTCGTATGAATAAGGCCTATTTGCGTCCATACTTAGAAATGCGGCGACTAGTCCAGGTATTCCAGAAATACAGATTTTGTTTACTGACCACCAGTGGTGAAACACATTTTCATGGAGCAACCCCACAAAAAACTGATAGGATATAAGTGTGATACACCAAAATGTTCGTATGAATAAGGCCTATTTCCGTCCATACTTAGAAATACGGCGAGTGGTCTACGTCTTCCAGAAATTCAGATTTTGTTTACTGACCACCAGTGGTGAATCACATTTTCATGGAGCAACCCCACAAAAAACTGATAGGATATAAGTGTGATACACCAAAATGTTCGTATGAATAAGGCCTATTTGCGCCCGTACTTAGAAATGCGGCGACTAGTCCAGGTATTCCAGAAATTCAGATTTTGTTTACTGACCACCAGTGGTGAGTCACATTTTCATGGAGCAACCCCACAAACAACTGATAGGATATAAGTGTGATACACCAAAATGTTCGTATGAATAAGGCCTATTTCCGTCCATACTTAGAAATACGGCGAGTGGTCTACGTATTCCAGAAATTCAGATTTTGTTTACTGACCACCAGTGGTGAATCACATTTTCATGGAGCAACCCCACAAAAAACTGATAGGATATAAGTGTGATACACCAAAATGTTAGTATGAATAAGGCCTATTTGCGCCCATACTTAGAAATGCGGCGACTAGTCCAGGTATTCCAGAAATTCAGATGTTGTTTACTGACCACCAGTGGTGAATCACATTTTCATGGAGCAACCCCACAAAAAACTGATAGGATATAAGTGTGATACACCAAAATGTTCGTATGAATAAGGCCTATTTCCGTCCATACTTAGAAATACGGCGAGTGGTCTACGTATTCCAGAAATTCAGATTTTGTTTACTGACCACCAGTGGTGAATCACATTTTCGTGGAGCAACCCCACAAAAAACTGATAGGATATAAGTGTGATACACCAAAATGTTCGTATGAATAAGGCCTATTTGCGCCCATACTTAGAAATGCGGCGACTAGTCCAGGTATTCCAGAAATTCAGATTTTGTTTACTGACCTCCAGTGGTGAATCACATTTTCATGGAGCAACCCCACAAAAAACTGATAGGATATAAGTGTGATACACCAAAATGTTCGTATGAATAAGGCCTATTTGCGTCCATACTTAGAAATGCGGCGACTAGTCCAGGTATTCCAGAAATACAGATTTTGTTTACTGACCACCAGTGGTGAATCACATTTTCATGGAGCAACCCCACAAAAAACTGATAGGATATAAGTGTGATACACCAAAATGTTCGTATGATTAAGGCCTATTTGCGTCCATACTTAGAAATGCGGCGACTAGTCCAGGTATTCCAAAAATACAGATTTTGTTTACTGACCACCAGTGGTGAATCACATTTTCATGGAGCAACCCCACAAAAAACTGATAGGATATAAGTGTGATACACCAAAATGTTCGTATGAATAAGGCCTATTTCCGTCCATACTTAGAAATACGGCGAGTGGTCTACGTATTCCAGAAATTCAGATTTTGTTTACTGACCACCAGTGGTGAATCACATTTTCATGGAGCAACCCCACAAAAAACTGATAGGATATAAGTGTGATACACCAAAATGTTCGTATGAATAAGGCCTATTTGCGCCCATACTTAGAAATGCGGCGACTAGTCCAGGTATTCCAGAAATTCAGATTTTGTTTACTGACCACCAGTGGTGAATCACATTTTCATGGAGCAACCCCACAAAAAACTGATAGGATATAAGTGTGATACACCAAAATGTTCGTATGAATAAGGCCTATTTCCGTCCATACTTAGAAATACGGCGAGTGGTCTACGTATTCCAGAAATTCAGATTTTGTTTACTGACCACCAGTGGTGAATCACATTTTCATGGAGCAACCCCACAAAAAACTGATAGGATATAAGTGTGATACACCAAAATGTTCGTATGAATAAGGCCTATTTGCGCCCATACTTAGAAATGCGGCGACTAGTCCAGGTATTCCAGAAATTCAGATTTTGTTTACTGACCTCCAGTGGTGAATCACATTTTCATGGAGCAACCCCACAAACAACTGATAGGATATAAGTGTGATACACCAAAATGTTCGTATGAATAAGGCCTATTTCCGTCCATACTTAGAAATACGGCGAGTGGTCTACGTATTCCAGAAATTCAGATTTTGTTTACTGACCACCAGTGGTGAATCACATTTTCATGGAGCAACCCCACAAAAAACTGATAGGATATAAGTGTGATACACCAAAATGTTAGTATGAATAAGGCCTATTTGCGCCCATACTTAGAAATGCGGCGACTAGTCCAGGTATTCCAGAAATTCAGATGTTGTTTACTGACCACCAGTGGTGAATCACATTTTCATGGAGCAACCCCACAAAAAACTGATAGGATATAAGTGTGATACACCAAAATGTTCGTATGAATAAGGCCTATTTTCGTCCATACTTAGAAATACGGCGAGTGGTCTACGTATTCCAGAAATTCAGATTTTGTTTACTGACCACCAGTGGTGAATCACATTTTCATGGAGCAACCCCACAAAAAACTGATAGGATATAAGTGTGATACACCAAAATGTTCGTATGAATAAGGCCTATTTGCGCCCATACTTAGAAATGCGGCGACTAGTCCAGGTATTCCAGAAATTCAGATTTTGTTTACTGACCTCCAGTGGTGAATCACATTTTCATGGAGCAACCCCACAAAAAACTGATAGGATATAAGTGTGATACACCAAAATGTTCGTATGAATAAGGCCTATTTGCGTCCATACTTAGAAATGCGGCGACTAGTCCAGGTATTCCAGAAATACAGATTTTGTTTACTGACCACCAGTGGTGAATCACATTTTCATGGAGCAACCCCACAAAAAACTGATAGGATATAAGTGTGATACACCAAAATGTTCGTATGAATAAGGCCTATTTGCGTCCATACTTAGAAATGCGGCGACTAGTCCAGGTATTCCAAAAATACAGATTTTGTTTACTGACCACCAGTGGTGAATCACATTTTCATGGAGCAACCCCACAAAAAACTGATAGGATATAAGTGTGATACACCAAAATGTTCGTATGAATAAGGCCTATTTGCGTCCATACTTAGAAATGCGGCGACTAGTCCAGGTATTCCAGAAATACAGATTTTGTTTACTGACCACCAGTGGTGAAACACATTTTCATGGAGCAACCCCACAAAAAACTGATAGGATATAAGTGTGATACACCAAAATGTTCGTATGAATAAGGCCTATTTCCGTCCATACTTAGAAATACGGCGAGTGGTCTACGTCTTCCAGAAATTCAGATTTTGTTTACTGACCACCAGTGGTGAATCACATTTTCATGGAGCAACCCCACAAAAAACTGATAGGATATAAGTGTGATACACCAAAATGTTCGTATGAATAAGGCCTATTTGCGCCCGTACTTAGAAATGCGGCGACTAGTCCAGGTATTCCAGAAATTCAGATTTTGTTTACTGACCACCAGTGGTGAGTCACATTTTCATGGAGCAACCCCACAAACAACTGATAGGATATAAGTGTGATACACCAAAATGTTCGTATGAATAAGGCCTATTTCCGTCCATACTTAGAAATACGGCGAGTGGTCTACGTATTCCAGAAATTCAGATTTTGTTTACTGACCACCAGTGGTGAATCACATTTTCATGGAGCAACCCCACAAAAAACTGATAGGATATAAGTGTGATACACCAAAATGTTAGTATGAATAAGGCCTATTTGCGCCCATACTTAGAAATGCGGCGACTAGTCCAGGTATTCCAGAAATTCAGATGTTGTTTACTGACCACCAGTGGTGAATCACATTTTCATGGAGCAACCCCACAAAAAACTGATAGGATATAAGTGTGATACACCAAAATGTTCGTATGAATAAGGCCTATTTCCGTCCATACTTAGAAATACGGCGAGTGGTCTACGTATTCCAGAAATTCAGATTTTGTTTACTGACCACCAGTGGTGAATCACATTTTCATGGAGCAACCCCACAAAAAACTGATAGGATATAAGTGTGATACACCAAAATGTTCGTATGAATAAGGCCTATTTGCGCCCATACTTAGAAATGCGGCGACTAGTCCAGGTATTCCAGAAATTCAGATTTTGTTTACTGACCTCCAGTGGTGAATCACATTTTCATGGAGCAACCCCACAAAAAACTGATAGGATATAAGTGTGATACACCAAAATGTTCGTATGAATAAGGCCTATTTGCGTCCATACTTAGAAATGCGGCGACTAGTCCAGGTATTCCAGAAATACAGATTTTGTTTACTGACCACCAGTGGTGAATCACATTTTCATGGAGCAACCCCACAAAAAACTGATAGGATATAAGTGTGATACACCAAAATGTTCGTATGATTAAGGCCTATTTGCGTCCATACTTAGAAATGCGGCGACTAGTCCAGGTATTCCAAAAATACAGATTTTGTTTACTGACCACCAGTGGTGAATCACATTTTCATGGAGCAACCCCACAAAAAACTGATAGGATATAAGTGTGATACACCAAAATGTTCGTATGAATAAGGCCTATTTCCGTCCATACTTAGAAATACGGCGAGTGGTCTACGTATTCCAGAAATTCAGATTTTGTTTACTGACCACCAGTGGTGAATCACATTTTCATGGAGCAACCCCACAAAAAACTGATAGGATATAAGTGTGATACACCAAAATGTTCGTATGAATAAGGCCTATTTGCGTCCATACTTAGAAATACGGCGAGTGGTCTACGTCTTCCAGAAATTCAGATTTTGTTTACTGACCACCAGTGGTGAATCACATTTTCATGGAGCAACCCCACAAAAAACTGATAGGATATAAGTGTGATACACCAAAATGTTCGTATGAATAAGGCCTATTTGCGCCCATACTTAGAAATGCGGCGACTAGTCCAGGTATTCCAGAAATTCAGATTTTGTTTACTGACCTCCAGTGGTGAATCACATTTTCATGGAGCAACCCCACAAAAAACTGATAGGATATAAGTGTGATACACCAAAATGTTCGTATGAATAAGGCCTATTTCCGTCCATACTTAGAAATACGGCGAGTGGTCTACGTCTTCCAGAAATTCAGATTTTGTTTACTGACCACCAGTGGTGAATCACATTTTCATGGAGCAACCCCACAAAAAACTGATAGGATATAAGTGTGATACACCAAAATGTTCGTATGAATAAGGCCTATTTGCGCCCATACTTAGAAATGCGGCGACTAGTCCAGGTATTCCAGAAATTCAGATTTTGTTTACTGACCTCCAGTGGTGAATCACATTTTCATGGAGCAACCCCACAAAAAACTGATAGGATATAAGTGTGATACACCAAAATGTTCGTATGATTAAGGCCTATTTGCGTCCATACTTAGAAATGCGGCGACTAGTCCAGGTATTCCAAAAATACAGATTTTGTTTACTGACCACCAGTGGTGAATCACATTTTCATGGAGCAACCCCACAAAAAACTGATAGGATATAAGTGTGATACACCAAAATGTTCGTATGAATAAGGCCTATTTGCGCCCATACTTAGAAATGCGGCGACTAGTCCAGGTATTCCAGAAATTCAGATTTTGTTTACTGACCTCCAGTGGTGAATCACATTTTCATGGAGCAACCCCACAAAAAACTGATAGGATATAAGTGTGATACACCAAAATGTTCGTATGATTAAGGCCTATTTGCGTCCATACTTAGAAATGCGGCGACTAGTCCAGGTATTCCAAAAATACAGATTTTGTTTACTGACCACCAGTGGTGAATCACATTTTCATGGAGCAACCCCACAAAAAACTGATAGGATATAAGTGTGATACACCAAAATGTTCGTATGAATAAGGCCTATTTCCGTCCATACTTAGAAATACGGCGAGTGGTCTACGTATTCCAGAAATTCAGATTTTGTTTACTGACCACCAGTGGTGAATCACATTTTCATGGAGCAACCCCACAAAAAACTGATAAGATATAAGTGTGATACACCAAAATGTTCGTATGAATAAGGCCTATTTGCGTCCATACTTAGAAATGCGGCGACTAGTCCAGGTATTCCAAAAATACAGATTTTGTTTACTGACCACCAGTGGTGAATCACATTTTCATGGAGCAACCCCACAAAAAACTGATAGGATATAAGTGTGATACACCAAAATGTTCGTATGATTAAGGCCTATTTGCGTCCATACTTAGAAATGCGGCGACTAGTCCAGGTATTCCAAAAATACAGATTTTGTTTACTGACCACCAGTGGTGAATCACATTTTCATGGAGCAACCCCACAAAAAACTGATAGGATATAAGTGTGATACACCAAAATGTTCGTATGAATAAGGCCTATTTGCGCCCATACTTAGAAATGCGGCGACTAGTCCAGGTATTCCAGAAACACAGATTTTGTTTACTGACCACCAGTGGTGAAACACATTTTCATGGAGCAACCCCACAAAAAACTGATAGGATATAAGTGTGATACACCAAAATGTTCGTATGAATAAGGCCTATTTGCGTCCATACTTAGAAATGCGGCGACTAGTCCAGGTATTCCAGAAATACAGATTTTGTTTACTGACCACCAGTGGTGAATCACATTTTCATGGAGCAACCCCACAAAAAACTGATAGGATATAAGTGTGATACACCAAAATGTTCGTATGAATAAGGCCTATTTGCGTCCATACTTAGAAATGCGGCGACTAGTCCAGGTATTCCAGAAATACAGATTTTGTTTACTGACCACCAGTGGTGAAACATATTTTCATGGAGCAACCCCACAAAAAACTGATAGGATATAAGTGTGATACACCAAAATGTTCGTATGAATAAGGCCTATTTCCGTCCATACTTAGAAATACGGCGAGTGGTCTACGTATTCCAGAAATTCAGATTTTGTTTACTGACCACCAGTGGTGAATCACATTTTCATGGAGCAACCCCACAAAAAACTGATAGGATATAAGTGTGATACACCAAAATGTTCGTATGAATAAGGCCTATTTCCGTCCATACTTAGAAATACGGCGAGTGGTCTACGTATTCCAGAAATTCAGATTTTGTTTACTGACCACCAGTGGTGAATCACATTTTCATGGAGCAACCCCACAAAAAACTGATAGGATATAAGTGTGATACACCAAAATGTTAGTATGAATAAGGCCTATTTGCGCCCGTACTTAGAAATGCGGCGACTAGTCCAGGTATTCCAGAAATTCAGATTTTGTTTACTGACCTCCAGTGGTGAATCACATTTTCATGGAGCAACCCCACAAACAACTGATAGGATATAAGTGTGATACACCAAAATGTTCGTATGAATAAGGCCTATTTCCGTCCATACTTAGAAATACGGCGAGTGGTCTACGTATTCCAGAAATTCAGATTTTGTTTACTGACCACCAGTGGTGAATCACATTTTCATGGAGCAACCCCACAAAAAACTGATAGGATATAAGTGTGATACACCAAAATGTTAGTATGAATAAGGCCTATTTGCGCCCATACTTAGAAATGCGGCGACTAGTCCAGGTATTCCAGAAATTCAGATGTTGTTTACTGACCACCAGTGGTGAATCACATTTTCATGGAGCAACCCCACAAAAAACTGATAGGATATAAGTGTGATACACCAAAATGTTCGTATGAATAAGGCCTATTTTCGTCCATACTTAGAAATACGGCGAGTGGTCTACGTATTCCAGAAATTCAGATTTTGTTTACTGACCACCAGTGGTGAATCACATTTTCATGGAGCAACCCCACAAAAAACTGATAGGATATAAGTGTGATACACCAAAATGTTCGTATGAATAAGGCCTATTTGCGCCCATACTTAGAAATGCGGCGACTAGTCCAGGTATTCCAGAAATTCAGATTTTGTTTACTGACCTCCAGTGGTGAATCACATTTTCATGGAGCAACCCCACAAAAAACTGATAGGATATAAGTGTGATACACCAAAATGTTCGTATGAATAAGGCCTATTTGCGTCCATACTTAGAAATGCGGCGACTAGTCCAGGTATTCCAGAAATACAGATTTTGTTTACTGACCACCAGTGGTGAATCACATTTTCATGGAGCAACCCCACAAAAAACTGATAGGATATAAGTGTGATACACCAAAATGTTCGTATGAATAAGGCCTATTTGCGTCCATACTTAGAAATGCGGCGACTAGTCCAGGTATTCCAAAAATACAGATTTTGTTTACTGACCACCAGTGGTGAATCACATTTTCATGGAGCAACCCCACAAAAAACTGATAGGATATAAGTGTGATACACCAAAATGTTCGTATGAATAAGGCCTATTTGCGTCCATACTTAGAAATGCGGCGACTAGTCCAGGTATTCCAGAAATACAGATTTTGTTTACTGACCACCAGTGGTGAAACACATTTTCATGGAGCAACCCCACAAAAAACTGATAGGATATAAGTGTGATACACCAAAATGTTCGTATGAATAAGGCCTATTTCCATCCATACTTAGAAATACGGCGAGTGGTCTACGTCTTCCAGAAATTCAGATTTTGTTTACTGACCACCAGTGGTGAATCACATTTTCATGGAGCAACCCCACAAAAAACTGATAGGATATAAGTGTGATACACCAAAATGTTCGTATGAATAAGGCCTATTTGCGCCCGTACTTAGAAATGCGGCGACTAATCCAGGTATTCCAGAAATTCAGATTTTGTTTACTGACCACCAGTGGTGAGTCACATTTTCATGGAGCAACCCCACAAACAACTGATAGGATATAAGTGTGATACACCAAAATGTTCGTATGAATAAGGCCTATTTCCGTCCATACTTAGAAATACGGCGAGTGGTCTACGTATTCCAGAAATTCAGATTTTGTTTACTGACCACCAGTGGTGAATCACATTTTCATGGAGCAACCCCACAAAAAACTGATAGGATATAAGTGTGATACACCAAAATGTTAGTATGAATAAGGCCTATTTGCGCCCATACTTAGAAATGCGGCGACTAGTCCAGGTATTCCAGAAATTCAGATGTTGTTTACTGACCACCAGTGGTGAATCACATTTTCATGGAGCAACCCCACAAAAAACTGATAGGATATAAGTGTGATACACCAAAATGTTCGTATGAATAAGGCCTATTTCCGTCCATACTTAGAAATACGGCGAGTGGTCTACGTATTCCAGAAATTCAGATTTTGTTTACTGACCACCAGTGGTGAATCACATTTTCATGGAGCAACCCCACAAAAAACTGATAGGATATAAGTGTGATACACCAAAATGTTCGTATGAATAAGGCCTATTTGCGCCCATACTTAGAAATGCGGCGACTAGTCCAGGTATTCCAGAAATTCAGATTTTGTTTACTGACCTCCAGTGGTGAATCACATTTTCATGGAGCAACCCCACAAAAAACTGATAGGATATAAGTGTGATACACCAAAATGTTCGTATGAATAAGGCCTATTTGCGTCCATACTTAGAAATGCGGCGACTAGTCCAGGTATTCCAGAAATACAGATTTTGTTTACTGACCACCAGTGGTGAATCACATTTTCATGGAGCAACCCCACAAAAAACTGATAGGATATAAGTGTGATACACCAAAATGTTCGTATGATTAAGGCCTATTTGCGTCCATACTTAGAAATGCGGCGACTAGTCCAGGTATTCCAAAAATACAGATTTTGTTTACTGACCACCAGTGGTGAATCACATTTTCATGGAGCAACCCCACAAAAAACTGATAGGATATAAGTGTGATACACCAAAATGTTCGTATGAATAAGGCCTATTTCCGTCCATACTTAGAAATACGGCGAGTGGTCTACGTATTCCAGAAATTCAGATTTTGTTTACTGACCACCAGTGGTGAATCACATTTTCATGGAGCAACCCCACAAAAAACTGATAGGATATAAGTGTGATACACCAAAATGTTCGTATGAATAAGGCCTATTTGCGCCCATACTTAGAAATGCGGCGACTAGTCCAGGTATTCCAGAAATTCAGATTTTGTTTACTGACCACCAGTGGTGAGTCACATTTTCATGGAGCAACCCCACAAAAAACTGATAGGATATAAGTGTGATACACCAAAATGTTCGTATGAATAAGGCCTATTTCCGTCCATACTTAGAAATACGGCGAGTGGTCTACGTATTCCAGAAATTCAGATTTTGTTTACTGACCACCAGTGGTGAATCACATTTTCATGGAGCAACCCCACAAAAAACTGATAGGATATAAGTGTGATACACCAAAATGTTCGTATGAATAAGGCCTATTTCCGTCCATACTTAGAAATACGGCGAGTGGTCTACGTATTCCAGAAATTCAGATTTTGTTTATTGACCACCAGTGGTGAATCACATTTTCATGGAGCAACCCCACAAAAAACTGATAGGATATAAGTGTGATACACCCAAATGTTAGTATGAATAAGGCCTATTTGCGCCCATACTTAGAAATGCGGCGACTAGTCCAGGTATTCCAGAAATTCAGATGTTGTTTACTGACCACCAGTGGTGAATCACATTTTCATGGAGCAACCCCACAAAAAACTGATAGGATATAAGTGTGATACACCAAAATGTTCGTATGAATAAGGCCTATTTCCGTCCATACTTAGAAATACGGCGAGTGGTCTACGTATTCCAGAAATTCAGATTTTGTTTACTGACCACCAGTGGTGAATCACATTTTCATGGAGCAACCCCACAAAAAACTGATAGGATATAAGTGTGATACACCAAAATGTTCGTATGAATAAGGCCTATTTGCGCCCATACTTAGGAATGCGGCGACTAGTCCAGGTATTCCAGAAATTCAGATTTTATTTACTGACCTCCAGTGGTGAATCACATTTTCATGGAGCAACCCCACAAAAAACTGATAGGATATAAGTGTGATACACCAAAATGTTCGTATGAATAAGGCCTATTTCCGTCCATACTTAGAAATACGGCGAGTGGTCTACGTATTCCAGAAATTCAGATTTTGTTTACTGACCACCAGTGGTGAATCACATTTTCATGGACAACCCCACAAAAAACTGATAGGATATAAGTGTGATACACCAAAATGTTCGTATGAATAAGGCCTATTTGCGTCCATACTTAGAAATGCGGCGACTAGTCCAGGTATTCCAGAAATACAGATTTTGTTTACTGACCACCAGTGGTGAATCACATTTTCATGGAGCAACCCCACAAAAAACTGATAGGATATAAGTGTGATACACCAAAATGTTCGTATGAATAAGGCCTATTTGCGTCCATACTTAGAAATGCGGCGACTAGTCCAGGTATTCCAGAAATACAGATTTTGTTTACTGACCACCAGTGGTGAATCACATTTTCATGGAGCAACCCCACAAAAAACTGATAGGATATAAGTGTGATACACCAAAATGTTCGTATGAATAAGGCCTATTTGCGTCCATACTTAGAAATGCGGCGACTAGTCCAGGTATTCCAGAAATACAGATTTTGTTTACTGACCACCAGTGGTGAAACACATTTTCATGGAGCAACCCCACAAAAAACTGATAGGATATAAGTGTGATACACCAAAATGTTCGTATGAATAAGGCCTATTTCCGTCCATACTTAGAAATACGGCGAGTGGTCTACGTATTCCAGAAATTCAGATTTTGTTTACTGACCACCAGTGGTGAATCACATTTTCATGGAGCAACCCCACAAAAAACTGATAGGATATAAGTGTGATACACCAAAATGTTCGTATGAATAAGGCCTATTTGCGCCCATACTTAGAAATGCGGCGACTAGTCCAGGTATTCCAGAAATTCAGATTTTGTTTACTGACCACCAGTGGTGAGTCACATTTTCATGGAGCAACCCCACAAAAAACTGATAGGATATAAGTGTGATACACCAAAATGTTCGTATGAATAAGGCCTATTTCCGTCCATACTTAGAAATACGGCGAGTGGTCTACGTATTCCAGAAATTCAGATTTTGTTTACTGACCACCAGTGGTGAATCACATTTTCATGGAGCAACCCCACAAAAAACTGATAGGATATAAGTGTGATACACCAAAATGTTCGTATGAATAAGGCCTATTTCCGTCCATACTTAGAAATACGGCGAGTGGTCTACGTATTCCAGAAATTCAGATTTTGTTTACTGACCACCAGTGGTGAATCACATTTTCATGGAGCAACCCCACAAAAAACTGATAGGATATAAGTGTGATACACCAAAATGTTAGTATGAATAAGGCCTATTTGCGCCCATACTTAGAAATGCGGCGACTAGTCCAGGTATTCCAGAAATTCAGATGTTGTTTACTGACCACCAGTGGTGAATCACATTTTCATGGAGCAACCCCACAAAAAACTGATAGGATATAAGTGTGATACACCAAAATGTTCGTATGAATAAGGCCTATTTCCGTCCATACTTAGAAATACGGCGAGTGGTCTACGTATTCCAGAAATTCAGATTTTGTTTACTGACCACCAGTGGTGAATCACATTTTCATGGAGCAACGCCACAAAAAACTGATAGGATATAAGTGTGATACACCAAAATGTTCGTATGAATAAGGCCTATTTGCGCCCATACTTAGAAATGCGGCGACTAGTCCAGGTATTCCAGAAATTCAGATGTTGTTTACTGACCACCAGTGGTGAATCACATTTTCATGGAGCAACCCCACAAAAAACTGATAGGATATAAGTGTGATACACCAAAATGTTCGTATGAATAAGGCCTATTTGCGTCCATACTTAGAAATGCGGCGACTAGTCCAGGTATTCCAGAAATACAGATTTTGTTTACTGACCACCAGTGGTGAATCACATTTTCATGGAGCAACCCCACAAAAAACTGATAGGATATAAGTGTGATACACCAAAATGTTCGTATGAATAAGGCCTATTTGCGTCCATACTTAGAAATGCGGCGACTGGTCCAGGTATTCCAGAAATACAGATTTTGTTTACTGACCACCAGTGGTGAATCACATTTTCATGGAGCAACCCCACAAAAAACTGATAGGATATAAGTGTGATACACCAAAATGTTCGTATGAATAAGGCCTATTTGCGCCCATACTTAGAAATGCGGCGACTAGTCCAGCTATTCCAGAAATTCAGATTTTGTTTACTGACCACCAGTGGTGAATCACATTTTCATGGAGCAACCCCACAAAAAACTGATAGGATAGAAGTGTGATACACCAAAATGTTCGTATGAATAAGGCCTATTTGCGTCCATACTTAGAAATGCGGCGACTAGTCCAGGTATTCCAGAAATACAGATTTTGTTTACTGACCACCAGTGGTGAATCACATTTTCATGGAGCAACCCCACAAAAAACTGATAGGATATAAGTGTGATACACCAAAATGTTCGTATGAATAAGGCCTATTTGCGTCCATACTTAGAAATGCGGCGACTGGTCCAGGTATTCCAGAAATACAGATTTTGTTTACTGACCACCAGTGGTGAATCACATTTTCATGGAGCAACCCCACAAAAAACTGATAGGATATAAGTGTGATACACCAAAATGTTCGTATGAATAAGGCCTATTTCCGTCCATACTTAGAAATACGGCGAGTGGTCTACGTATTCCAGAAATTCAGATTTTGTTTACTGACCACCAGTGGTGAATCACATTTTCATGGAGCAACCCCACAAAAAACTGATAGGATATAAGTGTGATACACCAAAATATTCGTATGAATAAGTGGGTGAGACCATACTAATGTATATTAATTTTATGAGTCGATTTCAAATATGGTTTTGAGTCATGTCTAACACATTCAATGTTTTTACTTGTTTACAGAATTTATCTTAATATCTAACAGACACATTAAGCTGCAAATCATTTTTTATTTAGGAAGCGAATAGATGGTATATACCTACTTTCCGAAGAACATCTCGATTTTGCCTATCGGTTAGTGACGGCGATCGAGAAACATCGATAACGGTGGTAACAGTTAAAACTAAGAACAATTTCTTTTGTAAATATTTAAAAAAAAATCGACCTTAGCTCTGTCTGCAAAACTATCCAACTGTTTTAAATTCATCACATTATTTATTTCCCATCTAAAATAAATTAAATTTTAAAAGTAAAAACATACTACTAGTGTTATAAATATATATATTTTAAATGTTGAAACAATCTTAATTCGTATGACAAATACCACCCTACATTTTGTTTTTCAAAATCATATACAAAAATACACGTATATAACACACTATAAACAAAAGTCCTGCCACCTCTGTCATAAAGAAACATTAATCCATAGAGATGAAAAATCAATTTACCCAAACATTGGAAAATAAACTACATTGGAACACAACGCGCTTACATATGACTGCACTTTAAGGCAATATAAGTCCGACCAATGGCTATTTCCGTTACCTCTATTGTTGTATACGATGCCCAGGGTGATGAACACATTGTGTGTGAGAATCGATTTTATAAAATCATAAATGTTGGTGTCTGAGTGCTTGGTTATGCAAAAATTAATGAGGTGTAAAATTTTAATTGCGCAACCTAAAACAATAGATATACCTACTGTGAAACCTTGATTTGCATACCCCTTTGGCACACCTTTGCGGTAGATTTGAGATTTGATATGCGGAAGTCTCAACAGAGGCGAAAATCGGGGTTCGAGTGTAAAATTACTGCATACAATGGAAAAAAAATCAAATTACCAATGCAAAGAAAATCAAATTAGAAAAAAATTATGAAAACATTGTTTTTAAAACAATTCAGCAGTTTAAGTTCTACACGCAAAATTTAATTAAAAATAAATCTGAATTTGTAACAAACAACATTTTTAATTAAAAAAAAAATCACAAGCAATGAAAGTTAACCAAAAAATTAGTGCATTTATTTTCAGTGTAGAGCTTATCAACCAACGAAGAAACCCAGGTATATTTTAAGAAAATCCATCGATGAATATTATTCCATAAAATATATAAATTTTTTACTACATTAGTACAAAAATGTATAGCGCTAGTCGTATGAGTAATATTAATTTAACGCCTCTTAAGTGGTGTTTCTAGATGACGTTTTGCTTCACACGAAAGAAAATACAAAAGAAAATAATAACAAAATGCATGCAATACAAAAACAAAATACATGTAGTCACTCATTTGTGGGACAATCGACGTCTTCTAGAAACCCCATCTTTCTCATATTAATATTTTTGTGTTAATTTGGAGAAAATTTCACAATTCTGTAAATTTTGTGATTTGAAAAATTTATTAAATTTTTATTGTATTTTTAATAACAAATTAGAACGACTTAAAGATGTTGAGAACATATGATATTTTTACTTATCAAGTATACTACACCACGATCCCCCCTTGTCTCGTTCAGTCGGCTCTCTTTTTATTTGTTCGCGAACTCGGCACAAGCAAAATAACACATTTTGCTTGTGTAAAATCAAAGAGCGTAAAATAAGGAGAAATTCCACCTATTATACAGGGGAATTGCGGGGAAATTAGATGCTTTTAAGGGGAATTAGATGCTTTTTAAGAACGAGATTATTTCATAATGGGTCATAATTTAATTTACTGTGTTCACTGTTAATGTAGTGTCTACAAATAAAATAAAATACGTAATAAAATTTTAAAATAATTTCGTGTCTCCACCACACATTAGGTTTAATATTTTTTTTATCAATTAACTTCAAAATTAATCGCAGAGAAAATTATTTTACATGGAGAGTATATAATTCATACACAAAAAATTCCTGTAGGGAAAATGATGAAAGCATAGGTACTTATTAAAAATTTGTTCATTAAAATTCGTGGATATTATCAAGTTTTGTATAAATTGTGTAGGTACTTCATTGTGTAAATGATGTTGTGTTAGAAGTTGAAAACACTCATTTCAAAGAAGAATAATGAAAAAGGAAATTTTACGTCATCATATTTTTCCCCTCACAGTACTCACAGCATCTTTTGTGTGCGCAAACTGTTTTCACCCGGTTTTTATTTGCTCGCCCGAGTTCGCTAAAAATATAAGAGAGTCATTGGAAGGATCATCTCTCTCTATATGTATGCTCTTTGACTACACAAATAGAAATAAATCTGTAAAAATAGCAGAAAAAGTTACCAAAAATTATTTTTTTACTAAATACTAGTAAACTAAGAGCAGCAGAATTAAAACTATTAAATATACAGAATTTTAGTTATATTTAAGTTAAATTTTTGTTAGTGGAAAACAGCAAATTAACATGTCAAAATCACCAAAAAAAATTTCTAAATAATTTGTAACCTAAAAAATCACAAAAAAATTTAAAATTTTCTAAGTTTTTATACATTTTTTTTAATACAAATAAAAACCGAGCCTTTTGCAAACAGAAGTTTACAATTTTTTAGCAAATATTTCTGCTGATTTTAGCAGAATAGACTGCTATTTGCATTCAACTAAATTGAGCTTAAAAACAGCAAAAATTTTGAAGCCTTAACAGTTTATTTTTGTTATTTTTAGGCAAAATTTTCTGCAGATTCTACGGTACAATTTGTTATTTTCAATTAACTAAAAGTTAACTTAAGTATAACTAAAATTCTGTAAATTTAACAGTTTTAATTTTGCTGTTCTTATTTTACTAGTATTTAGCAAAAAAAATCTGCTAATTCAGCAGTTTTTCCTGCAGCATCATTTTTAACTAATTTTTAGTAACTTTTTCTGCTATTTTTACAATCTATTTCTATGAGTGTATTCTTCAATAATTTTTTTTTTTTGGAAA
The DNA here is from genome assembly GCA_949987735.1 of Leucophora obtusa. Lineage (NCBI taxonomy): Eukaryota > Metazoa > Arthropoda > Insecta > Diptera > Anthomyiidae > Leucophora > Leucophora obtusa. The sequence continues at coordinate 358,645,398 of OX465295.1, forward strand.
TTGTGGTTTCAACAAATTTTTTAATTGTATTTTTTAGCACTAAACTAATTTTTAACTAATGTTTTACTAATTTATTTTGCTACCTAAATTGTGCTGATAAACACATTTATAGTGCGGACAACAACCAGACAAACAAAATGTAGATGTAGCACATTGTCTAGATGTAGTGGGGTCATGGAAAATGATACTAAAAATACAATTCTTCTAAGACAAATAGAAAATAAAATATTGAAAGGTTTTTGTAACTGTCTTTCATATATAAAACTAAAGGACGCCAAAATATGCATATACATAAAACTATAACACAATAAGATAAAATATGATTTAAATTATAGACAAAGTAAAGTATTTGAATCTAATGAAGATGAAGATAAAACGTGAATATATAAACAAAATGTTTATAAATATAAAAAAAAAAACTTTATATATAAAAAACAAAACCTTAAGCTCTAGAAAATTGTGCAGTTAAAATTGAAAAGAAGGTTAAATAAACTACAAGAATGTTTATAAATATTAATTATTAAAAAAACGGGGGACAGACATTTTTCGAATTCAGCTCGCTGATTTTCAGCAAACATCTTTTGCTTAAATTACCAAATTTTTTGCAAGCACACTCCTTACTAAAAACTTACTGACTCAGGCGCATTTTTTGGGGACTTTTTTGGCTTTTTTTAGTGTGGCGAGAGATGTTGGCAAAAATTATATGGAAATTTTTTACTGATAATAAAAATCGTTTTAATTTTTTTTTAAATTTAGCATAATGATGTTAATTTAAAAAGGAGTTATTGCATTTTGTGCGGATAATCGATAGAAGATATATTAATATTTACAAAAAAAATACAAAAATTTATATCCCTAATAAAACATGTCCAAATTTTTTATCCAACTAAATTATTTGAAGCCTCATAAAAATATTTCAAAGAAATCCAATAAAGTATTTCTTAGAATTTTATTAAGATTTACTAAAGGAAATTCAAAGATTCATACCAATACATACCTTTATATAAATTTAATTTAAAGCCATGCCAATATAAAAGAAAAATATTTGAAAACATACGCCCGATTAAATTTAACACACAGTTAAATTAAAATTTTATATGAAAAACAACAAATTTGTCACATACAGTTTCAGTGAATAGCTAATGAAACATTCTAGAAAGAAGGCTCAATAATTTTGGTATTTTTTACGACAACACGAAGTCGGTTAATACTACATAAATTCGGTTGAAACAATATTTCTCGATAGGCTCATAGATACTTTTGATTGTGGCAACAAAATAACTCTGCAACCCGAATCATTTAGTTGACAAGAAATTCGATTGCTAAAATTAATCTGTAATCTGTAGAAACCTTTCAGACTTATGCTTGCGTGATACTTTTAAAATATATATTGTATCTACCTTTTCTCTGCAGGTCTCTAATAAGGCATTTGTAAAAATATTACAAAGAAATCCAATAAAGTATTTCTTAGAATTTTATTGAGATTTACTAAAGGAAATTCAAAGACTAATGCCAATACATACCTTTATTTAAATTTAATTTAAAGCTATACCAATATAAAGGAAAAATATTTGAAAACATACGCCCGACTAAATTCAACAAACTCTTAAATTAAAATTTTATATGGAAAACAACAAATTTGTCACATAAAGTTCCAGTGAGTAGCTAACGAAACATTTTAAAAATGAGGCTTAACATAATAAATGTCAACTTTTTTCTTTTGATTACAAAAAAAGTTTTAGGATAAGTAGCATAAAACATATTTTATTGGCATAATGGAGAAGCTTAAAAGTTTTTCACACAATATGTAGAAATTTATAAGGTAATATTTTCTTAAACAAACTTAATAAAATCTTTAGAAGTGTAAAAATAACAATGGATAAATATTGTACGCGCGTAAATAAAACACGTCTACACTTTTTGAATATTTGTAAGATACTGATTTATTAAAATTTAAAACCTTAAGAACTAAGTACAATAATCTTAAAACTAAACTAAAACTATTCTACCTCCTGGGGGTACACATGCGCGACATTACTTATTTTTTTATTATAGGGAAAACCATAGTTTGTGTTATGTGATAAACACATTGTGGAATTTTCCGTTATCATAAAACAATACACGATATCACACACAGAGATAAACACATTGTGGAATTTCCTGTCATTGTATATCATAAAACAATACACGTGATCACACACAGAGATAAACACATTCTATCCTATTTAAATATGAAAGGGATTTTCTAATATCCCTAATTCTCGGAACTGATTAAACAAAGAGTATTAAGTACATCTTTTCAAATATCTCTTCCACTTAAAATTACAAAGAAAAGAAAATAATAATATAAAAAACATGTTCATATCTGAACAAATATTTAATTAATGCATTAAATATATTTACCTAAATCTATAATGGATTGATTAAATCGTATGATTTAATTACTGTTAGTATTTTATTTTTATTTAAATAAAATTCAAATTTAGAAAAAATTATAAATTTTGTTCAGTCTAAAAAACAAATTGTTTTTTTACGAAATAGATTGTTTAGAAAATTCGGATCACATGGCGTATAAGTGTTATAAGTTAATTTTATATCACTCATACGCTTAGGGTGCGCCAGTTGAGTGTCTATTATAGTATATGTAGTACAACAAATGGGCTGCATAAGCTACTATAGTACATACTAGAGATGGGTACGTTAGTGCATTTTGACTCACTCACGCTCACGAAATAATAATTCCAATCACGCACAATCACTCACTTACAATTTTTTTCAACTCACACTAACTCACCTTCATTCGTTAATCGAAATCTGGAAATTTTAAATGTGCTAATATTCCAAAACTTATTTTAAAACATTTGTAAAATATCCGGATTTAATTCTTGGCTAAGAAAGTCATCAGGAAATGACTTTTTAGAATTTTTAGAAATATTTGTTAAGTTAAACTTCAAACTCAATGAGAATTTCTTCTTTTCGTCTAGGATCGTTACTATGTTAAGTATCTTGGGTATCAGAGGAAAAAAAACAAAAAACATTTAACTGTCACAATTTATTTCGTTATCTTCCAAAATTACTTCTCTGTTGTTTTGTTAGATCTAGCAATGTATTAAAATCTATTTAGGTATACAAAATTTTTTAAATATTTTTTTAAGATTTCATAAATTTTGATGTTAAACGAAAGCATTAATAAATAATGCTCCGTATTATAAAGCTTGTGCTATAATTCGACTTTATAAAGGATGAATTAAAAGACAAATAAATTAGTTTTTTATATCTTATCCAAAATTTTTTTGTAAATACAATTTTAAAAGTAAAATAAAGAATTATGTAAGTAAGTTTTTAACAAAATTATGGTCAAAATAAATATTTATTAGGACCTAAATAGTACTAAATGAGAAATAATTAATTTTTGTAGATAAGAGCTTTTAAGACTCCAATTTAGTACATTTAAAACAATTTTGACAAAATTAATCACAACGTTTTCTTAATCTCTATGCGAAATAAATACTTACTAAAATCAGATAAAGAGAGTAAGCGACGTAAATGTAAAAGGGAAATCTATTTTTAGAGAATTTATCTCTACTTTTATCTTTTTTTATTGCTGAATGCATACGAGCTGTTCTTCTCTTATTTAACCCATTGAATGTATGGCTAAACTTTTATTATTTTTGTCAGTTTTTTAAATAAAATTATTAAAAATATACCAAAACTTTTATTTTATTTTACACAAAAGTTTGTTTGATTAATCGACTCATTTTTAAATTTTATTTAATTAAGAGGTTATGGAAAAACATGAATAATTATTTGCACGATTAATCGGCTAAAATAAAAAGTCGATTAATTGAAACACCCTATACACAGCTACGTGGACGTAAAAAATATTGTATTTACACTAACATTTTATAAGGTATTCAATTAATAGATTTTTACTTTAATCGATTAACAGCACAAACAATTATTCGAGTTTTCTCTTAACCGATTAATCGAATAAAATTTCAAAATATTGGTTTTGAAATGAATCGAACAAAATTTTGTGTAAAACTACTTTTATTATTTTTGTTCCTTTTTTTAAATAAAATTTTTAAAATATTTTTGTTCGTTTTTTGAAATAAAATTATTAAAAATACAAAAAAAAATTGTGTATAATTTCACATAAAATTTTATTCGATTAATTTTTAAATTTTATTCGATTAACCGGTTAAGAAAACAACCGAATAATTATTTGCGCGATTAATCGAATAAAATAGTAGCCACACGTGGAAATTAGAAATATTTAACCAAGACACAACATTTATTATATCGATTAGGGTATTCAATTACAATTATTCGGGATTTTTAACCCTTTAATCGAATAAAATTTTAAAATGTATGGATTAATTGAACAAACTTTTGTTTAAAATAATAAGAGTTTTTATACCCTACACCACTATGTGGTCAGGGTATTATAAGTTTGTGCTGATGTTTGTAACACCAAAAAATATTGGTCCTATACCCACCTTAAAGTATACCGATCGGCTCAGAATTTTTTTTATTTCGATTTAACGATGTCCGTCTTGCCGTCCGTCGGTCTGTCTGTCTGTCCATGCATTCTTGTGCACACTCTACAGGTCGTAAATATTAAGATATTTTTATGAAACTTGGTACACCGACTTATATCAGCCCAAGGACGAAGCCTATTGATTTGGGTTAACACCGGTCCATGTTTAGACCTAGTGCCCATATAAGGGTCCCCTCAAAATTATATTGTTTATACGCTGCAGGTCGCAAATATTAAGATATTTTGATGAAATTTGGTATACCGACCTATATCAGCCCTAAGGCGAAGCCTATTGATTTTGGTTAACACCGGTCCATGTTAAGACCTAGTGCCCATATAAAGGTCTCCCCAAAATTGGCTTCGTTACATACTGCAGGTCGCAAATATTAAGATATTTTAATGAAATTTGGTTCGCTGACTCACATTATAGAAAATTTTGACACCAGTCCCATTTTAACCCATTCGAATTTCGGATCCAAACATTAGTTGGCATTTAACCAGACTGGTGTAGGGTATTGTATAGTCGGCATGCCTTTTAACCTTTTTACTCGTTTTTTCTAGTTTTAATAAATTTTAATAATTTTTATATCTGTATAAAAATGAATCAATTGAAATCTTGAAATTTATCTAAATCAGAAGGTAGAAGGTACCGCGGTGCTAGTCTTTGGAAAATCCCATCTTTAAATATAACATTTATAAATAATTCCATTGAAAGGAATGACAAACTACTTGAAACTCATAAAAGAGGGTAAGTTGGCCCCACCTTTAACTCCCTAAATCCTCGATATGGCCAATAAGCTCAGACATCGCAACCTTAGAATTCTTTTCTCTCACACATATCCGAATTTCATCAGTATCACCCATGAGATACATTCCTTGTTAATTCTTATATTTATTTATTTCTATCTATCTATAGTCTTTAAAGTGTGAAAGAAAGACAACGAAATTCAATAGAATTTTAGTAAAGTTTAGACTACGGACTAAAATAAAATTTATAGATTTTCATATATCAAACACATGCAAATAAGTGTTGATTGTAGAAACAACAAATTGAAGTGTTTCCTGCAGCAACAAAAACTAAGTAATTGAATAGATGATAAACTCAGTGAAAAATATAAGAGAACAACAAAACAACAAGATATAAATAGTGATAGAAATCACATACTACAGGTTCAATTTTATTTATGAAAAGTCAGAAGCACTATTTATAAGCATAATATAAATCAATTGATTTCACTTGACGTAAATTGCTTTAGGAAATAATTTTGTGTGATTTCATTTTTAAAATGTTTAAACCAGATTTTTTCTTAAAATTTTTTCTAAATTAATTAACTTTGTTTTCATATTATGCTTAAATAATTAACAGCTCTGGATATTTTTATATTTTAAATAAATAATTTTCAAAAGAATCACAAAAACACAGTTTTTTTGGCAGAAATACACGTTCAATATTATGGGTTAAGTTTTCAAAAACCAACCAATCAGAACATTTTATTTTCAAATAATTTGCTGTAATTGGTTGATTTTAAAAACATTGATCAATAATATTTAACGTGTACGGTTGAATATACACTTAAATTTTCAGCAAATAAAAATAAATGGCCAAAAATTGAGGATATGGGCCTGGACGATATGTGCTTCCAACAGGATAGTGCCATTTGCCACACAGCCAACGAAACAATGGCTCTTTTGCGCGAGAAATACAATGGCCGTATTATCTCACGTCGTGGCGATGTTAATTGGCCGCCACGATAATGTGATTTGACACCGTTGGACTTCTTTCTTTGGGGATATTTAAAAGAAAAGGTGTATGTCAATAAGCCAAGAACAATTCAAGAGCTAAAGGATGAGATAATTCGGCACATTAACGACATTGAACCTCAATTATGTCTCAGAAAATATGGACCATCGGATAGAGGTATGACACCGAAGCCATGGCGAGCATTTGGCCGATTATTTGTTTCACACATAATTGTCATAGATCCTTCTATCATAATGAAAAATATTGAGATAATTCTCTGAAAAATTATTGTTTTATTCACAATTAACATCGTGCGATTTGGTTGGACCACCCTTTATAATTTCTCTACAAAAATTTTTGAGTTTTTTCAGTCAACTAACATTCAGCAAAAAAGTTTTATTGATTTTAGCAAGAATTTTCTTCATTTTCAATCGACTAACTGTTAGCAAAACTTTTGCTGAGATTACTAATTTATTGCCAAAAATAAGCTCGCTGATTTTCAGCAAAATGATTTTACTGACATTAGCAATTTTTCTGCTAGCTTCCTCCTGACTAAAAACTTGTTGAATCTTTTTTAGACTTTATTGACTATTTTCTAGATTTTTTGACAAATGGTTTGACAAAAATTGCAAATTTTTATTTAGGCAACGTTGTAATGAGTAATAAATGTATTTGTGTTTATTGAATGAGTGTAATAAAGTTTACTTTGATATTATGTTCATTAGAAGGGCATTTGTCAGTAACAATAAATTTTTGTATAAAACCTCTTTCTTTTTATGAAATACGTTAAATGGATTTTTTTTTTAATACTTGGAGTTAAAATATATAGTGATATTTTGTAGTTAGAGTACCATAACATAACATATAGTGGCTTTCTTTGTTATTTTTCTTGTACATCTGTTATTGAAGTGCCACACAGACCAAAAACTCTGTTTTGGCGGGATAATAAAATGGTAAATTTCTTTCAAATTATTTTAAATATCTGCTTTTATTTTCATTAAAAAATGTAAGTCGATAAAATTAAATTACTTGTAATAATGAATGTTAGTTTTGTTCGGTTTAAGATCAAATATTACAATTTAAAATAGAATTTACAATTTATTTTACAACAAATGGAGAAAAGAAACTTATAAAAAAAACTTTCCTAGAACCAATGGTTGACAATTAATGCATTTTCAAGTGTTACCAAATTCACTTGTAATATTTATATTAGAATTAAAAATATAAAGTGAATTTTAAAGTACATATTGCATACCAACTCTGGTAGAGGTTTTATTTTTATTGTTATTATTTTCTTAGAAGTCCAGCTTTCAAGGTCATGTATAGCTCAATGTAATAAAAGATTTATTAATTAATTGCTTCATATCCGACGTTTGTCTGGTATTTTCCAGCATCGCCAGTATACTGGGTATATGACCGTACATGTTCATATGTGACCATATATGCTCTCATATGATTCATGTATGCTCATATATGATCATATATGGTCATATACCTCCATATACCCTCAAATTTCGGATCCGAAAATATATGGAAATATATGAGATGATGTATGGTCATACATTGAACTATGTATGGACGTATATGATCATGTATGCCCATGCATGATCATATAAAAGTCAATGTATGATCATGTATGTTCATATATATTTAAATTGTTACATGGGAGAATAAGACCTTAGAAAATGGGTGCCATTTTCTTCTGAATTTATTTCTATACTTAAAACTACTGGTAACCGGACCTTTAAAAACATGCTTAATTCGATTTTTAAATCTGATTCAATTTTGTACGAATCGATTTGCAAACCCCATTTTATTGATTGAGTTATTGCCTACTTTATTCAATAAATATATTATTCAAAGTATCAATTTGATTTTTGTTGATTCTTTTCAGAGAATCAAGCAAATTGATTCAATTTAACAAATTAATTCAAAAATAAATTTTTGCCTTAGTTTATAGTTCGCGAATCAAATCATTGAACAAATAATGCAATCGAATCAAAATTGAATCAAATTGAATTGCTTAATCATATCCTCACTTTATTCAATATTGATTTAAAGTGATAATGAATTATTAACTGATTCATAAAATTAATCAATTTTAATGCGAGTTTATTCAAAAAAGAATTATCTTTTTTAAGCTCTGCCGGTAACGAATTAATTACCACTATGTGGTTATGTAACTACATACTTGGTAATGGTGACTATTTACTTTTGTTATTACATTTCTTATTACTTTTATATGGCGATGTCGCGAAAAATAATGAGTTATGGTTACACACCAGCATGCGCGGTTCCAGCAATTAATATAAGGGGAAAAATCATACGCCACCGTAGACAAATACATTGAGTTGGGCACTGAGGCGTATGATTTTCTCCCTTATATTAATTGCTGGAACCGTACTGACAAAAATAATGAGTCTAAAAATAGATTTTCAAAAAAATAAATTATATAAAAAAAAAATATATTTCATTGTATTTTTTTTTTTAATAAAATTTGCTGGTGCGGGAATCGAACCTGGGTCTACAGATTGCCAGTCAATAGCTCTACCATCTGAGCTATATTGACATGTAATATTTAATAGATAATATTTAATTGACCTGCTGCACACAAGTAAGTTTACTCGCCATATATATCCTAACCAGTGTTTAAAAAATATGAAGTCTAAAAATAGATTTCGGAAAATATTCAAAAAATCAAGAAAATTATTTTCTATTTGAAATAATGATAAAAATAAGTCATTATCAGTAACTCATTATTATATGTTTTAAAATAATGCGGAAGGTAAGTGGTTGTCATTACTGGTAGTCCAAAAAATAATGATATGTCATTACCGTTTCTACACTGGGTATCGATTGATAAAATATTGTAAGAAATCGATGCAGTTAACATTCAAACACCACTTTTAAATTCACTTAAATATAAATTGAATTTAAATAAACTTTAAAGCACGCTAACAAAGTATCAGTTTTCGCCCGTTAGTGAGTATATTACTCGTATATACAGTGGTGGAAAATATAATAGGGACATTCAACTTTTTTCTAAATTTTTTCTCGTTGCCGTTATTTTTAAAGTTCAAAATATTGGCTAAACTCTCCCAAAAATACGAGCAGATGCTTCAAAAAATTGTGCAGAATTTTAATGTGATGTTTGTTTTTTTTATTTTGTCACTTGTTTTAAGTGGGTGTAGCTTTTAATAAAAAATAAGCGATATTGACCTTCTAGCAAATTACATAGCAAAATTTAGCGAGCCATGATCGGATCTATACAAACTTTATATTTTCGGAAATCCTGGAAAATTTTCTTAAATCTTGTATTATTTTTATCCGCAAAGGGTCTCCAGACTTACCATGACAGTGCCTTAGACATGGACAAATTTTTATTTGTTTCTAGCGATTTTAAAATAAAGTTAGCAACCCTGGAATTTTAAAGTGAACAGGATTATGCTATACCTACCTCGATATAATAAATAAGTCAAGTTTTTTTCTACATTAAGTATAAAGCATTTCGTATTAAAATTTCAGTGTTGTTAACTTTATTTTAAAATCGCTAAAAACAAAAATGTGTTGATGTCTAAGGCACTGTCATGGTAAGTCTGGGACCCTTTGTGAATAAAAATAATGCAAGATTTAGGAAAATTTTATAGGATTTCCAAAAATATACAGCTTGTATAGATCCGATCAGTGCTCGCTAAATTTTGCTAGAAGGTCGATACCGCTTATTTTTTATTAAAAGCCACGCCCACTTAAAACAAGTGACAAAATAAAAAAACAGGCATCACGCTAAAATTCTGCACAATTCTCTAAACCATCTTCTCGCATTTCGGGGTGAATTTTGCCACTATTTTGATCTTTAAAAATAAAGGCAGAGAGAATAAAATTAGAAAAAAAACTTGAATGTCCCTATTATATTTTCCACCACTGTATATATATTGCTTTATGACTACTTATGTGTGCTTAAGTATGTATCCAGCTATTAAGTGTACTAAATGTATGCAATAAAATTAATGTATTTGTACATTAGACATGTTCAAAAATTTTAAAATGAATTCTAAGAGTCCGGATACTAATTTTTTTTATTTCCATATAAAAGCGATTAAATTTGGATATGCCAAATGTACAGTACAACAGTCTAATTGAAAGTCCATAATTTAAATGGGCTGAAATGGGCTTATGGAAAAATTTGTCCACAAAGTAGTTGAAAATTAGAAAATCAGTAAGGAATTTTAATTTTGCCTTATGCTAGATATATTTGCGAACTAGTTCTGTTGTGGGTTTCTCTAATTTTTTAACGAGAAAATTCGGTAGTTAAGTTGTCAATTTAACTTCCGAATTTTCTTGTTAAAAATTTACAAAATTGCATCTATGATAAGGAAAAAATACGTTTCTATTTTAACTTAATAGAGATTAATATATGGGCATTTCCACAGGAAGGTGACCGAAAACTTAAAAGCCGACAAAAAATCACTTCTTAATTGTATTAATAAAAATATTACCTATATACAATTAAATTAAAAAGTCCAAAGCTTATCATTATTATAAAGCGGACTACAAAAAATTTTTTATTTTTCTCTGAAAGCGAAATCAGACTTAATAAATGCTATAGCTTAGTAAAGAAGCAATTAAAAGGAAAATATTTCAACAAAAAAAAATGTATTTATCTATGGCGGCCTATATTCTGTAACCACTTAAAACATAACAAAAGTTTTGAAAATTATAAAAATAAATTCGTTAACTTTATAACATTAATCAAAACAATCTGTATCCGCTACGACTTAATTTCATCTAATCGCCAAATTCAAATCGAAACATTTAATAGACAAACAAACGAAAATAGCTGAATAATTTAAAACTTCTCCATACTTTTCTGAACGCCACTATTGCACATGTTGTGAGTACCAACAGAAAGAATACTTAGCAACAACAGTAGAAACAGCAGGAACAGTTCATTAAGTATTAGTTCCTAAACTAATACCAGTTGTTATACAAAGAATGAAAAGCACCATGTGCGTATAAAAGACAAATTAAATAAAAATGTGTATAATGTTGCCCATAAGCAAAAAAAAATCCAAATAAACGGCAACTGATACTGATGATCAGGGCTGCGAGTTTCATACACTAAAAACCAAAAACAAAAAAAAAATGCACAAAAAATTCAAAAAAACACTACCCAGCAAAATATTGGTAATGCCACCTCATTACTATCTGCATTACCAAAAATGATATATCATTATCTTCTGCATTATTTTATAATATAAAATAATGACTTCCTAATAACGGCCTATTGTATTCATTGTTTCTAAATATGTATAAAATAATGACTTACTCGTAATATTTTAAATAAATACTTTTTACACAGTTAAATTTTATACATTTTTATTTATTATGTGTAAATATGTTTTATGTTTAAATTTTTATGACGAGTCCTAAAATTACACATTAGAAAAAACTTTATTTTTTCTGAATGTATTTTCTTAAGCTAATAGTATTTGCTTAACTCCTTATTTTTAAGAATCAAGTAAGCAATCGCATAACCACTTATAATTCAACTTTTTATAAGCATGTGTGTAACCACTTATTATTCAAAATCTCATAACTACTTATTTCTCATTTTTTCGTAAGCGAGCGGGTAAGCGTGACTACTTATAAAAGCAACCACGCCAAACAAAAATAACACTATGCGACAGTCAAAATCGGGATGGGATAAAACCAACGGGAAATGTTATATCGGTCAAAAACAAGTTATACGTGTCCCGGCGTTTCGGTGGGTCACCCCTAGGAATCGAGATATATCTTTTTTTTGACATAACTCGAGAACCACTAGTCCGATTTTGCTCAAATAATTTTAAAAAAATTAAAAATTACAATTCCTTTAATCTGTTCATATAACGTTTTTCTATATACTCAACAGTTTTGCCGGTAAAAATAAATGTTTGTTACCGCTACCATAAAAATCAATAACCTTTTGTTTATTACTTTTTTTTAATATTTTAGGCAAAAAATATTTTTTTCTTCATACATTTATTTTTACCGGCAAAACTGTTGAGTATATAGAAAAACGTTATATGAACCAGAGCTTTGAAGAATTAATTCCTTTTTGAATGAATTCACTACCAATCGAATTCAATTTTCTCTAGAATTGAATGAATTCCTTTTCTTAAGTAATTCACTGAATTCGTTCAACTGAACGCGTTCATCAAACAACAAATTCAAAGAATTAATTCAATTGCAATAGTTCTTTTTATTAAATCAAATGAATTAATTCACCGGTGAACTCGTTCAATTTTATAAATCGAACGGAAAAAAAGTGAATTAATTCCTTACTGAATTAATTCACTACTGAATTCGTTCAATTTCATTTTCGTTCAGTGAATTGAAAAAAATAAAATTAAGTTCAGTGAATTAAAAAAAATAATAATAAGTTCACTGAATTGAAAAAAAATAAAATAAGTTCACTGAATTGAAATAAAAATAAAATAAGTTCACTGAATTCAAAGCCTGTTTTCTGCCGTTCAGTAGAAGAAAACAATAATGTACAAATAAAATTTTTAAATAAGAAATTTTACAGCGTGTGCTAGTAAAACTGAACAAATTAGAAACCGGATGCTGTTTATCAACCTACATGATTCAAAAATAAAGCCTTTTACTATTAAAAATAAAAATTTTACAGATATAGATAAATTTGGAAAATTCACTGAACTTATTATTTTTTTTTTAATTCACTGAACGTAATTTTATTATTTTTAATTCACTGAACGTAATTTTATCTTTTTTTAATTCACTGAACGAAAATGAAACTGAACGAATTCAGTAGTGAATTAATTCAGTAAGTGAATTAATTCAGTAAGGAATTAATTCACTTACTGAATTTTCCGAATTTTTAATTCAGAATTGAAAAATTGAATTAAGGAATTAATTCTCCAAAGCTATGATATGAACATATTAAAGGAATTGTAATTTTTAAATTTTTTAAAATTGTTTGAGCAAAATCGGACTAGTGGTTCTCGAGTTATGTTAAAAAAAAGACCACCGAAGGTCAAATCGATATATCTCGATTCCTAGGGTTGACCCAGCGAAACGCCGGGACACGTATAACTTCTTTTTTACCGATATAACTTTCCCCGGTAGTTTGAACCCTTCCCGATCACTGACCCCTACCATTTGTCTCACAGTGTAATGAGCTTAGACGCCAAAAAATAAGTTGTGCGGAGCTATGAATTTCTATTTAATAACCACTTATTTGGTAATGAAAGATTTTGCTGGGTAAGGGCCAAAAACTATCCCATGTGAAAATCGAAATATATATGAACACCCATGATCATACATTGACGTGTATATGATCATACATGGTCATACATAGTCATATACGTCCATGTCTAGTTCGATGCATGACCATATATGATCTCATATATTTCCATATATCTTTGGATCCGAAATTTGAGGGTATATGACCGTACATGTACATATATGACCATATATGCCCATACATGATTCACATATGCTCATATATGATCATATATGGGCATATACCTCCATATACCCTCAAATTTCGGATCCAAAGGCTTATGGAAATATATGAGATCATGTGTGATCATACATTGAACTATGCATGGACGTATATGACTATGTATGCCCATGCATGATCATATACGAGCCAATGTATGATCATGTATGTTCATATATATTTCGATTTTCACATGGGATGCTATTTAAATTTTTAAGATCTATAAAATTCTTAAATAAACAAAAAAAAAATTCAAAAAGAATAAAACAGACAAAAATAAAATAATTTTGAAAACATCCCAACAAACAATTCGTTCCGTTTACGCACCGTTTTCGGTCCGTCATAAACGGAATCCAACTCCGTATACGTACCGTTTTCTGGATCCGTATACGGACCAGAAAACGGAACATAAGGAACATCGAAACTGATTCGAATCCGTTGAAAACCCGTCAATGACGGACCGTTTACGGACCGGTATGTCGTGTTAAAAACGGACAAGTCCGTTTAAAGTCCGTCAATGACGGACCGTTTACGGACCGTTATGTCATGTAAAAACGGACTAGTCCGCTGAAAGTCCATCAATGCCGGACCGTTTCCGGACCGATATGTCGTGTAATAACGGAGTATTTCCTTGTCCATATCCTACCGATTTTTTCAAAAAAATAGACCATTTGTTTATTTTCAATACAAAGTACTTTTTTTTCTTTTTATAAATTCATTAATAATTATTATTTATAATTACAATATTTAGTACATCTAGCTCGGTTTACCTATCTATCCAGCGCTTAGGGACCCGGAGTAAAATCCAACATCTATATGGAAAAGAGACAATAAATTATTTATGGTTTAATTGACTGTGTACACGATGCAAATTCTCACATGTTATACACAAAACATTGTGAAACATTAAGTTTCATAAATCTTACCTTGTTACTTGATGTTGTTTGATTAATGGTGTGATAGAAAGAATTCCCTCTATTGCATATTCTCCATATATTCCCATTATAAAAATATTTTCACCGACTTTACAAAAATTTTTTATTTTGTAAACAAACCGATGAAATCCGTATTTAAAGGTACGGATACACCAATACGGAGTTAAAACGTATTGTGTTCGAAAATCCATTTATACGGTCCGTTAATGTTCCGTATACGTACAGGCATTGACGGATACGTACCTTACGGACAGTTAACGTGCCGTAAAAGCCGGATTCATGAATCCGTATGTGCCGGAGAGTCCGTTAAAATGTTTCTTGGGATAGATAAAAATGGTAAATTTAATTAAGTCAAATATAATTTAATTAAAAAAAAATTTGCGACAACTTAACGCTAAGTCAATTCTAGTTGCTACTTTAGAGCCAACTTTATAGTGAGAATTAAGAACGTTTTTGTCTTAAAGTAATAAATTTTGTTCGCAAATTTCTTGTTTAAGTTAAATTAAACGACAGCCTTGGCTACAAAGTCAAATCTAATATAAACATCTAAGTAGTTGGCAATTCAGTTCTTTTAAGTAGTTCAATACTGTGTTATGTTTAGATTAACAAATTCTTTATTTAATTATTATCAGTTTTCAAAAATTTGCTAAAACCAAATATGGAATTAAATGTAGAAAAAAGACACGCTAGACCTGGCATTGGAATGATGTTGCATACTAAAATTAAAAATAATTTAGTTGTCAACTGGCATTTGTCTGTTACGATTAGCATTAGGTAGTATTTAAGGTATGAAAACTTATTGTTATTTTCTTTAAGAGAAAGATTCAACGAATACAAACATATAAAAAAAAACAAATGAAGACTAAAATATTCAACAATTAAATAATCGATGACTTTTTGTTGCAAATTCGTTGATTTGGAAAAGAGTTTGATGAAAAGAGTTTATTGACTGTAAAGAGGATTTTCTACATAACTGATGCAAATAAGTAAAAACATATGCCATAAAAATCATAAAACATACTAATAATA
This sequence comes from Leucophora obtusa, assembly GCA_949987735.1. Taxonomy (NCBI): domain Eukaryota; kingdom Metazoa; phylum Arthropoda; class Insecta; order Diptera; family Anthomyiidae; genus Leucophora; species Leucophora obtusa. Next base: position 358,661,147 of record OX465295.1, read on the forward strand.
TATGCACGTTAAAAGCAAAATATGCATTTTTGATTAAATATATAAAAATATTAATTTTTGAATGTTATTTTAGTTTGACTCAAGATCATAAATTAATATCACTTTCTGCTTAAATTATTTTCAAATCAAAGAAAGATGATACAATTTTTACAAGTAAATTATAAAGAATAAAAATTATTGAAAAAATTCGATAAGACCAGCAAAAAAAAAACATTTCCCCCATTAATATTAATTTTTGATCAAATATGCAAAAATATGCATTTTTAATAAAATATGCAAAAATATGTATTTTAAATAAAATATGCGGAAATGTGCATTTTTATAAAATATGCATTTTTAGTAAAATATGGAATAACAAATCGATAACATTTTGTTGCAAATTGTTTGCTTCGGGAAATTATTTGATCAAAATCATATTTCGACTACTGACTACAAATATGCATTTGCATGAAAATTGCTACCCTGCTGATGAGTATCGATTGTAAAAATAATTTTCAAAATAAGCAATAAACATCGAAAAATATGCACTTTTAAAACAAAATATGAAAAAAATATATACATTTCTTACAAAATATTCAAAAATGAGCAATAAATGATCGACAAAATTTTGTTGCAAATTCTTTAATTTGGAAAAGAATTTGATCAAAATAATTTTTCGCCTACCAACTACAAACATTTATTTACTTCAAAGTCGCTGCCCTGCTGATGACAATCGACTGTAAAAAGATTTTCCCCATAACGGATTGTTGTTTGTTAATTTGCCATTTGTGGTTAAATGATAGTAATTGTCAACATATTGTTGTAGTAGTTATTGGCACTTTTGTAGTTGATCAATGTTTTCAATTATGTGTCAATGATTTGATGAAATATTTTGTGTCAAACTAACAACGATAAATAGATAGAGATATTTGAGTAGACAAATTAAAAATAAATACAAATATCGTCAATGAAATGCTAATTAATTAGAAACAGTAGAACGAACATCAGAACAGGTGGCCCTTTATGAAATATCCATTAAAACTTTTAAAGTAAAATTTATTAATTAATTAATTAATTTTGTTTAGGCACATGCCAGAATTAAGCCCTGATTTATGTTTTGCGAAAATGGACTAAACGAAGGCAAAGTAAGGAAAATTAGTTTTTGCTTCCCATGTATATTTGACACCAAAGTAATTGTCAATTTCTACTGTGGAAACTAAACATTTTCGTAATAGATAAACAGTGCCTAAATTTGTTCCTTATTAATTACGTAATTTTGTTATTATTTTTAAGAAAGAATGAGGAAATTTGAATTGAGGAGTAATAAATATGGATGTATAAATATATTTCATAATAATAGTTACCAGCGGATTTAGAGATTAATCAAAACTAGGTCAATTGTCGACCGACTACAGCAAAAGTCGTGCAATTAATTTGAATTCAGCGACAATCGACCGTCGACATTTTTGACGTATTTGTCGCCGGAATTCTTCTCCAATTCAATTAGTATGCATTAATTCTTGTTGTTTTATATTTTATTCTATTTAAATTAAATTATGTATTTTTCTTCTGTCAAAAAAAATAAATTTTTTGAAAACAACTCTGTTCGAATAGCGACCCTTAATTAGTTAAAAATATGGCAACAATTTGATAAATATTTTGAGTGTGTGTCAGAGAACTGCAACTGCTTATTGCAAAACCATCATACGTAATCAACACTCGAATAAACATTCGTTTGCGTTCAAGCGGCGAATATACTCAAATACACATATTCGTTGCTGAATTTAAACCAATCAAACCAAGTCATTTTTGTTGCATCTTTGATTTAATCATTGGTCGTTTTCATACCATTCATTTCATTCATATTCGTTCGGATCAACGACGATTATTTTGATGTAGAATAAATCGGAAAAAACAAAAATGAACGCGTATAAGTTTATTCATGATTGAAACCAAATAAACGGAAAATAATTTCATAACAATTAAGAGGGGGTTTACAGTAACATATTTTGTAGAAACATATTTAATAAATGGTACAATGTACGTTCCGATTATAAAACAATAAGATTTTATTTTATATTTTTTTATTTTTTTAAAACTAATACTTTGGTTTATTCATGTGAGTTCAAATGTTCGATCAGCTGACTACGCGTTTAGCAGCATCATGGTGATTTTATTCAACAATGAGTTTTTTTGAGTGATTAAATGTGAATAAAACCTGTTCGACAGACGACTCAAACTGATCCGAACTACACGTTCAGCAGCATGATATTGATTTTATTCAACATTGAGTATTGTTGAGTGATTAAATGTGAATAATAATTTTAGTGTATGATTGAATCAAGAAAAAAGTTGATTTTGTAGTTCTCTGGTGTGTGTCAGTGTGTCGTCATGCAAATATAATAGATTCTATTACGACGACAAATCGCCAGACGACATGGTGACATTTTGCCTCCCATACAAAATATATGAAAAAGCAATTCTCGCTGTCGTTGTCGACCCAGTTGTGATTAATATTTTAGTCCAAGCTTTTTGGGGTGGGTGTTATTTTAAAAATTGTTCTTTAATTGTTGAAAACAATACGCAGTGTTGCCAGTACAGTGGTTTTTCCGCTAAATCTAGCGACAGTTTAAAATTGATGGTGGGAATTTTCGACAAAGTTTTCTTGAAATTCTATATTTTTAGCTGTGTTTTGAATATAACAAGAGTACAAAAAATCAACTTATTTCATAAAATTTAGTGGTTCGAGCTTTTAGGCGACACTGTAAATACCATATATCTAAAATATATTAGAATTCCTAAATAATTTTTCTAAAGTTAATTTACAGGGATTTTCTACGCTTCAGGCCATCATATCCAATTTGTCGCATTGTGATACCCGCAAATTTCTCCAGCTAAGAGAATTTTATTCGTCTTTTATATTCGACTACTTGTTGCAACATTATACCCAACCTAACGTAGAGATGCAGGTAGTAGTTTGAAAAAATTACTTTGGTGAAAAGTGGCAACCTCATAAAATATAGGTTTTCCGTTTAAAGACGACACGTTATTAAGTTTTTTTTTCAAGTTGCCAATAATAACCCTACGTGAAATTTTAACAAACTGTCACCGAACTGGCCCCTTTATATGAAATAGACTGGTCACTTTTACATGGTGTTTTCATAGGATGGGGAAATTTACCCCTTGTGACATGTCACAAGACAAATCCTAGGACAGGTTACTGAACTCTCATAAAAAACAAAGTTCAGGGACCTGTCCTGGGATTTGTCTTTTGACATGTCACAAGGGGTCAATTTCCCCCTCCTATGACAACGCCATGTAAAAGTGACCAGTCTATTTCATATAAAGGGACCAACCAGTTCGGTGACAGTGTGTTAAAATTTCCCGTAGGGAAACGATCTTAGTGAATTTGTAATGGCGAAAAAGAAAGTGTTGTTTCATCAGGACAGTGCACCATTTCACACATTCACAATTCCGATGGACAAAATCTATGAAATAAATTTCGAATTACTTCATCACGCACCTTATTCGCCTGATTTAGTACCAAATTTTGCTAACAGTGAAGGTGGAAATTGCGATTGATGGCTATTTTGAGGAGCTTTACAATTCTTACTATAAATAAGGTATCGAAGCTATTGAAAATCGCTGGGAAAATTTTATAGAATTAAAAGGAGACTATGTTGAGATCTAAAGAAATTTCTTTCCAAATTTGTTGTATTTTCTTTGGTAGGTCGGGTGGGTTTGGGACAAAGGTTTAAAAGGCTTAATTCTTGCATTCACTTTTTAAAAATTAATGAAATTTGGGTTAAATTTCATTCCCTAATAGCATTCTTATGGAATTAATTCGATAGCTTAATTCCCTATAGCTTAAAAAAATATGAATTCATTCTATTTTGATTGAATTCTAACTGAATGAAACAAAATTTACCTGAATTCATTTAATAAAAAAGTGAATGAAAAATTATTTGTTTTCATTCACTTAATCAAATGAAAAATTTTAATTTGTATGTAATTGCTGAAATATTAGCATAATACAATGAAAAACGTTTAAAATTCATCTAACAGAAATAAATAGTATCGTATGCTTTGTTACAGCTTGTATGCTTTGGTTTTGATTATATGTTAGTTTCAAACTACACTGCACTAAGTGAATGGTAATAAAATTTCTTCATTCAATTAGTAAAATGGTCAATGAACATGCGATTTGAATGATTCAAGTTAGGAATTCATTCAATTCACATTAAAGCTTTGGGAATGAAGCTTATGAATGAATTCTTTACGAATGGTTTAAGGGAATGGTACATGAATCTTTTTAAAATCTGAATTTAATTTTTAGTGAATTAAGCTTAAATTGAATTAAGTTTTTCGAAGCTCTGGTTTGGGACCGTTTCTCGTACATATTAATTACACTGTGAGACAAATGGTAGGGGTCAGTGATCGGGAAGGGTTCAAACTACCGGGGAAAGTTATATCGGTAAAAAAGAAGTTATACGTGTCCCGGCGTTTCGCTGGGTCACCCCTAGGAATCGAGATATATCGATTTGACCTTTGGTGGTCTTTTTTTTGACATAACTCGAGAACCACTAGTCTGATTTTGTTCAAACAATTTTAAAAAAATTAAAAATTACAATTCCTTTAATCTGTTCATATAACGTTTTTCTATATACTCAACAGTTTTGCCGGTAAAAATAAATGTATGAAGAAAAAAATATTTTTTGCCTAAAATATTATAAAAAAAGGTATGAACAAAAGGTTATTGATTTTTATGGTAGCGGTAACAAACATTTATTTTTATCGGCAAAACTGTTGAGTATATAGAAAAACGTTATATGAACAGATTAAAGGAATTGTAATTTTTAATTTTTTTAAAATTATTTGAGCAAAATCGGACTAGTGGTTCTCGAGTTATGTCAAAAAAAAAGATAAATCTCGATTCCTAGGGGTGACCCAGCGAAACGCCGGGACACGTATAACTTGTTTTTGACCGATATAACATTTCCCGTTGTTTTCATCCCATCCCAAATTTGACTGTCGCATAGTGTTATTATAGCCTGACATCTTGGACTAAGGAAAGTATCCATTTGATGATACGATTAAACAATTTAAAATCCCTGTTTATGATATGAAGCTAACTAAAATATGCCACTATTTATATTTTAAGAAATGTATAAAAGTTGACACATAACAATTTTCCACCTACACGTAAAAAATTTACAAAATTCTAATTAAATTATTAAGCATCTTTCTCATACCGTTTTTTTGTATTAAAAAAAAAGCTTTTTAAAAAGCCACTAACCAATTTGTAAATCCAAAATATAATTTTATTAATATTTTTTTGTCACTTTAGATTTTATTTCTAAACATTTTTATATGAAAAATAAAAACGTTCACATTGTTGGAAACAAAATTTCAATTAAAAAAAATGTGGTTGTTTTTACAAATTTCATTGTTCGTGCCTACTTTTTTCTATGTACGTTGAAACTTTAAGACCTGTTAACTTATCTCAAAATAAACTGAGTTTAGTGCTTAACCATAGTTATGAATGTTAAATTTATATGAAAATATCTGTGGTTAAAATTTAACCATGCTTAAGTTGGAAATAAGTTACTCGCCCTAAGATAAATAAATTCATATATTTCCTTTTTAATATATCCACAATTTTCACGTCCCCTGTAAACTTTTCAAATGGATTTAATGCTCAAATTTGAGCATGACATTTTCGTTTTAAATACCATAAGTCAAGTTTTTGTCTTAACTGTCTGAACCACACTTTTATATTAAAATTGCGGCTAACAATAAGTCATATAAGGAACTTGTGTACCAATGGAATTTGTGGTATTTATAAATAACAAAGAAGTAAATCATTATATAACTTTCAATACGTTTACTTTTATTTACCACAATTTGACAGTTCTTTATAATAATAAATATGTCTTTCGTACGAGTAGTTGTACCCTATACAAGTCTGTGGTACAGGGTATATTGAGTTTGTGCTGGTGAATGTAACTACCAAAAAAAGTGTGCTTAGACTCAACTTCTAAGTAGTATATCGATCGAATCAGAATCATTTTAACATAAAGCCCTCCGAAATAGACTGTCTCTCCTGCTTGAGAGAACAAAATTTGGAAAACTGATTCGCACTATTTTAATTAAAATAAATATAAATGAAAACATCGAATTAGAGGCTGAAAAAATACTGCTCTCCCTAATGTGTGATAAAGTTCGAAGAAACAAGTTTTGCTTGCTTTGAAAACAAAATAATAAATTTTAATCAAAAGATTCATGTTTGCCATTTGGATATAACTCGAAACCCTGATACATTCCAATATGGTAAAATTCGGCATTTGATCTTTTTAAACGCGTTTTTATAAAATTATATCCTACACTATGTAGAACCAGGTACAGTGAATTTGTGCCGATATTTGTCAATATTAAAAATATTTCGCCTGGACCCATTCATTTTTTATTACACCAATTATTAAATATTTCACTCTATTTTGATTGTATCGTTAATTGAAATTCCCTTCTCGAGATTTAATCCGCTTCCCGAAACATGATGTAAAAAATGCTGTTTTGCAGGGTATCATATAGTCAGCATGCCCGATAGTAATTTTTTCTTTTGTTTATAAATGTACTTTTTTACACCCACACACAAGCGTGCTTGGCAAAAAAATAAAATAAAAGAGACATCAAAAAAGTCGTTAATAAATTTCAATATATATTTATATAAACGTCGTTTATGTTGACAGCACTTTTACCGAAGTAAAATATTTGTATGGTATTTGTATTATCACCTTTAATATGCGCCCACCTACCCAATAAATATCCCCAAACTCTTGTATTTTAATTACGTCTCTATTTAGGCGGTATTGCTGTGTACAATAATTAATCATACGCACAGGTGACTTGTGGTGTGGCCAAAGAGCCAAAAATATGTACTTTAGTATGGAGAAAGCTTGAAAAGGGGAAGAAATACCAAATTAGGAAAAACAACTCAATAAAGCAACTAGAAACAATATTACATATCTATGAAAATAAGGAAACTAATTGATTTTGTCATGTGTTCTCTGTTAAGCGAACTTTGGGTTTGGGTTTTGTTTAGACAACCGTTGCCACAATGGGGTTTTTTTTGTATTTTGTTTTATAACGAAGGTCTCTGTAGAACTCTTTTCTATTTAAAAAAAAAACTAAAAAAAAATTATAATATTTTCCATAGCAATAAATTGTGTCATTAAATTTTTATATCTTACTGTAAGTAGATTATAAAACCCTTTTTTTAATGAAGGTTAAATTTTGGAAATAAGATTTTAAGGGCGAGTAACTTATAACCAAGCTTAACCGTTAACCACAGATATCTCCATATAAATTTGACATTCATAACTATGGTTGAGCACTAAACTTAGTTTATTTTATGATAAGTTAGCTGGTCTAAGGGCCATTAACAATAAACAAATTAACCTAAAATTTGAGCTAACTTAGAGTTACAGGTGTCAAATCCATATAAATTTGAATTTTTCAACTTTCAGTTTGTGTTAACTTTAGGTTATTTTCATTCAATATTCAACAAATTTTAAATTTTTGGAGAACATCCTCCTGCAATGCAAGTTTTCAATTCTACAATTTCAAATTTTTTAAAATTTTTTTAAAGAAATTTGTATAAAATTTTGTAAATTTTTAAAGAAATTTGTGCCCCACAGCCAACCACTAACATATAATTAATATTTTTCACACTTTTTAAGCATTTATTAGATATTTATTAATTAAGTTCGAGGCCAATTTCCTTATTATGAATTAACATAATAAATACTTTTTTCAAAAACTGCTATTTTTCTTCATCAGGATACTCTCCTGACAAATACTTTACAACAGAGTTTTTGCTTTCAAAAACCTCTACACTTTCAGGAATGAAAAGACGATCGTTTCGGGGATTTTCCATTTTAGTATGACAATTTTTATTTTTTAAATAAAAATTAAAAACCAACACTTTTAAGCATTTATTTAAATTAAATTTATAGTATTCGGAAGCTTAGGGTCGTTGGTCTAACATAACGAAAAATTATTTATACCCTACACCACTATGTGGTCAGGGTATTATAAGTTTATGCTGATGTTTGTAACACCAAAAAATATTGGTCCTAGACCCACCTTATAGTATACCGATCGGCTCAGAATTTTTTTTTTATTTCGATTTAACGATGTCCGTCTGTCCGTCCGTCCGTCTGTCTGTCTGTCTGTCCATGCATTCTTGTGCGCACTCTACAGGTCGCAAATATTAAGATATTTAGATGAAACTTGGTACACACGTAAGTCGGCCCAAGGACGACGCCTATTGATTTTGGTGAACATCGGTCCATGTTTAGACCTAGTGCCCATATAAGGGTCCCCCCAAAATTATATTGTTTATACGCTGCAGGTCGCAAATATTAAGATATTTTGATGAAATTTGATACACAGACCTATGTTGGCCCTAGAATGAAGCCTATTGATTTTGCTTAACACCGGTCCATGTTTAGACCTAGTGCCCATATAAGGGTCCCCCCAAAATTATATTGTTTATACGCTGCAGGTCGCAAATATTAAGATATTTTGATGAAATTTGATACACAGACCTATGTTGGCCCAAGGACGAAGCCTATTGATTTTGGTTAATATCGGTCCATGTTTAGACCTAGTGCTCATATAAGGGTCCCCCCAAAATTATATTGTTTATACGCTGCAGGTCGCAAATATTAAGATATTTTGATGAAATTTGATACACAGACCTATGTTGGCCCAAGGACGAAGCCTATTGATTTTGGTGAACATCGGTCCATGTTTAGACCTAGTGCCTATATAAGGGTCCCCCAAAATTGGCTTGGTTACAAACTGCAGGTCGCAAATATTAAGATATTTTAATGAAATTTGGTGCGCTGACTCACATTATAGAAAATTTTGACACAAGCCCCATTTTAACCCATTCGAATTTCGAATCCAAACATTAGTTGGCTTTTAACCAGACTGGTGTAGAGTATAGTATAGTCGGCATGCCCGACTTTAACCTCTAACGTAGCCTATTGATTTTGGTGAACATCGGTCCATGTTTAGACCTAGTGCCCATATAAGGGTCCCCCCAAAATTATATGGTTATACGGTGCAGGTCGCAAATATATTTTGATGAAATTTGGTTCACCGACCTATATCAGCCCAAGGACGAAGCCAATTGATTTTGGTTAATACCGGTCCATGTTTAGACCTAGTGCCCATATAAGGGCTTGGTTACAAACTGCAGGTCGCAAATATTAAGATATTTTAATGAAATTTGGTTCGCTGACTCACATTATAGAAAATTTTTACACAAGTCCCATTTTAACCCATTCGAATTTCGGATCCAAACATTAGTTGGCTTTTAACCAGACTGGTGTAGGGTATTGTATAGTCGGCATGCCCTACTTTAACCTTTTTACTCGTTTTTTATTTAAAAAATAAAAATTTCATTGATTTTTTAAAAATTCCTTTTTAGTTTATATTTGTTGTTATTAATTATCTACAACGCATAAAAAGGTAACAGCTGGAGAACCATTTGTAATTTTTACTTAAAATTTCAAGTACGATGAAGTAATTACTAGGGCAAGGAATTTCATGCAAATGCATGTTTTTTCTCGATAGTCCAAAACTAATATGGACTAAATATTTATCCGAATCATCAAATTTAGAACAAAATGGCATCGATTTGTAGTTGCATATTTTTGCATATTTTGTCATAAATGCATGTTTTTGGATATTTTGACTTTAAATATTTGGTTCCTTTTTAATGCATATTTTGTGCTTTTTAATGCATATTTGTGCATATTTTTCATTTTTAGGAGCATTTTTCATTTTGTAAAAAAATATAAAAAATTGATGAGTTTTCATATCTACCTTTTGTGCTTGATTTTTCCATTATTTGCATACTTGGGAATTTTTCATTGGCATTGAGATTTAATTTGCATTACTTGATATCCATTGCAATGCCAAAAAATTTCATTACAATTCAATGCCAATGAAATTTTTTCAATTGGCATTGATTAACCAATGGTGGTAAAATGCATACCAATTAGGGGTTTTCTTTTCCCGTGACGGCGGGATTTTATTTTAAATTTTCCGGGATCCCGGGATTTCCCGCTCGTTAAAAAATAAATAAATCCAACATATGTTGTACTTGAAGAACTCAATTTCAATTAGAACACCATCCGGCAAAATCCATCTTGGTTGTACCTATGAGAAAATCTACTTAATATCTTCTGAAAAGGCTTAATATGAAATATCAATATCTTCTACTTTTTCTGGATAAATTCGTTTAACAGTTTAAATCACGAATTAATATTATGGTAATATATTTGTATGGAAGGCCATCTTAATTTTAAAATATATTAACTAGATATTAATTCTCTGCTCAAACGTTAAACAAATTGATTTAGAAAAGGGAAAGATATGGCTATTATATTTTCATTAAAAAATTAAATTATTAATGGGTGCAAACTTGTGTCGGACGGTGAAATAACAAATTTATTAAAATGTGGTTTAAGGGAGATTTTAAAATTTAGTTTTAGACGTTTCTTATATGAAATGCTGGACCGTGTTCTTTAGTTTTTCGGTTTGCGTCTTACACAAATTTTAAATTTGAGGCCTGTTTGATGTATCACGATATAAAATGATACTTAAGGTCATTTTTATAGTCAGAACTAGGATCAAAAGCTTAAAAATTTCTTAAATACGAAATCAAAAAATTTATATTTCTAGATATTTTGTTTGAATGAACATTTTTGGAAGTATTCTTCTAAAATTATTTTTACAAAACAGTTTAAAATTTTACTTAAAAGAAATTATTTAACTTTCATAGCTGCATTTTAAATTAATCCAAAATAATTTAAAAAATAATTTGATGCATTATTTTAAAAATATATAAAATCTAAAAAATTTATATAAAATTGTTTGAAGTAAAAAAATACGAAAATATTATCAATTTTTTAATTTTAATGGCGAGTTTTTTGAAGGTATTTAGAACTGAAATACTGATGTTGAAATGTTGTATATGTGTATTGCTTTATTTGAACAAAGGTAATCATTTTGGTAATGACTGATAAAATTTGTTTTCGGTTTAACTAAACCAAATTCAACTGATATAAAAAAAAAACTCGGCCTAAATAGTATTTTTTTCAATACTATATAATTCAAGTTATTGAATTTTAAATCGCATTTTTTAATTTCAAATATATTTTATTTAAATTAATTTTAAAAAAATCAATGCTTTAAATTTAAATAAAGCTTCCAAAAATGTAATATACTAGCTAAAACTTCTGTAAAAGAATAAAAAAATAAATCCCGGGAAATCCCGCACAAAATTCCTGGGATTGCGGGATTGATAAAAGGGCGTAAACCCTATTACCAATGCATCAAAACAACCAATTATAATTGAAGAAATAAGCATTTTATACAAAAAAAAATAGTTTTATAAAAAACGGAAATTAGGACAAAATTATAAAATGTCGGAGCCATAACTATTACAAATCTTCGCTATTTTATCAAGTTGTATCAAGTTAACGCTGCTTTGAACACTTGTTAGTCTAGATGGATCCGAAGACTCTAGTAATGTAAACCTGATGAAATAGCGAATATTTGGATAAGAAGTACGCGAATTTTTTATCTTTTTCTTAATTTGTTCTATTATCAAAATAAAATATTTTTAAAAAATGTTTTTTTCATTAATTATAACTTGTTGTTTTTGGCATTGAACAATTCCAATTAAAAAAAAAACTAATTTGCATTGGTCAATTGAAAAGCCAAAAAATGTTATTGACATTGATCAATTGTAATGCCAATGACATCGTCAATTATCTGGTCAATTCATTTAACTACTCCCCAGTATGATTATTTGTCTGTTGTTATTTTGCAACAAAAAGTTAATCTGGCAAATTAAGAAGATTAATTATAAATCTTTTATGTAAAGCATATGTCACTTTTATTTGTAAACTGTATGTGACATGATTGTTTGTTGTTGTTTTTTTTTTAATTGTGTGAGTGACTGTTAAAGTAATGGGATGATCTTTTTCTTTTTTTATTTGCATATGTTTGTTGGTAAGTATGTTATGTTAATCTTGAACATAGCATTAGAGGGTTTACAAATCCCAAGAGTTAAGTTAAATTTTAATTATGAACATACATAAAACTAAAAGTTTAACAAAACTTTATAACAATTTAGAGCCTTAGGCCAGGTCATATAAAACTTAATGAATAGTTTATGAAATACGAAACAACAGTAATTTTGTTCATAAATGTCACAAAAAATTGTTATAAAAACAAATGCCTTCATCGCATAAATGCCTTTGATGTAAAAATTCTTAAAATTTCTGTTTTAATTTAAATAAAGGAGTGGAAGTTTAAAACTAGTATAGGACTTGTCAGTTGAGGATAATAAAATAACTTACTATTCAGTTTTTCCTTATCAAGTGCTTTGACTTCTTCTAGTTAATAAAATAAATAGTAATAATGATGATTCATAAATGTATGAATTTATATAAAAAAACTAGTGAGGGAAACTGGTAAAATATTGCCAACACAAATTATATGCAAATTTTTAATTAAGCAAATCAATAAAATTTAATTGAAACATGTTTTATGCTAAATAAACGTGACAAAATTTATCATCAAATATAGAATATATGAAAACATTTAATCGGTACTCATTCAGGAAACTTCATACATAAGAGATTGTATGTGAAAGTGAATTTAATATGTCAATGATTTTGTATACATACAAATACAAGCAATAAACATAATCTTACTACTTAAAATCATACAAATACTTAAACAATTTACAATTGAATACGTGGAAATGTTGTTTATAGCACAAAGGTACAATATTCACAAGTAAGTAAAACAATGTTGCGAGATGTGTGAAATTATTGTAGTAAACGTATTAACCAGGGCAAGGAAGTACATGCAACTAGAGTCGTGTTTAATGAACATAAAATATATATTAAAAATCGAAAAAAATGCATTTCAAATTTTAAAAATATTAATTTATTATTTAATATTGTCAATTCAATTTCAGACGCTTCTTTTATTAAGAAAGTTATCGACTAGGGTGTTCAATAACCGACTTTTTATTTTAATCGATTAGTCGTGCAAACAATTACTCGGGTTTGTTTTTTCAACAGAACAATTTAATAAAATTTATTCGAATAATGGAAAAAAATTATGTAAAAATTATAATTATTTCATTTAAAAAAAAGAGCAAAAACAATTTCAGTAAATCTTCCAAAATTCATAAAAATAAAACTTGTAATAACTTAGATCATATTTTGTCAACATTTTTATTCTTCTTTTCCCCTCTATCACGTTTACGTCCTCCATTACTTTATTTTATTTGCTAAAGGATATTATAAATACAGAGTACTCACTAAACAATCTTTATTACATTGATCATTAATTATAATTAACAATTATTAATTAGAATAATTATTAGTGCTTTCGTTTAATATCAACATTTTCAAAATCGTAAAAAAGTAAATTAAAATTTATACCTAAATAGATACACTGAAAATATTATTACAGTAACTGACTGTAGTTTATTTAAAAATTTATCCGTACATTTGTTTTTAAATGATTATTCAGTTAAAATACAAAGAAATATATTTTTTAACTGTTTTTGTCGTTTATTTAAAAAATAAAAAATTTATAAAAAATAAATTAAATGTTATAGTTAATATTTTCATTTAAAATGTTTTGTTAAAAAAATAATTCCTTTTCGATTTCTAGGTCAGTTAAAAAAATGAAATAAACTAAATATCGTTTATTCTTACGGATTTTGTAGTTAATTTTTTGAAATTTAAAAAAACGAAATAAATGAAAAATCATTATTTTTTAAGGATTTTGTAGTTTATTTATTAACATTTAAAAATAAATGAAAAGTTCTTTTGATTTAGATGAAAAGTCAGTAGACCGGTTTTCAAGTGATTTTTCATTTATTTTAAATTACATTTTCAGTTAATTTAAACTACAAACTATTTTGAGTGTACTACTAAATTGCTAGACCTTTCAAAATAAGTGACTAGTATTTTGGTTGTCATCTTCCAAAGCAATAAAATTTAACATTTATAAGAGAAAACTTTGGAACGGTTTCAATGATATTGATCAAAATCAAAAGATAAAAAATGCATTTTTGTGGAGCTTACAGCTTACACTATTGGAGTGATAGAACTCGACTTAGATTTACCCATCGTGTGCCCCGCTTGCCGAATTTTGTTGCCGTCTATCATAGTAATTGCATTTCTTTTTATATTTTAATCTTTGTGATAAGACAAAACTCAAACAAATATTTATGAATTTGAAGCAAAAAAAATTTTTTAATACAAACGAGCATTTTTAGCAAATATGCAAAAATCTGCATTAACAAATCGAAATTGTTGCAAATTTGTTCTCCACCTAGCAACAACAAACACATATTTCCATGATGTTCCCTGCCCTGGTAAAAGGAATACATATAATAGTGAAAACACAATTGTATAAGAAAGTATTAAAATTTCAACACAATTGTAGTTGTTATTGTATTAAATGCTTCATTGTATGTTTGTACATATGTATGTATGTATGGACAATAGGGGTATAGTTCGTTTATGCCAAAAAATTTTATAGCATCACGATATGGACAATACTAAACTTATAATAAAAGTCTTTTTATTTGGCCAGTTTGGAGAAAAAACGTTTTGCATCGAAATAATTTGAAATAAATAAATTGAAAATCGAAATTCTCAGAATATTCTCAATCAATTTCAGATATGATTACAATCAAATGAAGGGTTAGTTTGTGTAGATATTAAAATTGTAAAATACTTTAACTAAAAAGGTCCAATTTCCTGGAATTAGGCGAAATTAATTAAAGTCTGAATATTCTACAAAAAAAAATCGCTACAATTTAAAAACTACGAATTATTGAAAAAAATCAAACTAAAAAATTCTGTCTTAGAACCTTCAACGCATTTGGTAGGAGAACTTTTTTAACGACAGCAAAAAAGTAATATCATATTTCTTTATATTTTCATATACCCGTGCAAAAAAAGTCAGATCTGAACAGATCTAAGTAGATCTGATTGTACGAGATATAAAAAGATTTCAAAATTGGGGACAAATTTGCGACCTAGTTAGGTCTGTAGTGGGATTCTCTAACTTTGAAAAACTGATAACTTCACAATTTAACTAATGAAATTTGTCATTAAGAAGTTAGAGAATTGCCCCTCTAATCAAATTTAGGCAAAATTGTAGCATCATATATAATTAAATCTAACTTGACTTTAGCTTTAAACTATGGATGGTAACCGAAACTATATGGTTATCGGTAAGGGTAATGCTATTTCATTTATATCGGTAACGGTATTTTAAGGATAACGGTAGTCAATTGAAAGGGTTTTGAATCGATAACGGTATTTTAGCGGTATTGCCTGCCAACCCTGCTTTAAACTTAAATTACAGAACTTTTACTTATAATTTGCTCTTCTTACCGAGTAATTTTTCAAACAAAATTTTTATTCTGGTTTCAGCTCTGGCCAGATCTGCTCATATCTTACCTTAGCTGTCCACTAAGAGTATCACATATGCCATATATGATCTTATATGATCAGAGATCTCATAGAATCTGATTAGATTCATTCATGTCTATTTAGATCTAACCAAATTAGATCAGATCTAAACTTTTATACACGGTTTAAAACTACCCAATCAGAAATCGCCAGTGGTGCAAAAAATCAAGCACTGGCATACCACTGGGTAACCAGGGTGTTGAAAATAAATGACTGGGAGAGCACTCATTGCCAGCGCTTGCAAAAATTGTTTTTCCAGCTTTTTTTTACAAAAATTTTGGTTTATATAAAAAACCACTGCCAAGGTTTGCAACCAGTGGTTATCAAGTGCTACCTAGCCAATGCTACCAGTGGTACAAAAACCAATTCACTGGTAGAGCAATGATTTCAGTGTTGCCAACTCTTGAAGGCAGGAAAGCACCGTGAGCATTGTGAAAACGGGGAAAAAGGGTTAAAAATTTACCAAAAATGGGGTAAAAAAGCACGATATTAATTTTTTTAAAAATTTAAATCAAGAATTTAAAAACACATTTTAG
Organism: Leucophora obtusa; assembly: GCA_949987735.1. Taxonomy (NCBI): domain Eukaryota; kingdom Metazoa; phylum Arthropoda; class Insecta; order Diptera; family Anthomyiidae; genus Leucophora; species Leucophora obtusa. Next base: position 358,677,255 of record OX465295.1, read on the forward strand.
CTTTGTAAAATCGTGTAAAAAAAGTTCAAAAAATAACCAAAAAAGGGGTATAAAAGCACCAAACTAATATTTAAAAATTTAGAAGCTATTTAAAATTGTACTACAAACATTATGAAAAAATATATTTTTTGTTTAGTTCGTATTATTTTTTCAACTTTGACAGAAAATTGAAGAAATGTTGAAAAAAGCGAGAACAAATACCAAACATATAAACTGTACAAAAAGCACTAAAAGCACTGCCAGAAATCGTAAAAAGCACTGTAAATACCCGCTTTTTTTAAACAGGTATTTGTAAAAAAACACCGGGTATGGGAAGGAAAAAAGCACCAAAAAATACCCGAAAAGCATTGAAATGGCAACACTGAATGATTTTATAAAAATGCTGACGCTTCGTTAAAAAAGCTTTGTGGTCAGAATGTTCCGAGTTCAAATCCGGTTGCAAGCAAAAAATTTTTTTTGGATTTTTTTAATTTACAATTTTTTTTGTTCGACAAAATCAATTTTTTTGTTTGTGAAAAAGCTCCTTTAAGACCAACGTTTTTTTTTTGCTCTCCCAACGCTGGCATATTAGTTCCAAAAAACTGTTTGCCAGTGCTCGCTTTTTCGCACAGCCAGTAGTTGTCCAGCGATTTTTACTTATTTATGTGTTCAGCTATCAAATATTATATGTCTCGTTAGCTCAGTGGGTGGAGCAATCGTCTGCCAATCTGAAGGCCTGGGTTCAAATCACGGCAGGACCAAAAAAAAACACATATGAACTTTTTTTAAATTTTATTTTGGAAAATATATTGCCAGACCACCTATTTATTGGTTTTGCCAACGTTCAAAAATTATGTTTCTCCAATGCTGTTCCGTCGCTTTTTGAACAGCCGGTCCTTTTGTCCAATGATGTTATCATTTTGGGAACTCATACATATTATTATTTTTCATAAATTAATGTTGCCTTGGTTGGGGATCGAACCCGCAACCTCACGTGTAACAGTCCAATGCGCTAACCATTACACCACAGCGCCCACGACTAAAATAATGATTCTAAAAATAGATTTTCAAAAAAAATTAGTTTTGTAAAAAAAAATATATTTTTAATGTAAAAATTTTTTTAATAAAATTTTCTCGTCAGGGAATTGAACCTGGGACTCCAGACTGCCCGTCTATAGCTGTACCATCTAAGATATCTTGACATGTAATATTTGATAGATAAAAATATAATTGACTTGCTGCGCACAAGTCAAGTACTCTCCAACATACAAAAATTCAAAAAATATGTGGTGACATATATCATTACCAGTGTTGAAAAAGTATTGAGTCTAAAAATAGATTTCAAAAAAACTTACAAAAAAATCTAGAACATGATTTTAGTGTTGAAATAATGATAAAAATTAGTCATTATTGGTAATACATTATTTTCAATTTTGCAATAATGAGAAAAGTAAGCATTTATTAGTAACTCATTATTATATCTTTTAAAATAATGCAGAAAATAAGTCGGTGTCATTACTGGTAGTCTAAAAAATAATGATATGTCATTACCGTTTCTACACTGGGACATAAACAATATTTTTATTCGGTATGTAATTATCAAAGAAGACAAAATTGCTTTTTGTGCTTTTTCTACTCATATTTTCTTCTCTTTGCATTTTTGAACTAACCGTTTTTATCTTTTCCCTAAGATGTTGATTTTTTAGCTACTTTTTGTCCAAAAATGCTTTTTTTTCGCAAAAAAATATTTTTCTCTTAACTTTGAACTTTAAGGAAAACTATTGTTTTTCCAAGTGTTTTACTTTTGCGTTTTTGTCGTCTAGGGTAACACTGCCCAGGAAAGTTTTCTGTTCCAAGGAATCGGTTGGAGAATAGCTACTTTTCACTCACAACCCCTTCTACTGCCGATTCTAACACCGATTCTTTTTGTTTGAAATTGTCCCAAAAGCAACCCCTTCTATAGCTCCAAAATGGAACCGGTTGCTCTAGAATCAGTTCTGGAACTAGTTCTGGAACTGATTCTACGTCACCCACATCTTCCATATGGGATCCTAGGAACTGGTTCCGGAACCAGTTCCATGGAATCGGTTGCAGTGGAACCAGTTGTAGAATGGGTGTGGTTGGCTACCGATTATAAAAAATTTTCCTGGGCGTACAACAACAAAAAATAACAAGGATCTGATAACTGATTCTGCAATATCAGGCCTAAAAAATATACGTGTATCAACGTTTTAAAAGTATACACCTGGCCCTATGTTTTTGGGGATTAAAATTTCCCAGCTTCTGCAAATATGAATCGGCGTAGGAAACCATTTGAATCTTCCATTTTAGGTGTAGCATGTGTTCATCGAACTTATATAAAACACAACGAGGAAAATTTTTGTGGAATATTTATGCGTTTATATCTGGAATTGTATTTTGAATTTTCAACTCTGATATCTTCAGAGACTCATAGTAGAATTTCATGGCAAATAATTTTGCGGAATATTTTAATCCTCTAAACTTTCAATTAATGGGACTTTTTTCGACCCTTTTAAAAAAGGGACAAAAAAAACCATTAAGTTGGAGAGTTAGAGCGTTAAAATGTGCCACAAAAGTGTTAGCTGTAATATTTTACATAAGTTCACTGAACACATTCTATACCTAAAATGGAACATTAACCCCCCAAAAGTCATAGAGCCAGAAGTAAACTTTTAAATCACCAATACACGTACATTGTTTTGGTAAACTCTGCCAGAATCAGTTGTAACAACCTTGTTATTTTGGAAAAAAAAAATAGAATTTGTTGTAAAGAGTAATTATACCATACAACACTACGCGGACAGGGAAAAATAAGTTTGTGCTAACACCCACCTTTAAGTATAGCGATCGACTCAAAATCGCTTTTTGTTTCGATGTCCGTCTGTCTGTTCATGTATATTTGTGCGCACGCTGCACAGGTCGCCAATACTAAGATATTTTGTTGAAATTTTGTAGACCATTGTATAACACTCCAAGGACCAATCTATTGATTCAGGTTAAATTCACTCCATGCATAGATCTAGTACCCCTGTAAGGTCACTAGATCTATGAATGTGTTCTCGAAAACAAAAGGTCTCAAATACGAAGATATTTTATTGAAATTTCGAACACTGATTCACATGGGCTCAAAAAACAGCCTATTTATTCTAGATAGAATCGGTCCATATTTGGACCTATCGCCCATATGGACTATATTTCTGATTTTATCGTAAATACCCCTAACATTAGGTTAAATCAAAATTTCTTAGCATTATTCTATTTCTATCATTTTAAAGAAAAATTTCAACTCATTCCAAACATTAGTTGGCTTTTAACCATACTATTATAGGGTATCATATAGTCGGCATGCCAGACTTTAACTTTTTTTTCCTTTTTGTTAAGAATTTGCAAAAAAAATGCAAAAGTTATACACCTAATGCTAAAAAAATTAAAGCCTTAAGTATTAACTTTTCAAATAGAATTAATTTAAATGTCTTCAAATCTCTTTAAATGTTCAATGAGATTTGGGGAATTAAAATCTCAGACATACATAACATGAATCCTTAAAAACAAAATAACACATGTGTATGTATTAGTGCTTATGCAAATACATTTATAGATTTTCTCTTTCCTAGATAATTGTAAAATTAATAAAAAAAATAATTTGTACACATAGAAAAATAAAATGCTAACAGAATTTAATAGCGTAAACATATTCGCTTAGTGCAAATATATTCAAATGTGATTACAGACTATTTCTGGTAGTGGAACAAAAATCAATTGTATTAGGCGAAATTTGTTATGAAAACAAATATTCAGTTGTACCATTCGATTTTAGTTATAGTAACTGAATTTTAGTTGGAAACTAAAAATATTTTCTGTGTGCGTAAATCTAAGTTGGGTTAATTCATTATTATAAGCAAGTTTTTAAAATGAGTTATATTAATTGGATTATTGAAATTATTTATTTAAAAAATTTAAGATTTAAAAATAAGTTTGCACCTTTGCAAAAATGTATATGAGTTTTTACTAAAAATAATTAAAAAGTAACTACTTTAAAATAATGAAAATTGTAAGTTTACTTAACACTTTAATAATTAGAAAATAGTAAGAATTTTTCCCAAATTTTATTTCATGAATTAGATTAATATTTTAGAGCATTTTCAAATATTCTTTTTAAGTTACATTAGGAAATTTAAAATTGTGTGAAAACCCAAAATTCAAACCGGGAAGTTTCTTAAATTTGTTTTAAACATTTTAACTTCTTTAACACAAGTATGTTAACTCTTAAATTCAAGTAAATATTTCATTTCATATTCCTGAAAATTTTGAAAATGTTTTAACCCATGGAATTCTCATTTGGTTTGTAGTTCATATTATATAAGTGTTTTAGTTTTAAATTCACTAATAGATAGAAATGGCAAAGGTACTTAAAATTAAATCTTGAAAATTTGTGCAAAATCTTTGCTTTAGAAATCCCAGCAAAAAAATTGGAAGTCATGCTTAACAAACAACTTTTTTCACTACTTCACATTTATCCGTTAGTGCATTTTCACTGCTTTTTTTAGAAGTAATTCTGAACAACTTTAACAAAAATAACTTCTTTCATTGCTTCAAAAGTATCCATTAGTGTATTGTTACAGCTTTTTTAAAAGTAATTCTGAATAACATCCAAAAACTCACTTAACTATGGCTTCTAAAAGTGATCCTAAAAAGTGATTTTTATGCAGTTTGTTTCCAAATAGATGATAGCGGGACCATTATTATTTTATTTTGCTTTTAATATTTATAATTTATTTGATTAAATTCAATATTTCTTTATTTTTAAATCTTTAAAAACTATTATAGAAAAAATTATGAAAAATAGCTTTTTATGCACCTGTGAAAAAAGTACAAAAAACAGTACACCTTTTGCACTTGTTTACTATGTAATTTTATTGCAGGTGGCGGCAACGAAATTAATATAATAAATATATTTTTTTTTTCGAAAAGATTTTTTTTTTTTAACTCTCAATTGATGAAAAAGGGTTTACTTTGCACTCGTTCAAAAGGCACTGTAAAATTGTTGAACTGAAAGTACTATTCTTGTGTGATAACCAGAGAAGACAAAAATGCTATTTTTGCTTTTTATGCTTTTTATTGCTTGTTTTACTCATATTTGCTTCTTTTTGCTTTTTTTGGATTTTCCGTTTTTTAGCTTTAAAATAGTTTTTCTTAAGATTTTTGAGCTTTGAATTGCTTTTTTAAGACTTTTTGCCCATGAATAATTTTTTGCTGACAAAAATTTATTTTTTCTCTTAATTTTGAATTTTTTTGATTTAAAAACTGTTCTTTTTGCAAGTTTTTTTACTTTTGCTTTTACTTTATTATACTCCTTTCGAATCTCTTTTTTTTTGTTTTTTTTTTTCGCTCGAATATTAAAAAGGAAATTTAATATTTATAGACAGCACTTAAAGGAGAATTAAAAGATTAGTGGAGTTGTTGTGGTTTTGGGCATGACTTTAAATCCAACTATTTTTAAATTGTTCCTAATAAGTCCTACATATATTGTACTGATAACTTGAACAACTATTCTTTTGAATACATTAACCGAAAAGTCTTCCTTTACACCGCTTTTTCAGCAAAATTCTTAAAAAATTATTAAGAAAACACCATCGTGTAAACAACAAAATCTGTATTCAATATAATGGATTGGTGGTAGTTGTCGGAATTTTTTATATGATAAAACCAAAGAAAGTTGGTCCCATTATGGTTACATATAGCACATATAAATAAATAAAATTTAATATAATATTTATGCCCTTTAGATTTAAGTTAATAGTTTAGTATTTGTTTTGTACCTACAACAGCACGTGTGACAAATTACAATATTTTTCCCCCATTTTCAGTTTAATTAAACTTTCAATTATTTACTTTTTTGTGTATTTTGCACAGTTTTAAAACATATGACAAAACACTACACATCGATAGTCATAAGTTGACAACACGTAACTGACATTAAAATTAGGACATTAGTTAAGCATAACAAATGACTTCTGCATCATACTGAAGTCATTCGAAATTTCTCAAAGTATAATTTTATCGTCAGTTATGACCCGTCAACTAATGGCCATCGATTTAACCAAATACACATAATATTTGGTTATTATTTTACACTACATATTACCAAATTTACCACATTTTACTAACTTGAAACAACTAAATATGTATTTGAAAACTAGTTAAGCGTTAAATAAAGGACTTCTGAGTAAATACACAAAATCCCAATCAACTGACCAATTTGCTGTTATGTGTGTATGTGTGTGTGTGCAGAGGTTTTTGGTTGGTTTGAATTTGTATAAAAGGTAAATAATTAACTTTAAAGGGCCACAACACATGCAGAAATTTACACGCATTTAGAACAACTAACTCATAATAAAAACCAACTTAACTTTTTTCACATCCAGGCTTGCCATTTTAACACTTTAGGTGCTAGATCTAGCACTTTCTTTATGAGTTACCACCATTGGCGTACCTAGACCATTTTCCTGGGGTGGGCAAGCAACCCATTAATTGTCAGCTGTTTATTTGCCCATTCTCACACTCTTAATCCCAACAAACACTTTCGGCATTATGCTTACATTTTTTTCACACAAAAAAAAAACTTAAAAATGATTCCTTGCCTTCTAATAAAATGTTCATACATTTTCCTATCAAAATCGCCATATTTTTATACAAAACTCTGAAAAGTGCATCTATTTTTCTGAAGAAAACCTCGTACAATGAATGTGTTCCAAGCTATATTTTCAGATTATTATGATAGAGAAAAAAAAACTAAGATCAACCTGTCTAACTCGTCTACCTCGGACGAATCCTTTCTAACCCCATATTCCTTAAAATAACATAGTAATGTTTAGTTTGAAGAAACTTCCTAGTTAGATATTAACTAATTATTCATTTAGAAAACTATGAAATCTAAGATATTTAACACACCAAAAAAGATTATGCGTTATATTTCTATTTTTGAACAACTTTGCGATTCTAATAATTTTTCTTAAAGAAAAACTCTTATGGTCAATTTTATAACCAGAACTAAGATCGATTTGTTTCTTAAATATTTCTTAGGTAAGATTTTTTCAAACAACTTTCATATTTAAGAAATATTTAAAACAAAAATCGATCTTAGTTCTGACTAGGGCATGGAAATTCATGCAAATGCATATTTTTTCTCGGTAGTCCAAAACTAATTTGGACTAAATATTTATCCGAATCATCAAATTTAGAACAAAATGACATCGATTTGTAGTTGCATATTTTTGCATATTTTGACTTTAAATGCATATTTGGTGTCTTTTTAATGCATATTTTGTGCTTTTTATTGCATATTTTTCATTTTTAGGAGAATTTTTAGGAGCATTTTTTATTTTGTAAAAAAAATAAAAAATTAATACCTTTTCATATTTTGATTCAATCAAAATAAACATTCTTAAAAACTTTATTGTCCTATGGAAAATGTTCGAGTTCTATCTATTTGCAAAATAACTAACTTAAATATATTTTTAAGTTTTAAAGTCCATTATTTTTGCAAAAAGAATATTTATACCCTACACCACTATGTGGTCAGGGTATTATAAGTTTGTGCTGATGTTTGACCATATAGTATACCGATCGGCTTAGAATTTTTTTTTATTTCGATTTAACGATGTCCGTTTGTCCGTCCGTCCGACCGTCTGTCTGTCCATGCATTCTTGTGCGCACTCTACAGGTCGCAAATATTAAGATATTTTGATGAAACTTGGTACACCGACTTATGTCGGCCCAAGCACGACGCCTATTGATTTTGGTGAACATCGCTCCATGTTTAGACCTAGTGCCCATATAAGGGTCCTACCAAAATTATGTTGTTTATACGCTGCAGGTCGCAAATATTAAGATATTTTGATGAAATACGGTACACCGACTTATGTCGGCCCAAGGACGAAGCGTATTGATTTTGATGAACATCGGTCCATGTGTAGACCTAGTGCCCATATAAGGGTCCTACTAAAATTATATGGTTTATACGCTGCAGGTCGCAAATATTAAGATATTTTGATGAAATTTGGTACACAGACCTATTTTGGCCCAAGGACGAAGCCTATTGATTTTGGTGAACATCGGTCCATGTTTAGACCTAGTACCCATATTAGGGTCCCCCCAAAATTGGCTTGGTGACAAACTGCAGATCGCAAATATTAAGATATTTTAATGAAATTTGGTGCGCTGACTCACATTATATAAAATTTTGACACAAGCCCCATTTTAACCCATTCGATTTTCGGATCCAAACATTAGTTGGCTTTTACCCAGACTGGTGTAGGGTATTGTATAGTCGGCATGCCCGACTTTAACCTTTTTAATCGTTTTTAGTGCATATTTCTTATATTTTTAATGCATGTTTTTCTTTTTGAGCCGCATATTTTAGGCGCATATTTTCCATTTTTAAGTGCATGAAATTCCTTGCCCTAGTTCTGACTATAGAACTGGCCCTTAGATTTCAACAACTTAGCTGCCTAGGAATCTAGTAGAGATTTTCCCAAACCTAAAACACAGGATTAATTGATATCAAAAAAAAGTAATATTGTGATACTTTTTGCCATCAAAATTATAGATAAAAGAATTGTAGGTATATTTTTTTTTTAAATTCTGGGGTGGGCTAAGCCCACCCTAGACTGATTTTTTTTATAAATTTTGGTTACCACCCAAAATTTATAAAAAAAAAAAAGTGCTAGGTACTAGTTTAGCACTTTTCCGAAAATATTATAATTTTTTATCATTTGTGAGAAATTGGGGGTGACACGACTTTTTTGTTATTTATTTCGGAATCACCACAGCAAATTATACAGAAATTAGCAAAAGTTTTTGAAAAAGTTTTTTCGTCGTTGGCCTGTGAAATTTTTAGAGTCTTCTAAAGTTTTTCTACAGAGTCGTCTTTCAGCATCTCTCAGCTTCAACTCGTATGGTACTCAATTTCTTTACCTTTGGATGAATTCTGCTGCTTTCAAACGTTTTTAAATAGATACATGAGTGATCTCAATGACTTTGCAAGTTCTTCTTGAGTTTGACAATAATCTTCATTGAGTAATGCCTCCAATTCATCATCTTCTAATTTATTTTGCCTGACCTGGGCGGTCTTTATCTTCCGTGTCAAAATTACCACTTCTATACAGCACAAACCATCTCCCACACGTTAAAATTTTTTTTCGAATTAAAAAATTAATCGGAAAACTTCGAAATTTTCGAAGCAAAAAACTTTGTTGTTTACACTACTTCATTCAATGACTAAGTGAGAAAAAATGAACGATGTTTACTCTCCTAAATGCCATACAATTTATTAAAGACACAAACCATGTGTAAAAGATACGTCATCTGTTTAAGTTATACACCCAATAAAAATGGCGATTTAAATTAGATCTAGGTTACAGAAATTTATTATTTTGAGCGAATGTATGTGCTTTAGAGTTCCATTTTAGTTAAAAGGTCTCTTAAAGGTCTATATTATTTAGAACGTCACATACCAAAAAACATTTTTAATATTACACTCAAAAAAAAGTCAGTAAAGTCAGCAAAAAATGTTGCTGTGTCAGCAAATTTTTAGTCAGGAGCGTGCTTGCAAAAAAGTTGGTAATTTCAGGAAAAGGTTTGCTGAAAATCAGCGAGCTGATTTTTACCAAAAAATAGTAATCTTCAGCAAAAGTTTTGCTAACACTTAGTCGACTGCAAATGAAAAAAATCCTTGCAAAAATCACTAAACTTTTTGCTGAATATTAGTAGACTGAAAAAAACTCAAAAAACTTGTAGCGAAATTTTACTTTAGTTAATTTATTTGCCGAAAATTTAAATATCGAATATGTGTAGAGTTGTTTTTCTTTTTTTGTCAGTTTCGCTTCCAAAAAGGCTGCGACATTTACATCTTGACTATCTGGTTGTCGTCCACGGTTATCAGCACAATTTTTGCAGCAAAATAAATTAGTAAAACAATTTTACTAATTTTTCTACTAACTTATTTTTTTGAGTGTAGTAGAATAAAATCAAAACAAAAAATGTTTTCTATCGTTCTGAATACAGCCGTCTAACAGTTTTCTGCAGCGCCCTTTTGGAAGCTTTTTCTGCTATTTTTACAGATTTCTATGAGTGTATAATTTAAAAATTATTTATGATATTAAAAAATATTAATCATAATCATAAAATAAACAAAATTATTTCAAATTAAATAATAATTAAATACAAAAATTATTTCTAATAAAATTTGCTGTAAATATAATTAAGTTAAATGCTTTAAAATATAAATTTCAATAACCAACAACAATTAAATTCAATAATATAACAATAATTCCATAAACCACTGTAAATTTAATACAATATTCATGTAGGTATATTGTATATTTATTTACCGCATTAATACCCTCAAACAAACTCAAATTAATGTGGTTCGTTAACACGTATGTGTTACTTTGTTTGTAAGCAGAGGTAGAGTTTAGTCGTATACTAAACTAACAAGGAAATTATATACTGGTGTAACCCCCAAAACTTTATAAAAATTTAATATATGATAGAGGGAGCAAAGTTAATAACCATTCGGTTAGAATTCGTTTAGGGAGTTAAAATGGGTTTGAAGTTTGTTCAAAACTTTTTTGTCTAAGAACATTTCAATAAATAATGTGACATTAATTAGACATTAAAACTGCCTTTCGTTTAATAACCAGTTTGTATTCAAAACCTTCAAAACCGATATAAAAACCACAAAAAATACAAATATTTGTCCAACAGTTTTTTTTTCATTTTATTTTATCGGGATATACATTAATTGCATCAAAGGAATTAAATTTGCTAAAATCCCAAACGTATGTACTGCATTTCCAAATTTCATTACGATCTATATGTTCCACCCTTGTGTAGTTTCCTTGCAAGTAAATCGGTGAATATATTAATATTATGTATATGTATTGCCACAAAGAACACATATTTATTTAGTTGTTTTTCAATTATAAGTATATTTATTTTTATCGTGTTTGTAACAGAAAAAAACCAAGGAATTACACACGACTACATAAATAAACTGAACTAAAACTAGTGCACAGAGGGCCAGAAAATCGGTTTTTTTGCCCAAAAGTCGATTTCGGAATTTTTAAAACCAAGTACACAAGGGTATTAAAAATATATTGCACAAAATCAGCTATAATTTTTAAATGATTAAATTACGCATGTACAAATGGCAGCGTAATGTGGTCGGTATAGAAGGAGGGTCTTGATACCTCTGATATGACGAGATATTGTGCTTTATTCTCTTCAATAAAAGTACTTATTAAGCAAGTGCAAAAGATGCACTGCAATTCAGTATTATTTTCAATATAATTATTAAAAAAAAAATTAAATAATCATCGCGATCATCTGTTTGGAAATAAACCTTATCAAAATCACTTTCGAGAATCAGTTTTAGAACAATTATGCTTTAGAAGCCATACTTAAATGATTTTTGAATGTTGTTCAGAATTACTTTTAAAAAAGTTGTTTGTTAAGCATCCCAGCGAAATTGTCAGATGCAAAGAACCGGTTGTAGAACAGCTTGTACATGCAAACAACCTCTTCTACTTTATGTTCTATTATCGGTGATTTTTGTTTAAGTTTGTCCCAAAAGCAACTGGTTTTTTTCCTCCAAACTAGAACAGGTTGCTTTGAAACCAGTTCTGGAACCAGTTATAGAACTGGTTCTGCGACAGTGAAACCTTTCATTTTGACTCCCAGGAATGAGTTCTAGAACCTGTTCCATGGAACCGGTGGTAAAAAGACCTGTTCTAGAACTGATTCAAAGGTAACCAGTTCAAAAAAATTTTCCTGAGATGACTTTGAATTTTTTTTTTTATTTTGGATAAATAAAATGAAAAAAATTTTAAAAAATTTACTTGTTACGTGGAGTTGGGGTTGATATATTTACTAAAATGTTATTTGAATTTGCATTTTTGGCCCTATTTGAAATTTGGTGTAGTTGAGGCTGAGGTATACTCGAGCTTAAATTTTCGCCATGGACCACATCGACCTTCTGGGAACAGCCCCATATGTCCCCAAAGTGACAAACCTCGTGTATAAGAAAACTTCAAACAGTCACTTTTCCCTATTTTTTACCGTCTTTCTACGTTCATTACATTTCTGTAATTTGCTGGAAAACCCATTCAGTCTGAGATATTTGCATTTGGAAAATAATTTTTTTCTTTGCCTCGCTCTATTTTATGCATACGATTTCATCTGCTCGGATCCGAGCTATAAATGTAGAGTTGACAGCCAAATATAAAAATATATTTTTAGGAATTTTGAATTTAATTTTGGGAATTGCGGGATTTCCAATATTAAATCTTAGGTTTCTCCAAAAATTTTTCCACCAATAGCTTCCTAGTCAAATTAATTTTGGCTAGTAATCAAAGGAGCAGAAATTCGTATTTGAAGGCCAGTTAATGTACATGTGGTAACAAAATTAGTAGACAGTGGACAATAGTGGATGCCAAATGGAATTTTTGGTATCATTCAAGATAGATAGATTCAATTATTTTATTTAATTTTTTTATTCAAATGTTTTTTTAACTTTAAAATCAATTTTTCTGAAAGTGCATCTATAGTTATGCAACACTAGTAAGTATAAAAATTCCGATTTAAATTAGATCTACGTTACTGAAATTTATTTTTTTATGGAAAAATATATGGGTTATTCCATCTCAAATCGACCAATGATTGCAAGCGACCCCTTTCGATTTGGATGAATTTTGGTCATAACTTTTCTTTCATAATATAATGAAGTTTTGCCGAAGGAAAAAAATTAAATTTTTTTTTTACAAAGTTTTTCAATATTTAAAATTTCAAAAAAGCCATAATTTTTGGCATTTTTTGTTTTGTTACAAGTTTATTTTTTGAATATTTCGAAAATTATAATAGCTACAATAAAGGATCTTATATCGTTTTAAAGAGGTTTTTTAGGGATTTTAAAGAGGTTTTTTAGGGATTTTAAAGAGGTTTTTTAGGGATATTAAAAATTTTATATTTAAAAAAAATTAAAAAATAAAAAATATTTTAAATTTTGAAATTTTATAATTTTAAAAATCGAAAAAATCAAAAACCTATTTTTTTTTTTTGCTGAATTTTTTTCTATATAAAATATTCAGAAATTTTCAAGAAGGCTTTTTTTAATAAAAAGATAGGAATTTTTGAATTTTTCTATTTCTTTTTTTTTTTAATTTGAATCTTAATACAATAATACCCCTACGGGAAATTTTAACAAACTGTCACCGAACTGGCCCCTTTATATTAAATAGAGTGGTCACTTTTACATGGCGTTGTCATAGGAGGGGGAAATAGACCCCTTGTGACATGTCACAAGACAAATCCCAGGACAGGATTGTAAAATTATATTAACCAGATCCACCATTTTTCGGATCAAATAATATATTTTTTATATAATTATATTAATCCATACATGATTTGATCCGGAAAATGGTGGATGTGGTTAATATAATTTTATATAATTAAATATCTTTTGATATAATCATATACAAATATATGTTTCACAATACTTGACAAGTTATAATTGTATAAAATCATAAATGGTTATATAAAAATCATATCTGATTATATAAAAATCATTTTTACTAGGGTGGTTATTAGTAACTCACTATCATACGTTTTAGAATAATGCAGAAAATAAGGTCGTGTCAGTACTTGTATTCTAAAAATATTATGTTATTTAATATCTAAACAATTTTGACAAGATTTACGACCTTTCAATCGTATGACATTGTTTTGACAATTTTTGAGTTCTCCTTTTTGGAGTTCTCATCTTTTGATATAATTTTTTAAATCACTGCCCTCGAAAAGCTTATTATCAATTATTTCAGCCATATGTGATTATGGAAAAGAATTTTTGGCTAAATAGTTCAAGTTCTGGCCTTGCGTGCAGCGTCTGTTGTGTAAGTTTGTTGTTCAAGTTTTTATATTATACGTAATTAGGGTTTACTACTCACTCACATTTTTTTACAGATCATTAGACATGATTGAACATAAATATACATGTATATATGTATAAATAAATAACTAACACATTATTTGAACTGTATATTGACCCCATAAATATACATGCCTGATACAACATGTTATAGTAGTAATTTATATAATGATGTGTAAAAATTGACTACCTTTTTATTGGTCACCTATTTGTTAAATAAACTTTACCGATAACAGTGTAAATAACACCATAATTTATTAATATTACACAGAGAAAATAGATTTGAGCTGACAACCCAATTGTTTAGTTCTTTTAACTGAATTTGAGTAGAGATACAACCTTGCGGCTGCGGCTGCGGCTGCGGATTCCGCTGCGGAGAGAAAAAAACAAATTAAATGACTGCGGCTGAGGTGACGGTTGTTTTTATACATAAATTCACACTTTCTTTACATGTATGTGTATGTACATTTAGTGTATGTGTGGAGAGCACCAGCGATTGGAAATGAGGTTTTTGTTTCAGTATAGAAAAATTTTTAATTTTTTATATTTTTTTCTATTTTGACTTCGTCAAATATCATAAAATTAAAATGATAGGCTAAATGAGTTCGAAACTAGAAATAAACATGAAAAGCAATGATTTTTCAAAATAAAAGTTCAATCGTTTCAACTTTTCCATCTCTGAACATCATCAAATATCGGGATTATTTTTTGAAAATATGGGAACACTGTAGTGAGAGTAAGAATGAAAATATGCGAGTATGAGAGAAAACGCATAGAAATTAAATTAAGTATTAATTTAGAGAGAATCCGCAGTGCGTTTTTAATTGTCAAAACTCCATATAAAAAAAATAAACGCAGAACAAACCGCAAGGTTGTATCTCTACATTTTATCGGTTGTCATAAAAGAAATGCAGGTGAGACAGCAACAATTTACTGATTCTATAAAAATTATTTACCTAAATAATTTTGCCTTCTAAATAGTGCGAAAGTGAAAGAACAAATGCTTAATCAGAAACATAGTATAAGAGGATTCCTAGAAGTTAGGAAATAAGTGGTTACCTTACATTGAGAAATAATTATTTATGTATAAGTAAAAATAAATAATTTTTTAGTTAAGTGTTTGTAACCGTCGCATAGGACAATCGTAATTAATATTAGAATTAATTACTAAAGAATTTTTTTAGAGTTGATTTCTAGGAAGAAGAAGAAGAAAACATTTTTATTGAAAAATTTAACAGACACAAGGGAATCACCAGACTGCCGCAGTTTCGTCTCACCCAAAGACTCGTCAGTGGTTAGTTTATGTGTCAACTGATCAAAGTAATTTTTAATTGTTAATTTGTCTCTATATGAAAAACTTTTTGTGTATTGCCATGACCGGGGATTGAACCGGCAGCCCTCTGCACAGGCTATGACTCGTAGCATCACCTCTTAACAAGTTACACCACGGTCGGCATAGCGCTGAGTGTGGCTAATTGAAGTTTTTTCAATCACAGCGTATACAATGTATGTTTTGTAATGAGAAGAGCTAGAATTAACTAATACTTGAGCAATTTTATTTTTCAATTAGAATGTTTCCTCTCTTAATCCTATTGTTTTTTTCTCCTTTTTCACAAGTAATTATCACATTATGATGCGCTTTTTTCACGTTCAATAGTTGGATACCGAGTGTTGATTGGAGAAGTTGTGTTGCTGCTGTGCAAATGTTTTAAATTTTTATTATTTTTTAGTTAAGTGTTTGTAACCGTCGCATAGGACAATCGTAATTAATATTAGAATTAATTACTAAAGAATTTTTTTAGAGTTGATTTCTAGGAAGAAGAAGAAGAAAACATTTTTATTGAAAAATTTAACAGACACAAGGGAATCACCAGACTGCCGCAGTTTCGTCTCACCCAAAGACTCGTCAGTGGTTAGTTTATGTGTCAACTGATCAAAGTAATTTTTAATTGTTAATTTGTCTCTATATGAAAAACTTTTTGTGTATTGCCATGACCGGGGATTGAACCGGCAGCCCTCTGCACAGGCTATGACTCGTAGCATCACCTCTTAACAAGTTACACCACGGTCGGCATAGCGCTGAGTGTGGCTAATTGAAGTTTTTTCAATCACAGCGTATACAATGTATGTTTTGTAATCAGAAGAGCCAGAATTAACTAATACTTGAGCAATTTTATTTTTCAATTAGAATGTTTCCTCTCTTAATCCTATTGTTTTTTTCTCCTTTTTCACAAGTAATTATCACATTATGATGCGCTTTTTTCACATTCAATAGTTGGATACCGAGTGTTGATTGGATAAAATAAATAATATTTAGTGCTGCTAAAGCTTGATGGAGAAATATGCTTAACTTTTTAAAAAATATTTCAAAAAAATGTTGCATTTTTTAGGAGTGTTTTAAAAATCTTGGATTTTTGCAAAATATTTTTATACCCTACACCACTATGTGGTCAGGGTATTTGTTATAAAAGTTTGTGCTGATGTTTGTAACACCAAAAAATATTGGTCCTAGACCCACCTTATAGTATACCGATCGGCTCAGAATTTTCTTTTATTTCGATTTAACGATGTCCGTCTGTCCGTCCATCCGTCCGTCTGTCTGTATGTCCATGCATTCTTGTGCGCACTCTACAGGTCGCAAATATTAAGATATTTTGATGAAGCTTGGTACCTGAACATCGGTCCATGTTTAGACCTAGTGCCTATATAAGGGTCCTACCAAAATTATATTGTTTATACGCTGAATGCGCAAATATTAAGATATTTTGATGAAATTTGGTACACCGACTTATGTCGGCCCAAGGACGAAGCCTATTGATGTTGGTGAACATGGGTCCATGTTTAGACCTAGTGCCCATATAAGGGTCCTACCAAAATTATATTTTTTATACGCTGCAGGTCGCAAATATTAAGATATGTTGATGAAATTTGGTACACCGATTTATATCAGCCCAAGGACGAAGCCTATTGATTTGGGTTAACACCGGTCCATGTTTAGACCTAGTGCCCATATAAGGGTCCCCCAAAATTATATTTTTTATACGCTGCAGGTCGCAAATATTAAGATATTTAGATGACATTTGGTACACAGACCTATGACGGCCCATGGACGAAGCCTATTGATTTTGGTGAACATCGGCCCATGTTTAGACCTAGTGCCCATATAAGGGTCCTACCAAAATTATATTTTTTATACGCTGCAGGTCGCAAATATTAAGATATTTTGCTGAAATTTAGTACACCGGCCTATATCAGCCCAAGGACGAAGCCTATTGATTTTGGTTACCAACGGTCCATGTTTAGATCTAGTGCCCATATAAGGGTCCCCTCAAAATTATATTTTTTTATACGCTGCAGGTCGCAAATATTAAGATATTTTGATGAAATTTGGTACACCGATTTATATCAGCCCAAGGACGAAGCCTATTGATTTTGGTTAACACTGCTCCATGTTTAGACCTAGTGCCCATATAAGGGTCCTACCAAAATTATACTGTTTATACGCTGCAGGTCGCAAATATTAAGATATTTTGATGAAATTTGGTACACAGACCTATTTTGGCCCAAGGACGAAGCCTATTGATTTTGGTGGACATCGGTCCATGTTTAGACCTAGTGCCCATATAAGGGTCCCCCCAAAATTGGCTTGGTTACAAACTGCAGATCGCAAATATTAATATATATGATCATATATGCCCAAATACCTCAAATTTCGGATCCGAAGATATGTTTAAATATATGAGATCATGTATGGTCATGCATTGAACTATATATGGACGTATATGATCATGTATGCCCATGCATGATCATATACTAGTTAGTGTATGATCATGTATGTTCATATATGTATATTTCGATTTTCACACGGGTGTAAAAATTTTCAAAAAAGTTAGTGAATATTATATGAAAAAAAAGATATATATTAAATCTTCGCTTCTGTTAAGAATTACCAGTACGTGATTGTTTTTCAAGTTATATAAATGCATCTTAAACTTATCATCAGTAAGTCATTATTTTGTAGTTTAAAGTAATGAAAAAGGTAACGACCTACCAATACTCGGTAATCTATATGGCGTTGCCTTGATATTACTACCCCAGTGTAGAAACGGTAGTGACATCAGTATTTTTTTTTTGACTACGTTCAATGACACCCATTTATTTCTGCATTATTTTAAAATATATAACAATGAGTTACAATTAACTATATACTTTTTCCATTATTTCAAAACCAAAAGTAATGTAGGAATTCACAGTTTAAGTGCTTATGTGCTATCGTTGTAAAATAGCATGATTTTTCAAGTTTAACCTATAGAAAATTGTCAAATTTAGAATAAATGCTGAATTACTACTTAAAATAGCACGAAC
The DNA here is from genome assembly GCA_949987735.1 of Leucophora obtusa. Lineage (NCBI taxonomy): Eukaryota > Metazoa > Arthropoda > Insecta > Diptera > Anthomyiidae > Leucophora > Leucophora obtusa. Next base: position 358,695,604 of record OX465295.1, read on the forward strand.
TGTGAATACCCTCAATAAGTTAGCAATAATTATAACCTAATTTTATCATTATTTGAAATATAAAATAACGATCTAGATTTTTTCGTAGACTTTTTTTGAAAATCTATTTTTAGACTCATTATTTTTTTAAAACTGGTAAAAATATATATAACCACGTATGTTTTGATTTTTGTGTGTTTTCGCGTATGTTGTTGCGCAGCATATCAATTATGTTTTATCTAGTAAATATAACATATCGAGATAACTCAGATGATAGAGCTATTGACTGGCAATCTTGAGTTCCAGGTTCGATTTCAGGCAAGAGCAAATTAAAAAAAAACTGTTACAATAGAAATATTTTTTTTTTATAAAACTAATTTATTTGAAATTCTAGACTCATTATTTTTGTCAGCACAGGTAAGTATATAGGTAATGATATATTTTGTGATTTTTCGTATGCTGGTTTGTAACCATAACTCATTATTTTGCGCGACAGCGACGGTGTGAATTCAGCACACCAAAGTTTATTAGAAAATATATAGTGCAACAGGAAGTTTTTTAGGCCTTTGTACCGTATTTTTGATATTTGCAAACAATTTAAAAAATAAAATTCGGTTAGTAATTGTGGGCAGTAGAAGCAACCATTTATTAAGTGAATTTTAAATTAGGATTTCAGTTTTCACAATAAATATATGTGACGCGCAAAATAGAAAGGGACCTAAGGTCCCCTTAGGTCCCTTTCTCAGGAGGGCATGGGATCGGTCTCATTCGATGCTCAGATGTCGTCCACATCAAAAAAAAAATTGATTTTTTTGCCCTTAGGTCCCTTTCTCTATGCGCTGTCACATATATTGTCAGTCGATACAACTTACTCAATATTTATATCTGTATTACCCTATCCTCATATAAAACAATGATGTGTTCTTGTGTTTATTTTGTCGTTTAAAAGTGACTACAACGCCATATATTTGTCTAATGGCAGTGTCGTTAAATTTCTACACAGGAAATTGAATAATTCAAAATAAGAATTCAGGTTGTTGTCGACTTTTTTCTTGTCGATGTTGACTACCTAATGTTGTTTTTTAACATTTTTTAAGGTTAAGTATGAGCATGGGACAAAGGGGTGAAGTGGAGCGTGGTGTGAATTGAAAAATTGCAACAACGTTAATGTCTTTAAAATTAGTTTCTTTATGTATCTTTCGTATGGAGAACTACTCTCCAGAAATAGTGCAACATTGCGTAAGTTTTGCAAATTTTTATGAAGACGGTGAAAATGCAGTGAAGTAGATAATTTGTTTTTTAATGCGTTTTATTTTGAGTTTCTCAATGGAGAAGGAGCGATTAACAGTCTGAGGAAAAAATTATATTAGCTATATTTTTCTGATATTTTTTAACAGAAACACTAATGACTTTAACAGTGAGTTATCATAGGAGGGGAGTATTCCCACTTCAATATTGTTTCAGTACTTTTTGAACATCTGCAAATGAAACTCTGTTTCATTATCTGAAAGTAAAAAGACAAAAAAAAAAAAATATAAAAAAATATATTTTTATAGTCCGTGAGGAAACCCCTCATAAATCTAATCGGTTCTTTAATTTTAATAAAAAATACATGGTTTGTAAATCATACACGTTCAATATTATTAATCAATGTTTTTAAAATCAACCAATCAGAACAAGGTATTTAAAAATAAAATGTGCTGATTGGTTGGATTTTGAAAAGTTTATCAATAATATTGAAGGTGTATTCCTGCCTTAAAGGCAAACATACGCGTTCAATATTATTGATCAATATTTTTAACATCAACAAATCAGAACAAAGTGTTTAAAAATAAAATGTTCTGATTGGTTGGTTTTGGTTTTTGATTGTTAACAAATTAATTGAAGGTCTGTAGTTTATCAATTAAATTGAAAAATTCAAAATATTTTGGATTTTTGTTTTTCAATTTCATATTATTGAAAAGTGTGTGGCCAATATTGAAATGTTGGTTTTTTAAATTTGTTTTTTTGTTGTTAAAAAATAAATAAATAAAATCAAAAAAAACATATAAATTATTGCCAAATAAACAAATAATCACTATAAACGTTGTTTCATTTTAAAATCCGCTAATTTTTGCAATTTTTTCTAAGATGGAAAATATTGATCAATTTTAATTTCTTTTATATTTTTCTAATAACATTGAAAGTGTGTGTGCAAAGATCAATAAAATTGAAATAAATTATATTGACCGCGTGTGCTCGGCTTTAAGGCAAACATACGCGTTCAATATTATTGATCAATGTTTTTAAAATCAATCAATCAGAACAAAGTGTTTAAAAATAAAATATTCTGATTGGTTGGTTTTTGAAAAATTGATCAATAATATTGAACGTGTATGCCCTACTTTAAAGCCGAGCACACATGGTCAATGTAATTTATTTAAATTTTATTGATCTTTTCACACACACTTTCAATGTTATTAGAAAAATATAAATGAAATTAAAATTGATCAATATTTTTCTTCATAAAAAAATTGCAAAATTTAATAGATTTTAAAATAAAACCACTTTTAGAGAGGTTATTTTTTTATTTTTTTTTGCAATAATTTTTTTAAATTAATTTATTTCTCAACAACAGAAAACAAATTTGAAAAACTTAACATTTCAGTATCGGCCACAAGCTTTTCAATAATATGAAATTTAAAAACAAAATATTTTGAATTTTTAAATTTAATTGTTGGACTTTCAAGACAGGGCACACACCTTCAATGAATTTGTAAACAATCAAAAATATTGAAAATGTATGGTTTGCTTTAAAGCCAGACTTCCACTTTTTATACCCTACACCTACACCTAATAAGTTTGTGCTGAAGTTTGTAACACCAAAAAAAATGTTGAATCTAGACCCACTTTTTAGTATACAGATTGACTCAAAATTACTTTTTGTTTTGATTTGACGATGTTTATCCGTCTGTCCGTCTGTCTGTCCATTTATATTTTTTGTGCGTACACTGCAGATCGCAAACATTATGATATTGCGATGAAAGTTGGTATACCAAATTATGTCGGCCCAGGGCAGAAGCTTATTGATTTTGGTTAAAATCGGTGAATGTTTAGACTTAGTACCCATATAAAGTTCCACCCAAAATTGGCTTGTTCGCAGGTCGCAAATACTAACCCAAGTAAAAAAGGGATCGTATATGAAAATATATGATCATATATGGATTAGTATATGATCATATATGCTCATATGTGATCATATATGTCCATACATGGAACAATATATGTCCATATATGGAACAATATATGACCATATATGATCTCATATATGACCACATATGTTCGGATCGAAAATTTGAGTGTAGGCGGCTCAAATTTCGGATCCGAACATATGAGAGATCATATATGGCCATATATTGTTTAATATATGGACATATATGTTTATATATGATCATATACTTATCCATATATGATCATATATGTTCATATGCGATCCCATTTTTACTTGGGAAGATATTTTAATAAAATTTGGTAAACTGATCGTCGTTGGCTCATGGATAAAGGCTATTATTGATTTTACGTAGAATCGATCCAGGTTTAGACTCAGTGCCCGTATAGAGATCCCCCAAATATGAGCATGTTCGCACACTACAGGTCGCACATATTAAGATATTTTAATGATATTTGGTAACCTACTTATATTGGCCCATGGACGAAGCCTATTGTTTTAGTTAATATCGGCCCATGAACAGAGCTAGTGCCCATATAAAAGTCCACACAGAATTTATTTTTCGCACTCTACAGGCCGCAAATACGGAGATATATCAATGAAATTTGATGCGTTGACTCACATGTATTCAAGAGCAAAGCTTATATTTTCTAGACTGGATCGGTCCATATTTGGACCTATCACCCATATGGATTATATTTCCGATTTTCTCTTAAATACACCTAATACAACACATAATCAAAATTGTTCCGTTATCGAATTTTTTTATCACTTTATACGCAAATTTTCACACAAGTCCATTTTAACCCATTCGAATACAAAAATTAGTGAGCTTTTAACCAGATTAGTATAGGGTATCATATAATCGGCATGCCCTACTGTAACTTTTTTAATCTTTTTATAATGCTCCACTTCTCAAATGGTTTAAAAAATATTGTTAGGTAGGTGCCTTTTAGAACAAAGTGTTATCCACTTCTCCCCACCTTCCCATATAAATGTATATTGAGAGCTGGAATTCTTGGAATTTCTTTCATTTTGTGTATTTAAATACTGTTTTGCACATACTCTCTTTAGAATAATTTTTAAAAATATTTCACTTCAAGTTTAAAAAATTAAAAAATTGTGAACTCTTAAATATTTCATTCTTGTTAATAAAAAATGTCCATATGGAAATGTTGCTTTTAATTAATTTAAAAATATATTATGCTATGCTAAAATAATAAAAAAAAATCCAATATTCTTATTGTTGTAATGGATTTTAAGGAGACCAATTTGCCTATTCCTACTTGTGACTCATTGTGACCACCATAAGACTATTTTTAAGACTGAGAGTCATAACTTTTCATACAAAAAAACCATAAAATTCAAACAATTAAAATTTTATTTGTCAATGTTATGATTGTGTCGCTACCAGGTCTCAATTTTTTTAAAGTTTTCTAACAAAACTTTGAATAACTATAATTTATTGTGACTTTGCAAGAACAAATACATGGGGAATACAGTAACAACTGAGAGTCATAGACGTTTCGTAGCAATAGACACGTAAAAATATCAGCAGCAGCTTTACAATTTTTTTACATTACTCAATTTTTCTATATTGTGAGGAGAGAGAAAAAACATCATCATATCTTTCAGTTAGTAAAGTTGTATCACCTTTAAATTCAAATAAGTATAGTTTAACAAATTTTGTGTTAGTAAAACATGATTAACAATTTAAACAATTATTATCGAAAAATTTAAATTTTTAATCTCTTTAGTGAATGAGTTGTGTGCAGAAATACACACACTACAGCCGGCTGCAGTCCATTGTAAAAGAATTGAAAAATTTATAAGAATAAAATAGTAGTAATATTGAATAAAATATTATACCAATGCATTCTTTTTTCTGTGTTTTTTTATATATAATAATACTAGAATACCTCATTGCATTATTTTCAGTGTTGCTGCCACAGCTTTAAGTGCTGTTTGAATATGGTTGCATTATCTGTTGACTATTGTCAGAAGACGAAAAGATATTTTATTTTGGCTTAAAGACTTTGTATAGCATTATATCAACAACTCATATTTATAAATGTCTACCAACAAATACATAAATATGTATGTACAATATAGGTGCTGTCTGGGTACTGTATTGACATCAAGAAAAAGTTTATTTTTCAAATAAGAAAAAAGAAAACAACAAAGGAAAAAAAACCACAAAATATGCTGTAGATAAAGTTTTAAAGAAAATTATATCAATCCCCATTTAAAAAGAATGCAGAATATAATATATTAAACCGAAAAACTTTGTATTTGAAAAATAATCCTATTTACTGTTTACAAAATATAAGAAGTTAAAAAGGAAAAACAATAACGAACACCATTTCTGATAGCTTCATTAAGTTGTTAAGTTGTTTTTAAGTTAAACTATCATTTATGAGCTACGAGGGCAGTTCAATAAGTAGTCGATCTAAACATCAAATTTTTTTTTTCTCAACATTCTCTACTTTTAGCTCCATACACTTAGACCAGCGTTTCTTAATTTTCACAAGTCCTCCACAATTACGTGTAATTGTAATTGAGAAAACTCAACAACAATTACATACACTCACAATATTTTATCGTTAAAAACAACCTAAAATACATATTAAATTAATTGAAAACACAATTAAAAAAGGACTACTGATTTTTCATTATATTCAAACCATTTTGCTATTTATTTTCAAACATTGTTTAAACAATCCATAAAAGAAATAAAAATAATTGAAAACAATTATCAATTTTTAATTGACAAAACGTAAGGAAAGCGATTTTGTAGTTTGTTTTTTCATATTTGAAAGTTTTTTTTTCAGTTTGAATTTTCAAAACACTACACACACGTTCATGCGCGGTTCCAGTAATTAATATAAGGGAAAAAATCATACGCCTCTGTGGCCAATTCAATGTATTTGTCTACTGTGGCGTATGATTTTTCCCCTTATATTAATTGCTGGAACCGCGCATGCACAAGTTCATATTCTTATTGGCTATGTTTGTGTGTATGAGTAAAGAATTTCTTGTAATTTGAATTGAAATAATTTTGTATATAAAGAAACTATTTTAACAAAAAAGAAAACCGAAAATATTTTAATTTTTTGTTTTTAAACAGAAAACAACGAAATTATTTAAATTATTTTTTCTAAAAATAGATAATTTGACTGGAATTTTCAACTCCTATAGATGATACATATTTTTGTGTGGTTTGCTTTTCATTGACTTATAAAAATTGTTAAACAATATGTTTCAATATATTTTAATTGATTCTTCAATTGAAAACAAACTTTACCTATTACTTTTCAAATAAACCTCAATCGGTTATGGAAAACATATTGTGAGTGTATCATTTGTAATTGTAATTTAAAAAAGAACAATTAAAATTATATGTAATTGAGAATTTTTAATTATACATCACATCCCAGCAAAAAAAAATTGCAAGTAGTGCTTTACAAACTACTTCATTTAATGCTCCACAAGTATCCGTTAGTGTATTTTTACTGCTTTTTTAGAAGTTATTCTGAACAACTTCAAAAAATCACTTCTTTCATTGCTTCCCAAGTATCCGTTATTACATTTTTACAGCTTTTTTAGAATTACTTCTGAACCACATCAAAAAAATAACTTAAGTATTGCTTCTAAATAGTAATTGCTCTAAAAGTGATCGTAAAAAGTGATTTTGGTATGATTTGGCATTTTCAAACAGAGGATCCCGGGTTCGATTCCCGGCGGGACCGATATTTTTGTTTTTTTTACATTAACAAAGTGGTGTTTTTATGCCAGTCAACTCTCATATCAAAGAATAGCTCAGCGGTAGAGCTCAGCGACTAGAAATCGTGAGGTCGCAAGTTCGATACCCGGTGGCGGCAATAAAAAAACTTTTGCAAAATAAAAAAAATATAATTTTGTTTTGTGAAGAATTTTTTTTTAACTTTCAATTGGTGAAAAAGAGCTTCATTTGCACTCGTTCAAAAAGTAATGAAAAAATGTTAAAGTCGGAGTACTCCTCTCCTATGACAACTCAATGTTAAAATCATTAGTGTTTATGTTAAAAAAGAAGTACATCTAGATCATCAATTGTAGTGCTTTTACTACTGCTTCGGCATCTCTTTTTTCGCTGGGATGTAATTGTTCTTTTTTTAAATTATAATTACAAATGAAAAAAATGTCAATTACAATTACATTTTATTGGGTAAAGAAATAATGACCAAAAGCACGATTTAGGGATCAACCCAACATGAAGTATTCTTTTTATGCCTGTCCTCGCCCAATTTTTTTTGCAAAACTTTAACAAAAGGCATTTTGTAATTCTAAATGTAATTTAGAATTATAATCACGTGAATTACGACAATCATATACCAATATATGCTTTAAATTATTCTTGTAAAATATTGTGGATTTTGTTGTAAATGTGATATAGTAACGCAAGATGCAATAATACAGCTACCGAATACTTCTTCTTATCATTTTCTAATTAATCCATTTCTTGGAAATATTAAAAAAAAATCTTCATTTCATAATAACCAAAAGCTTACATTTGTAAAAATGACTTTAACATAATACAGGAAGAATATTAAAATAAACAAGACTTTTGCTGGAATAAAATTTCATTATACTATAAAAAAAAAATGAATTTTTTTTGCAGAAATAAACTTTAATTTAATAAGAAAACATTGTTGCCAAAGGAGTTCTTTTTATTACTTTTGCTTAGTGTTGTTATAAAAACACAAACCACCAATGCCAATGCAAATAGAGAAAAAAAACTTTTTCATAACTTTCACTCACCCAATAATTTTATTAAATTAAAAAAGTCAGCACAAAGAGATACAATCAGAGGCATAAAAGTAAATGTAATTAATTTTAATTTAAAGTCAACAGAAAAGTTTGACATTTATATATATTGTATATTTATTAAGTAGAATATGAATATTAGCAACAAAGTTTAAAAACTATTAAAAATATTCGTGTTAGAGACAATAATTGTATGTGTATAAAAAAACTTTGCTGAGAGAAAACGGAAGAATTGTAACAGGCGCAATTTTTACCAATCGAATGATTAAATTGAGACAACAGAAATTCGGTTAATACAATACAATTCCGTTTATCGCTATACATTTCAAAAGTCTCAGGAATACTACATTACTAAACTTTTAAAATACTAAACCACTAAACTGCAAAACTACTAAGCTACTTAACTACTAGACCACTAAACTACTAAGCTCTAAACGACTAGCATACTAAGCTACTTACTTAACTAAACTACTAACTAACTAGTCTACACTCAAAATAATACGTCTGTTGTCTGGACAGAAAAATTTGTTACTTTAACAAAATTTATTCCTGTTTTTTGGATTAAAATAAAATTTGTTGATTTTAACACTTTTTTTGTTAAATTTAACAAATCTAAATATAAGTAAAAAATTTGTAAAACTGCAGTTTTATCTGTAATTATACTGGTTTGTAGAATTTATCCAAATTAGGGTCTCGGCACCCTCCCCGGGCCTAGTCGATATCATGTGAGGGCATATAAGGGCACTCTAATGGAGCAAACATTTTGTCTGTTTTGCTCTATCTTAGTTTTGCTCGCTTAGTTTTGGAGATTTGCACCATTTTGTGAAGTGGAAAATTTTTATTAAAAATTTTCTAGGGTCCAAGGTCCATTTTTGTATAGATATAACCCCTTTCGGGATATAACCCCTATGGGACATTTTAAAAAATCGGGAGGGAAAGAAATAGCACCATCTTTAAAACTTCCCTTTTAATAAACTGTCACCGAACTGGCCCCTCTACTGAACTCTCATAAAAAACAAAGTTCAGGGACCTGTCCTTGGATTTGTCTTGTGACATGTCACAAGGGGTCAATTTCCACCTCCTATGAAAACGCCATGTAAAAGTGGCCAGTCTATTTCATATAAAGGCGCCAGTTTGGTGACAGTTTGTTAAAATTTCCCGTAGGGTTCGGATACATTGATGGTGCCATCTACCGGTTAATAACAGTAACAATAAAATATTATATTCTGACAATAAATTTTAAATAATTTAAAGAATGGGTTCTTAAAAATTAGTTTTAAATAATTTTTAAAATGAACCCTCAAAATTAGTTAAATTACTGACGATTTAAAGTATTGTGTTAAATGAAGTTAGTTAAAATCTTTGCTTAAATCAGTGTTTCAACTAAAAATTTGTTAAAAATTAGTCAAATCGATTTGAAACCGGTTTGACAGATTTTTCTACTGACCCATGTGAAAATCGAAATATGTATATATGCACATAGATGATCATACATTGGCTCGTATTTGATCATGCATTGGCATACATAGTCACATAAGTCCATATCTAGTTCGATGTATGATCATACATGATCTCATATATTTCCATATACCTTTGGATCCGAAATTTGAGGGTATATGGAGGTATATACCCATATATGATCATATGTGAATCATAGATGAGCATATATGGTCATATATGAACATGTACGGTCATATACCCTCAAATTTCGGATCCGAAGATATATGGAAATATATGAGATCATGTTTGATCATACATCGAACTAGACATGGACGTATATGACTATGTATGCCCATGCATAATCATATACAAGTCAATGTATGATCATGTATGTGCATATATATTTCGATTTTCACAAGGGGACATATTATTTTAAGTGTACCTACTAAACTGCTATACTACTAAAATACTAATCTACTGAACTACTAAACTACACTGATTGGGCTACATAGCGTAGTGTTAATCAGAGTGGGGTCTGACGCTGACCTCTCGGGTGTGGTGGTATCCTTGTATGGTGGCTCCAGGCGTGCGTAATTAATAAGATCTTCAGATTGTTATATGAAGGAGCATAGTGGTCTTTACATACAAAATATTTTAAGTGTAATATTCTATTAACAAGATTTTGCTGGGATGTAGTGCTATTTATATTCAGTAGCCCTTACAGAAACTATCAATCATTAAGTATTACTATTAATATTTTCCTAGTAATGTTATGGTTATACTTTTCAGTTTATAAACTCAAGGGCAGAGTTTATCTATCTGGTATAATTGATACCAAGTGGTAATAAAGGGATCAAAAAATGATATAATAGCATTATTTGTTTTTACGGTATTTGTCTACGGATCTATTTGCATCCAAAGGGTTCAACAGAAATCACCCCAAAACACTATAATGCTATTGTATTTTTTTAATATTCCGTCATGGCTCGTTGATGTCAGCAAACAACACAACACCTTAACAGTGTGAATATGTATTTGATTCACAAGATGAAATGTCAAAAGCAATTGCTGTTGTTATCCCTTAAAAACAGGGTTAATTTTGTCACTGATGGGGAAAAATGAGTATTACATGGTAAAATTAAAAAGAAAAAACAGAACTTAGCAGAACAGTACATGTGTATGGGTATGTGTATGTGTATTTCTTAGGGTGGAGCGAATTCTGCCTTTGCAAGAATTTCGTTTAGAGTTGGGGTGAACAAATTGTAGATAGATGTAAAACATATTTTTGGAATGTTTCAGTTGATCCATATAATTGCATTATATTTATTTGCATTACATAATAAATGTCGCAAATCTATTTTTAGACACACAACGTTGTCCATTCTCGTAACCATACAAGAAACCAGTAGCTTTATCCACTCCAAGAGAATGGGCTCATACATTTCCTAGAAGCCCATCGCCTTGTAAATTCATCAGTGAAGTAAGGTGTAAATTAATGCATGTATAGATATGTTTATTTACCCGATATCGAAATAGTTGCTCGTCAATTATAACAATTTCATGCGGACTATAGTTTATGGCGAGATTTTCACTTGGAAAGTTCCTCATATCATGAATTAGTGCAGCTGTATCTAGTGCTGGTAAAAATATTAGTAGTGGGTCTCGAGTATTTGTCTTTTTTTTGGGTACTCGATACAGAAAATTACTACTCGATATTTTCAGAGTTGCATTTTGGACAGACAGAGTATATAAAAATGTGACTCCGCTAAAATATTTACCACAAAAATGTGACTCTGCTAAAATATTTGTCACAAAATTACAACTCTGTTAAAAGAAAAAATCAGAAGTAATATTTAAAATAATATTTTAAAAAACTATGAAAAACGCAATGAATAGTTGGTGAAAAAGTGAAAAAATATGTTTAAAAATTTAAATATTGAATTACCATAAACATTTTCATAGAATTTTACCAAAAAATTTTAAAAAATTTCAAATTCAAAAACCGTTGAAAGTATCGAGTGGTATCGAGTATCCAAATCAAAAATATCGAGTAGTATCGAGTATTGAAAAGTAACCGAATTTACCAGCACTAGCTGTATCATCATCAAAACGAATATATGCTGTCAGTGTCACTAATCGATGATAAGACACCACAAAAATTCCCAATCAGAAATTGCCAGTGGTAGAAAAAATAAGTACTGGCATATGTACTACTGGATAACCGCGGTGTTAAAAATAAATGACTTGCAAGACATTCATTTGGGACGCTTTGCCAACGTTTTCAGAAACCGTTTTGCCAGTATTACAAAAATTTCGGTGGTTTATAAAAAAATACTATCAAGGAATGAGATTAGAGTGCTATCCCAACGTTTGCAATTCACGGGTAGAACAACGATTTTATAAAAATGATTAAGCTTAGTTAACAAAGGTTTGTAGTCAGAACCGAGTTCAAATCCGGTTGCAAGCAAAATATTTTTTTTTTTTTTTTATTTAACCCTTTGGCGAGTGGCGTACATTATAATGTACGTCGACTTCAGCAACTCGTCACTGATTTGAATTTGAAACAAAGCGCAATTCATTTACTGTTATCGGTTCGTTATTTTGTTCTTATTAAAATTTTATGCAGGCTGTGAAATTTCAGAACAACATGAGATCAGTAGAGCGCGTTTTGTCTTGTGATAATCAACGCTGCTGAGAATGTCTTAAAAGTTAAAAAAGGCAAAATTTTAGTCTCAAAAATTGTGTGATGAATAAAATTCAAAAACTCAGAGGATTTTATGTAGAGATTAGTAATAGAAAAAATATAAAAGTAAAATTTGAAAAAAAAAAATTTAACCCGCTCGGGGTCGGCAGCATGTTAATGTTTGAACTTTAATTCCAAATATCTCCGCTATGTGGTGCTGGAAAGCCATAAAAGTAATACACAATATTTCTTGTGCATGTATCTACATTTTCACGAAGTTTGGTCGGAAAATTCCCAGCCATTAAAATTCCCGTGTCAAAGGGTTAAAAATTTTTTGGTTTTATAAAATCAACATTTTTTTTTGTGGAAAAGCCCTTTAAGACCAACTTCTCCCCCCCCCCCCTTTACGCTTGCATATGAGTTCCAAAAAAACTTTTTGCCAGTTATGGGCCAAGATCGCCGGTTTTTGGCCAAAAGTACAATTGAAGTAAAGGGAAAATATTTTTATATATTCAAAATATAGGATTCTTGAATATTTTGTGAGTGAAATATTGTATTATTATGGTTACAAATTGTTAGTTGGCGAGAGTTTAAAGTCAAAGTGTTATAATTTTGTGACATTTTTTTTTTTTACAATAAAAATATCATAAATAAACAATAATTTGTTCCAAAAATAATCTCAAATTAAAAAACCGAAACTAGTTATAAAAAAAAATAGAAACCTGCTAAATATTTACGAAAAAAGTAACAAAATTATTAATTTTACCTCAAAAATAAGGGCTTTTTTGAAAATCCCAAATTTTACAATGAGTGTTATTTTTGTTCGGTTTAAGATCAAATATTACAAATTCTAAATAGAATTTACAATTTTTATTTTACAACCAATAGAGAAAAACTTTTGAAAAAAACTTTCCTAGAACCAATGGTTGACAATTAATGCATTTTCAAGTGACACCGCTCACTATCATCAGATTGTCTTTATGGGGTCCTCTCTAGGCTATAATGTAGATTTTAGTTTTTTGTATATATATGTTCAATTTCAAAGAAATGCATTTTGAGAAGTAAATTCAAACATTTTTACTTATCCATTTTTCATTATTATAACTAACGAAAACCACATGTCTTTAACAAAGCTATTATTTTTCCCTATGTTGTAGTTGTGCTTTTTTCATTGAAGTTCCTTCAATATGTAAAGCAATGATTCGTGCTTTTTAACATTTAAAATTTTTTAAAAAAAAAGCTCCAAAATATTCCAAGAGATATTTGAAAACCCTGAATGCCAATGTGTTCCCTAAGATGTCCTCTACCTAGGTTTTTGCGACCGTTTGTGACCGTTCATAAACTTTCGAGATTTTGCCCTTTAACTGAAAAAGTACCTTCAGATCTCGCTGATTTCCAACATTCCAGAGTTTTAGTAAAAACTAAAAAAATAGTACTAAAAATTACCTTAAATTAATGTTCTGGTTTTTTTATACAGACTAACGCCCTAAAGTCCAGATTTGTGCGACATTTGAGCTCCAATTCTGAATAAGTGCGAAATTAACACTTAAACACATTTTAAGTTTTGACTTATTTCTGGCATTATAGTTAAATTTTAAACTTTAATGTCTTTATAGACTTATAGTAGAATTTCATGACAAATATTTTTGTGAAACATTTTAAGTCTCTATCTCTTCAACTTACGGGTCTTTTTTGACACTTTTTGAAAAAGGGCCAAAAAATACCCTTTAATTGCAAAGTTAAGGGTTAAAATGTTCCATAATAATGTCCCCCTTAATGTTTTACATAAATTTTCTGAACACATCCTACCTAAAATGGAAGAATCACATGGATTCCTATGCCGATTCACAGTAAACATTTGCAAAAGGAGGAGAAATTTTAACCCCCCCCCAAAAAACATAGGGCCAGACGTAAACTTTTAAAACGACGATACAAGTATATTTTTCTTAGGTCCCCTCTGCCAGAATCAGAAGCTTATGTTGTTTTATTTTGAACAGTGTAATTTATTTTCTAACACATAACAATTTTAAATTTATGGCCGCCATATTGGATCCGCCATTTTGAATTTTAAATAAATTATTTCAGATTCCTAATCATTAATCTTAACCCCTCTTTGTGATACTCTTTAGTCTCATATATTCAATATTCTAGTTTTGGCCAAAATTCAATGATGCTGGCCCACTGTGCTTGCATGCATCGATTAATTTCAGCGATTCATTTTTGGTGTGAACATATTCTTGAATATCTTAATTGGTCCAGCTCCAAAATGCAGAATATTGTATTGACGCACAAAAATACCACTACTATTCAGTGGATTTAAATTCCATTTTGTACCATTTTTAAAACGGAAATAATCTTCGGAAGTATTTTGTTGTTCAGTTTCAATACGCAATTCTTCCTGTTTTCTGTAGTTGTCGCTATCACGTACTTCATTTGGCTCAAAGACCAAATCATTTTCAATATCCTATGTATCGTACTCATTTGCCATATAATCTATATCAATATTGTTGTCCCTTTTATAATCGAATTAATTTCGTCAAATTCTTCACCATCTCCAGCGGCTCTTTTACGTTCTTAGTCATTGGCCAAAGTCACAGCTGAGGTAAAAAATAACTCGAGATGAACAATTCGTTATGGAGACCACAATTTTTTTTCGATCAAAATTCTGTATTTTAAATCTACTATTTTCTTGAGCTTAAGGTTTGGTTTTTATTTATAAAAAGTTTTTTTTTTTTTTTTTATTTTCGATATTTCGCTACTCCAAAGTGTAGCATCTTCAGGAAATAACAATTAAATGAACAAATTATAAACAATTTTAAAGTTTGAAAAAATTTGAAAAGCATTTGTCAAATATAAATTTAAAATTTTATATTTGTATTTTATATATTTTTATATTTATTTTTATATTTTTTGACAAATGCTTTTTAAATTTTTTCAAACTTTAAAATTGTTTATAATTTGTTCATTTAATTGTTATTTCCTGAAGATGCTACACATTGGAGTAGCAAAATATCGAAAAAAAAGAAAAAAAAAAACTTTTTATAAATAAAAACCAAACCTTAAGCTCAAGAAAATAGTAGAGTTAAAAATTGAAAAAGAAGGTTAAATAAACGAAAAGAATTCTGTATTTTATTTTTGTTAATAGTAAAGAATTAAAAAATATTTTTTGTTAGAAAAATTTCGAAATAACAAAAATATTCTTCACTGTGTTCAAAAAATTTCAGATTTTCAGATGAGGAGCCAAAATCAAAGATCAAATCCGATTTCGATAAAACTTTTCAAAAATATTTTTTACATCTATCCAATTCCTCCAAAAACCGAATTCGCTCCACTCTAATATGTATGTGTGTGCCAGTATAAATTGCTCACCAAACTCAACGAAACATGAAACAAACTTGAGGCCTTTAACTGTCAACGTAGTGCTAATAAAATGAATAAATGAAAGATAAAGATTGAGAGTCGCTGCAGGATACCATAGCAAAACAACAGTAATAAGACCAACAGGAACAATAACATCATCAAGTGCTGAGTGGTAGATGATAAACTTACACATGCAATATATAACGTGAAGTGACGTAAAATTTAATAAACTTTTGGAAATAAAAAAAAAAACCTTTTCGTAGCTTAGTTTGCCAAAAATGAAATAAAAGTAACAAGTGTGAGTACAATAAAAGTGCAGGGATTAAGTTTATATTTGTAAAATAAAAATTCAAAAAGATTCTTAAAATTCTAATATTGGTAAACATATTTAGAATTATTTTATATAAAGATTTTTAAAATAAAAAAACAAAGGTAACTGTTAACACTAAATTTACATATAAAAAAATATTCCTTTTCACTTTTTAAGCAAAATAAAAATTTTCATTTATTCCTGAATTCTTTACAACTTTCTGGTCAAATTTAAAATTAAAACGAGTAAAAAGGTTAAAGTCGGGCATGCCGACTATACAATACCCTACACCAGTCTGGTGTATTGTTTGGATCCGAAATTCGAATGGGTTAAAATGGGGCTTATGTCAAAATTTTCTATAATGTGAGTCAGCGCACCAAATTTCATTAAAATATCTTAATATTTGCGACCTGCAGTTTGTAACCAAGCCAATTTTGGGGGGACCCTTATATGGGCACTAGTTCTAAAAATGGACCGATGTTCACCAAAATCAATAGGCTTCGTCCTTGGGCCAACATAGGTCTATGTACCAAATTTCATCAAAATATCTTAATATTTGCGACCTGCAGCGTATAAACAATATAATTTTGGGGGGACCCTTATATGGGCACTAGTTCTAAACATGGACCGATGTTCACCAAAATCAATAGGCTGCGTTATTGGGCCAATATAGGTCTGTGTATCAAATTTCATCAAAATATCTTAATATTTGCGACCTGCAGCGTATAAACATTATAATTTTGGTAGGACCCTTATATGGGCACTAGTTCTAAACATGGACCGATGTTCACCAAAATCAATAGGCTGCGTTATTGGGCCAATATAGGTCTGTCTACCAAATTTCGTCAAAATATCTTAATATTTACGACCTGCAGCGTATAAACAGTATAATTTTGGTAGGACCCTTATATGGGCACTAGGTCTAAACATGGACCGATGTTCACCAAAATCAATAGGCTGCATTATTAGGCCAATATAGGTCTGTGTACCAAATTTCATCAAAATATCTTAATATTTACGACCTGCAGCATATAAACAGTATAATTTTGGTAGGACCCTTATATGGGCACTAGGTCTAAACATGGACCGATGTTCAAAAAAATCAAACTTGTTCGTCCTTGGGCTAACATAGGTCTGCGTACCAAATTTCATCAAAATATCTTAATAGGTGCGACCTGTAGAGTGCGCACAAGATTGCATGGACAGACAGACAGACAGACAGACAGACAGACGGACGGACGGACGGACAGACGGACATCGTTAAATCGAAATAAAAAAAAATTCTGAACCGATCGGTATACTATAAGGTGGTGTTTGGTGTTACAAACATCAGCACAAACTTATAATACCCTGACCACATAGTGGTGTAGGGTATAATTATATAGGAATAGTGAATATCAAATTATTATAAACAAAACCAACACATAACATTTCAACGGAGTTAAATTCTATTTATTTATTGAATTTTTTAATTCTTTCGTTCATTAAAATACAGAAGTATGGAAGAAAACTTTTAAAATTGTTATATTTTTTACATAACATAAGTTTGAAGTTTTACACATTTTTTTAAATAAAATGACAACAAATCATCCAAAAAAATATTCGAAATACAGAAAAATCCTGAACCGATACGAGATCCCGTTTGTTTTTAATTTAATTAATACCGAAAATCCCGAATTCCTAATTTTAAAATCCCGAATCTTGTGATTTTAAAAACCAATTGACATCCGATTGACATTCAAAACTAATATACACCTACTTAACCCTTAAATGCATAGTGAAGCCATTTGGCAACGTATCAGTTTTTTAATAAAACAATCCACTTGATGCACAAGACTGCATTTTTTGGCATTTGGGCTTCTTGTGTACACAGTGTTCTTTTATTTTAGCGCAGATTTTTAAACAGTTAGATAACAAAATCTTGGTTTTGCTCTGTATGTTTGTAAAAAATTTAACCCACGCGTTTTTTTTTTAGCAAAAAGTGTAATATTCAAGAAATTTTTATAAAATATTTGAAGTGTTATTCTCGCAATAAAATTCATTTTGGCGACAATAATCAATCATTTTATTAAAAAAAAGGGATTAAGGAATTTTTATAACATTTTAGAAAACATTTCCATATAAAAAAATTTTAAAAAAATATTCGTGCTGATGTTTTTCATAACGTTTTCGATATTGTATTGAAAAGTCCCTGATTTTTTGTTAAAACCATCTGGCAGACCTTTTAATATTTTTTGAAAATCATGAAGCTAAGATTTTGACAAATTGCTTGTTATTGGATTTTAAAAAATATTGTATGGTCTACAAAATAAGAAATCTTTTGTGTAATTTCATATTTTGTATTTCTTACGATTCTTTTTTTTTCATTTTTTCCAACTCCAAATTGATTTATATAATTTTTTATCTTATGTGCCATCTATTGAGTATTATATGATTAATGTTGCATGTGTATAAGTGTGTGGCTTCGTGGTTTTTGGTTGAATTGGATATGGATGTGTAGCGTACATAGTTTTGACTTATAGTTTACCACTTTTTTATCTAAGAAATTTTAAACATATAAGAGAATTGCGCCGAAAAACCAAATCTTGTTTGAAAGTATTTAAATCTACATTTTCAAAAAGATTATTGAAGATATGAGACAGTAATTAACCGCATCATTTAAATTATAAAAACTACGTTTATACACAGAGAAAAAAATTCATAGTTATATCAACTTAAGTTGAACTGAAATGGAATTAACATTATTGCAGTTGTCCATGAATATTTTTAAATTCTGTATGAATTCTATTAAAGTTAATATGATTCTTGCTGAAATAGACTTTTTCGTATTTAAATTATTTTGTCAACGTATAATAAGACTTTGTTATCGCATTTAAAAAATAAACGGAAACATACTTAAATTAAAAAGAACAAAAATTTCATTTCAAAGCTGTTTCTATTTAATTAAAATTTTTCCTGTGTGTATGTATTACTTCATGTTAGTTTATTTAAACACGTATGAGTAATATTAAAGCAAATTGTTTATAACGTATACGTCTTGGTGGATAATATAAACGATTTTAGAGCAATATGAGGCTTTCTATATCATCTGAACCGCTATAGGAAAAATTACGAAGGATTAATGCAATTCGAATAAAACACGGAAAAACCTTTCAAAATTTTCGGCTAAACTGCAGTTTATGGGGTTTCGTCAAAAAATAAATAAAAAATATGATCTCCTCTAGAATTAAAAAATAAAAAAACCGAAATTAATTTTTGGAGGGGCTCGGACCCGTTAGGACCGTGGGGCAAAAAACGGGGGAACATAATTACATTAAAGTGTGGGTACTCAAATTAAAGGAAATTGTCTCACGATTCCAAAATGTTATTCTTTTTTTTATCCATAAAACGTAGCCCTAACTAGAGCCAGGGACTAACCCTTAAGAGTGGGGACTGAAAATGATGAAATTTTCTTGTATGGTAAAATGGTATTTAAATAATAGAAAATGTTCCCACGACTTCAAAAATTACTTTTTTTTTAATAATCTATAAACGTATTAAAATTTTTGACATTTAAAAAAAACAAAATTTTTTTTGGAAAAATCGCTCGATTTTTACAAAAAAAATAAATTTCCTGCGGCGCAGTAAAAAAAATTATATTTTTCGTCAAAAGGTTTTATCTTTATATCATCGACAAAAGTTTGAATATATGTAGCTAACATTAAAAAAAATCTTTTTGTAAAAATCGCGCGGATTTTTATAAAAAAAAATTTCCCTGCGGCGCAATGAAACTATATCAGTTCTGAAATTCCATTTTTCATTAAAAGTTCATTCCTTTTGCGATTTCCATTTCCAACTGCCTTTTATGTTCCAAATTTTCAAAATAAGCAACAACCCATTTACAGGGTTTTACTAAAACTAAAATAACGTGATTTTAGACTTTTTTTAATTTTTCGAAGGTCTAAAATTTAACAAAATGTCTCTAATTCGATTCACCCACAACGGATTAGTAAAAAAACACCATTTTTGAAATCGTGAAAAATTTCCTTTTATTTGAGTATCATTTTCGTTCATAATAATTTTTTTACTTAAAATTTCTTAGTAAAAAATAATAGAAATTTAAAATCGTAAAAAAGTAAACCCAGCCAGCAATTCCGAAGCGCTCATAAATAAGATTCTTAAATGGCTCATAGAAATGATTATTGTTTTTTTGAAAACATTTTTTTTTTGGTAGAAAATATGAACCCTCAGAAAACATTCCAAAAACTTGTCTCTACAATCTAAAAAGCTGTCTCAAAATGAGGGTTCATTTTTCAGACTCAAATAAGATTCCAAAATTACTTAAATTTATGAGGAAAATTTCGATTTTACACGTTCTTTTTTCTGAGTCATTTCTAAGTACACAGGGTGCTCTTTTGGACGAACCACTTTCATAGGAAAAAGTGGAAAAATGTTTATGTTTTTGGAGCTCATTTCTGAGTCATTAGTGATCATCTTTGTTTGCTGGGAAGTTAAAAATAAATAAAAGAGTAAAATAAATAAAACAAAATATTTTTAAAAATATGCCACGAATTTAGTTTTTTATTTCGGTATCGGTCAAGTTTATAAAAGCAACATTGAAAGTAACGGATCAGAAAATACTTAGAAAATTAATTCATTCTCTATGGTTAATATTTTATAATATTTGTACTAATTTATTAATATGACTTCGCATGACCGGTCACGGGATAGGTCCTTGGAGGGCATTTGACTACTGATTGCCCATAGGGCAGCGCTGGCAAGATTTTTTTCACTGTGTGCCAGAAACGGACAATTTTTTTTTGTAAAAATTTCTCGCGTGCCACCTTAATTTTAGTTATCTTTTAAAAGTCCTTTTTTAAAAATTTTTAAAATTTGGAAAATTTCTCTTACAAATATCATCGCAGATGTGCATATTTATCAGCGCTACGGATAACCCCAGGAAATAACCCCCAAAGGGAAAAATTAAATAACATCCAAGAAATGACGTAAAAATGTTTGAAGGTTTTTTAATTTTTTGGGGTTTATTTAATCTTTAAATATTGAAGATTATGAAAAAATCCCCAATGAAATAAAATTGAAAAAAAAACACTTTACTATAAAAAATAAACAATGCCCTGTTCGCTGTCAGTCTCCAACATACACAAATTGCCTGCACTTGTACGTACAAACCATACGTCAATGTGGCAATATTTGTGAAAAGGTGACACGGCGGAAATAAGAAGATAAACAGAGAAAATCTGAAGTAGAATGTTTGTATATGTCTGTTTGATCACTTCTGAAATTATTCATATAGAGACAATCTGACAATAAAAATATAAACAATAATACAATTTAAGGGAAGATCACTGATGAAGCCTGTCCATAAACAGGCAGAAACTAGATCTAGTCTGATTTGCAAATTTAATGTGTTTATAACTTTTGAGGAAGGTTTATTCTTCTTCTTAACCTCAAACCTACTAAATTAAAACAGTTTGGAACATTATTGCCTTTTCATTTTTTGGGGGGTTATTCCATTTTTGGTGGTTATTTCATTTTGTTAAAAAAAAAATTAAATTATTGGGCGCCATTAATTATTTAAGTACGTAAGAAAAATAGTTGAAAAATATGCTTCGGGCAAAAATTTGAATGAAGATATTGGACCATTTGACGCGACGTACGTTATTTAAAAAAAAAGTTGTCAAGTCCTTATTGGAAACCCCTATATTTTAGATGAAATGGCTCTGCGAAACACGATCAAAACCTAATTTCAAAATCCAACAAAGGGGGTTATTTCATTATGAAACTCATGTTCATATTTTCCCTTTAATAAAAACTTAATTTTTTAGATCCAATTTTAATGCAAATTGTTTTCTATTTTTGTGCAATGTTCGGGTACTTTTTATTTCTCCGATTATGAGGCATTTTCTCACCGAAACATTTAAAATTCTTTCAATATAGAATTTTAGAAATTTTCAAAAACTTACAAAAATTGTTTTGCTCCTTCATGTTCTTTCATTCTTCGGTAAAAAGTAGTTAAGTTAGACGTACCAATTTGAAATATAGAACTCGACTTCCAACTGAGAGACTAATTTTTGAAAAACTGAAAAACCCAATTTTCGAAAACTGAACCTAATTCGTTCTGTTCCAATATCGCAGGAATCGAGATTAGAACTTTTAAAACGCTCGTTCTGTTACAAAATCGGAGAAGTTGGGATTTGAACTTTTTGAACATGTTTCTTAAGAATTTTAACTAGCACAATGATATTAAGGGTTTTCATATAACTCGTAAACGGTGTAAACCTGGCATTTTTATGAGTTCAATGTCAAACTCGATACATAAAAAATATGTTTTGTATTTATATAAGATTTACAAGAAGTTTGCGAGTTTATATGAAAACCCCTATTATTTTTCTTCCACAAATAAAACCCTTCGTACTTGAAATCACAAAAAAACTGAAATACTAATCAAACAGCTAACAAATATTGCATGTAGAAGTTCTCTGAGTGTATAACAAAAACGGTAACTGCAATAGCAATCATTCTAACTTTAGTAACTGTGGTGTTTCACTCCATGGATTTTGATTTATGGCCATTACCTACACAATGTATACTCTAACTGATTCATGCTCTACAATCACAGAAATATCATGCATTCAAACACGAATCCAATAAGCCTTTGAAAAACAACTACGATGATGAATAGGAGTTAGTAATAGTGAGTATTTAAATACTTTAAAGAAAAGTACTGTGTATATTTTATGGAAAACGTGAATTCACTTATTCATTTACTTATTCGTGCTATTAATTTTAATGGCCCTTATTCTCTTTTCTAAAATACTTCATCAAATGAAAATCCTTTTTAAATTTCTCTCCTTTTTGTGTATAGACTAGTAGTGTTTAGTTAACACATGAATTTGATTCAATGTAATAAAGTGCAATTGTTTTATTACTACTAATAGCAAGTCGTTTGCACATTTTGCTAAAATTGCAGAATAAAAACACAATCTAAGATGTATTCTAACAACTGATTTTATACTGAATAGTTAAGCAGTAATTTTAAAAGAAATTTATATATAAATAAAATTTTGGACTCAAATTATAGTTATTATTATTGTGAAATTGGCCTTGATTCACTGAAAAATTTACGAAAATAAAAAAAAAGGGAATCAGTTGTAAAATTCCCTAAAACCTTACCATAAGCGCTTTTACAAAAATTACAAACCATTACTCACTTGTGTTTCTTTGTGCACATCCATGTTCATAGTACAGCCAGTACCACAGTCAGCTTTTTGGCATAAGCACAAGTTACTGCTACAATCATTAAACTTTGCCGGGTATGCAGTCAAACGAAATAGAAAAAAACAAACGAAATATATTCCAAATAGGGAGAGTGTGAATCTCATGCAACGAATGGCCTGTAGTAATGGAACAGCGGAAAAATTGTTACAATGAATAAACTACGGTAGTGTAAAACTAAATGACAAAAGGGGATATTAACCCATGGTGGTTTCCTTTTTTGCATACTTATGTTTGTTGCATTGTTTTTATAGCTTTAGGTTAACTGTGTGTGTTTGGGACAGCCATAATAAGGTTATGTAACATACATGGGATTAACTGATTGAGTAAACCAATTAATTGATATGCTATTTACTATCCTATTGAGATCAATTTCGATCAAATTATTTGCATTAACATTTTTATGCACTTCAATCCACTGTGCAGAAGCATACATTCTTAATCAGCATTAAAATCAAAGTCTATATAGCGACTGTTTGTTGAGGATGAAGCAAATTAAGGATTTTCAAAAACTGTGAAGATTTAAAAAAATATATGGGTCATTCCATCTCAAATCGACCAATGGTCGGAATCGACCCCTTTCGATTTGGATGAATTTTGGTCATAACTTTCCTTTCATCATATAACGAAGTTTTGCTAAAGAAAAAAAATTACAAATTTTTTTTTCAAAAGTTATGCAATATTTAAAATTTCAAAAAATGTCATAATTTTTCTAATTTTTTGCTTTGTTACGAGGTTTTTTTTTTTAATATCTCGAAAACTATAATAGCTACAAAAATGGCTATTAGCTCGTTTTAAAGAGGATATCTAGCCGTATTAAAAAAAATATTAAAAAAAAATATTTAAAAATAAAAAAATTAAAAATTTTTCAATTTTAAAATTTTAAAAATCCAAAAACTCAAAAACTTATTTTTTTTTTTCTTGCTCAATTTTTTTTTTTAATGAAACCTCTAATTGACCTCAAAACATCCTAAAATTTTCAAGAGGGCGTTTTAAAAAAAAAAAAAAAAATGATATATTTATTCTCTTTTTTTTTTTTAGTTGAGTCTTAATACAATAAAATTACACAAATGTCCAAATTTGAAATTTTGAGCAATAAACAGCAAATTGAATGCTTTAGATGCACAGAAAAATTTTTAAATCGAAAGTACGCTTTTATTTTTTGGGAATAGTTGGAAATCAAATAAGCTAAGAAATGGCACACACACATGTATACATAAATGGAAGAGTGTGCCATTTCTTACCTTATTTGTTTTTCAACTATTACCAAAAAAATAAAAGCGTAATTTCAATTTTTAAAATTTTTTGGATTTTTAAAATTTTAAAATTGAAAAATTTTTAATTGTTTTTATTTTTTAATATTTTTTTTATTATTTTTTTAATACGGCTAGATATCCTCTTTAAAACCAGCTAAGAACCATTTTTGTAGCTATAATAGTTTTCGAGATATTCAAAAAATAATCGCGTAACAAAGCAAAAAATTAGTAAAATTACAACAATTTTTGAAATTTTAAATATTGCATAAAATTGTAATTTTTTCCTTTGGCAAAACTTCGTTATATGATGAAAGAAAATTTCTGACCAAAATTCATCCAAATCGAAAGAGGTCGAGTCCAACCATTGGTCGATTTGAGATGGAATGACCCATATATCTTTTTTTCTACGATATGAGTGATATTCAAACCGGAACTTTGGCCATATAGTGTGATGGCAAGTAAATATATTCCAACAAAGTAACTTTTTTAAAGCCCTGTTCACATTATCATACAAGTGCTTATACTTCTCTTCACACAAGTATGACAAAAAGTATGCTGAAATTGTCTGGTTGTCAAAAAAGTATAAAAGAAAATCTTTTCACTGTTCAGACTGTTATCGACACACACAACAAATAAATTAAAACAGTTATTTTTTCTTCAATTAATACTTTTTTTCACCACTAGTTGTTTTTTTTTATCTTTGTTTAACATTTATTTGTGAATAACACAACACTTGTGTTGAGACAAGTGGTAACTTTATGAAATATTTCAAAAAATAAATCTTGTCAAAAAAGTGTGACCGTATTTTAAAATGTGTGCACCCATTTTGACATGTGTGTAATGAACAGTGTTCACACTATTATACATTTTCGTTATACAACACATTTCTGACATGTATAACACACTTTTGTGATAATATAAACGGGGCTTTAATGACTAAGTAGTGCCAATAATTCTTAGAATATTATTATTTGATTTTGAATATATTGTTACGTTTTTACCTTTTAGAAGCGTCGATTTATTTCACTTAAATAAACTGGGTTCTTTTCTAATGAAATCAAAATAACCAATCCCAACTCTGACACCAATTGTTACGTTTTACCTTATAAAAATGTTCGTTTATCTCCTTTAGAAAAACCTCTTAGTAAATAAAATAACTCTTACACGAATAGAAAAAAGTCCGTAAAAAATTTAGTTAAAACTACTAAACATTAGTTAAAAATGATGCGGCAGAAAAAAACTGTTAAGTTATCAGATTATTTTTGCTATATATTAGTAAAATAGGAACAGCAAAAATAAAACTGTTAAATATACAGAATTTTAGTTATATTTGAGCTAAATTTTTGTAAATGGAGAATAGCAAATTAACCTGCTAAAATCAGCAAAAAATTTTGCTAAATAATTTGTAGCCTAAAAATCACCAAAAAATTTAAAATTTTACAAATTTTTTTTTCGATTCCTTTTTAAATGCAAATAAAAATCTATCATTTTGAAAACAACAGTTTACAATTTTTTAGCAAATATTTCTGCTGATTTTAGCAGAATAGACTGCTATTTGCATTCAACTAAATTTAGTTTAAAACGAGTAAAAAGGTTAAAGTCGGGCATGCCGACTATACAATACCCTACACCAGTCTGGTTAAAAGCGAACTAATGTTTGGATCCGAAATTCGAATGGGTTAAAATGGGACTTGTGTCAAAATTTTCTATAATGTCAGTCAGCGAACCAAATTTCATTAAAATATCTTAATATTTGCGACCTGCACTTAGTAACCAAGCCAATTTTGGGGGGACCCTTATATGGGCACTAGGTCTAAACATGGACCGGTGTTAACCAAAATCAATAGGCTTCGTCCTTGGGCTGCCATAGGTCGGTGTACCAAATTTCATCAAAATATCTTAATATTTGCGACCTGCAGCGTATAAATAATATAATTTTGGTAGGACCCTTATAGGTCTAAACATGGACCGATGTTTACCAAAAAAAATACCAAAATCAATCAAAATATCTTAATATTTGCGACCTGTAGATTGCGCACAAGAATGCATGGACAGACAGACAGACGGACGGACGGACAGACGGACATCGTTAAATCGAAATAAAAATAAATTCTGAGCCGATCGGTATACTATAAGGTGGGTCTAGGACCAATATTTTTTGGTGTTACAAACATCAGTACAAACTTATAATACCCTGACCACATAGTGGTGTAGGGTATAAATAGTGGCAAACTATAAAAATTCCAAGAAAAACCACCTGAGCTTTTTCACGATCATGAAAATTTGAGGCCTATAAGACATTTTATTAATAAAAATTTTTAAATTACTATAAAATATTTTCTATTTTATGTCCCTTGCGGGATCCCGGGATCCCGGGAATTCAAGATAAATTTCCCGCTTTCCCGGGAAATCATAAAGTGCGGGATTTTGCATTCCCTATATAACATACATGGGACTATTTAGAAATTTATTAATTCAGTTCGAGGCCAATTTCCTTATTATGAATTAACATAATAAGTACTTTTTTCAAAAACTGCTATTTTTCTTCATCAGGATATTCTCCTAACAAATACTTCACAGAGTTTTTGCTTTCAAAAACCTCTAACACTTTCAGGAATGAAAATTGATTGATTAAACCAATTAATTGATATATTATTTACTATTCTATTGAGATCAATTTCGAACAAATTATTTGCATTAACATTTTTATGCACTTCAACCCACTGTGCATAAGCATACATTCTTAATCAGCATTAAAATCAAAGTCTATATAACGACTGTTTGTTGAGGACGAAGGAAAGTGAAGATTTTCAAAAACTGTGAAGATTTTAAAAAAAATTATTTTTTTTTCTACGATGTGAGTGATATTTAAACCGCAACTTTGGCCATCTAGTGTGATGGCCAAATAAATATATTTCAAAAAATTAACTGGGTTTAATGACTAAGAAGTGCCAATAATTCTTAGAATTTTATTATATGATTTTAAATATATTGATACGTTTTTACCTTTTAAAAT
Source organism: Leucophora obtusa (assembly GCA_949987735.1). Classification (NCBI taxonomy): domain Eukaryota; kingdom Metazoa; phylum Arthropoda; class Insecta; order Diptera; family Anthomyiidae; genus Leucophora; species Leucophora obtusa. Next base: position 358,722,934 of record OX465295.1, read on the forward strand.
CGTTGGTTTATTTCACTTAAATAAATTGGGTTCTTTTCTATTGCAATCAAAATCACCAATCCCAACTCTGACACCAATTGTTACGTTTTATCTTATAAAAACGTTCATTTATCTCCTTTAGAAAAACCTCTTAGTAAATAAAATAACTCTTACATTTTGTTTGATTGAGCTTATACTCTTTTTTATCTACACTCTCTTTAGTTTAATTCAGCTTTACACTTGTTTATTAAACGCTGTATTACTTTATTATACACTCACACAAACTCTAACAATCAACTGGTTATACAAAGCTAATACGCAATTAACAAACTTAACAGCACAAATTTTAAACTTCAACTTCACAAATGTTAATGCGAAACTTCCTCTTTCTACGTTCGATCTTTTATAGTTTAATGGCCGTAAATGTAGAACATAGTAGAAAATTCAAGTGCGTCTATAATTATAACTCTTATGTTATTCATAACAGAGCCCAACTATTTAATACTATTCATGGCACTTAACCTTAGCATATGCTGAGGTGTATACTTAAATGTAGTGTTACATTACCAGATTTATATGTTTAGTAAATCCAGTTTATTGAGATATTTGCTTCCAGAAAATTTCAGAGTTTTCGATACTAGACTAATTCAAATTCGTAACGATATCTAATAATAAGTTTTAAGCTTTAAAATATATGGATATTAATATTTACTTTTAGATTGTTGCTAGTATGTAAGGATAATATTGTATCCATAGACCTAAATAAATATTTTTTTGTTTGTGTAAGCCGATGTTTAAGTTAAAAATAATAAAAAAAAACCAAAATTACAAAGTTAATACTACTGAGTGTGTGAATATGACAAATTACAAATAGAATTTACAATTTGTTATTTAATATTTTTTTGCCCGGCCTTAATCAAGGATAATTCAAATTTTATATGTAGGGGAATATGGTCTGTTTTGGGAATTGGGGTGATATTGAAAATTGGAATATTTGAGATAGAGAGAGCTGCAAAAGCAATGGAAAAAAACTTTAACCAAAAATCTACATCTTTTTTAATAGAAACTCACATGATACCGAATTCAACATTTTTCAATACTTTTCGTACGAGTGTAAAGGAAATTGGTTTGTTTTCTTCGGCACCCGTGGGACCAATGTTTGCGACCGTACCTGGTGGGCTTTGGCGTTGATGCTTGGAAGCTGGTGTCAGTAGTGAGAGACTTCTTTCTTCCTTTTTTTATAAAACAATATTTATATTTAGATATATTTTTTATAACTTTTCTTTTCTTTATTTCCAAATTTTTTCTTTATAATTTTTTCCTTTATTTTGCAGTTTTTATAATTTGGACTTTTTTATTGTCTTATTTAATTATGTATTTTATTTGTCTTTTTTAAATTCACTTGTTTTTTATTCTAATTTGTTTTTCAAATTTACGATTTTCTTTTGTTGGTTATATATAAATCGATGTTACCACATTACCAGATTAGTATTTTGAAAGATGACAAAGCAAATTGTGGTAAAAATTTGTTGTTTATTTTTTCATATTTGAAATGTTGAATAACACTCCAGGACGAGAACAAGAAATTCTCATAATATAATAATATTTCTATAAATTCTAAAAATATCGTTCTTTGACGATTTCTTAGGCAAGACTGAAATCTGGATAGGATCTGGACATGCCTTCAGCAGATAAAATAAATTTTGGGAATTTAGCATATAGCAACCGAGTTTCGAACTTGCGACATTAAGATTGCTAGTCTAGTCCTCTACTGCTGAAATATTCTTTAATACGAATGTTGACTGGCTTAAAACACCACTTTGTCATTGCGAGACATTTAATAATTCACCGCAAAATTTCCTTTTATGGAAAACCACCAAAAGATCCAACCGAAAAAAATTAGATTTTTGCTAATAAATAAGGCAGAATATTAGATCACGAACTACTCTATAAAATAAGTATATTCACCAAAATAATAAAAATATTCATATATATCTTCTTTTTTTTTGGTCTTGATCAAAACTGTTACAAAATTGGCCCAAATTCCCCTAAACAAACAATTGCACATCCTTTAATAACATTTAAAAGCAAACATATTTACCTTGTCACATATTCATGCCACTAATACGTGTAGTAATGCCTAAAGAGGAATTGTAATATTGTAAATAGTTCCAGGAAAAACATTATATCTCCATAAACAACATACATATGAGTACACTAAACATACTCGTACAAGAAGAAAAATTGAAAACAATCTTAAAAAAATAAATATAAATTTGTTTATTTGTATACTTGTCATAGCACATGGACCTCTTAATATTTAAGATATATTTATATTTTAGTTTTACGATATGAAAATTGTAAGAAAAAAAAAAATAGTATGAATACTTATGTTTGTAAAAAAAAACACATGTAACATTCAGACATGTTGCTAGAGTCTTTTGAGTCATACAAGGACTCGTAATGTTTTATACAAACTTATGTAAATACAATTTGTGTTGAAGAGTGAATCTGTGTGAGTAGAGTCTAAGTTAGTGTGAACAGCTGTCAACGTGTTTGTGTGTATGTGTTTGTCTGTGTGCTCAACTCCAATGTCATTTAATATAAAACTTTTATTGTAAAACATTGAACTAAAAACGGAAACGGAAACACATGTCACATACTAACTCTCCACATAACAAGTATGAGATCTAAAAAATATATTTATAATGTTACTTTGCATCTGTGCTGCTTGATGCTTGATGTATGCTACTTGATGTAAATCTGAGCTAAAAATATACACAAAAATAAAATCACATTAAAATCATTATTCATTTCAATGATTGTTGACATGTACATTAAGGCGGGTCGAAAAGAACATTTTTATTTTCATTCACCATTCACTTGTTCAGTTACACACAGAAAAAAAATTGCCAACCGAATTGCTAAGCTTATTTTGGTTGCTACAACCAATAAATTTGGTTGGTAAAACCATATTGAAATGTGATTATTAAATATTTTGGGTATTGCAACTGAAATTCTGTTGTATTAACCGAGTTTTGTTGTGATAACCAATATTCAGTTGTACCAACCTATTTTAGTAGATGTAACCGAATTTCAGTGGGAAAATGGCAAATTTTTTCTCTGTGTGTATGAATAAAACTAAAACTCTTTACAAACAAAATTTAATAAGACATTAGTCTAGGTAAAAACCATGATACTAACTGTTAGTGAACAATGATATGCAAAATGTTAAGACCGGACTTCAAAATAAAAGGGCAATTTACAAAAAATAAAAAGACGTATAAAAAGGGCGGTGCTAAGAAAATACATATGTGGAATCGTCTTTAACTAATATTTGAACCTAGGTGGAATTCGAAAAAAAGTTTTTGGTCGCCCTTAATATATATACATTAGGGCGGGTCGATTTGTAAGGAGGCAAAAAAATCGCTCAAGTGACAAGGAAAATCGTATTCTAGGGATCAAAATAAGAAACTTTTCCCGAGCAACCATACCTCTAAAACGAATTCTGAATCCCCGACTTTTGACCCGTGGGGTCAAATTTTGAAAAATCCCACTTTGACCCATTTAGAGTGCCCCAATCGAGTCCAAATGTATGACCGACCCCCACCAACTTTGGAGGGCCGACCCACCCATGCCAGCCGCACAACCCCTGGAACCCCCCTGGGGGATTCCCCATACAAACATTTCAAAAAATCACCATTTTTGGCACTTTACAAATTGGTGCTCAAATGTCCCACAAATCTGCATTTTAGGGAGAAACCATAGGAATCTTCCATTTTAGGTATAGGATGTGTTCAGCGAACTTATGTAAAACACTACGCGTAATATTTTTGTGAAACATTTTAACCCTCTAACTCTCCAACTTACGGGTCTTTTTTGTCCCTTTTTAAAAAGGGGCCAAAAACTTCGCTTTCATTGAAGAGTTAGAGGTTTAGAATGTTCCACAAAATTGTTCCGCGTAGTGTTTTACATAAGTTCGCCGAACACATCCTATACCTAAAATGGAAGATTCCTATGGTTTCTCCCTAAAATGCAGATTTGTGGGACATTTGAGCACCAATTTGTAAAGTGCCAAAAATGGTGATTTTTTGAAACACCCAGGGGGTGTGCCACTGGCATTGGTGGGTCGGCCCTCCAAAGTTAGTGTGGGTCGGTCATACATTTGGACTCGATTGCGGCACTCTAAATGGGTCAAAGTGGGATTTTTCAAAATTTATCAGAAATCGTTTTAGAGGTATGGTTACTCCGGCAAAGTTTCTTATTTTGATCCCTAGAATACGATTTTCCTTGTCAGTTGAGCGATTTTTAAATCGACCCGCCCTATTATACATATAGGTCTTTCTACATCAACTGTATTAACTTTCCTATACCACACATGTAGAAAACATGAAACAACATTTTAAAATTTTCCAAAAAGTTCGCCCACTTTCTTTACAAATGAAAATCTAGCTGGACAAAATTCCATATAGAGAAAAACAAAGAAGTTTTCTAGATAGCTGAAACATGCTCTGAAAACAATCATAAATATTTTTGTAATTTCGATTTCTGATTTTGTTGCAGTGTGGCAAGAATAACAGAGTTTATTCTACTAAATTTTATACACCGCACAGTGTTTCCAAAAGCAATTTTTGAGCAAAGTACAAAATCCTTAACCGATTTTTAAAATTCTTTTTTTTGCATTTTAGTTTATAAATCTGTCATGGCCGATTTTTAAATTTCATTTTCTAAACATTTTTTTTCCTGAAAGTCAAAAACACTAGTTTTTTAATTTTCTTTCGGAAATCCAATAAAAATTAGAGAAGTTAAAATGGTATGTACCTTTAATTTGACGTATTTTAATCCTCTGTCGGTACCCTGCACAAAAAATAATTTTTATTTATTTGTGTCCCTTAGAATGAATTTAATTTTTAAAAATTGGCATTTTATTTTTGCACTCTATTTTTATTTTTTTATTATAAAAAACTATACGGTTTCATATAAATTTTTGACATGTAAAGATGAAAATGTATCCAATCATTTTCCTGCCGAACAAAACTACAGATCGCTTGCCATATCAATAGCTACTTACACTGATAATAATCCACGCATAAAATTACGAAAAATGTCAAAATAACAAAAAAATTTGTAAAATATACGAAAAATGGTTTATTTTACGAAAGTTTTTGTTGTTTTCACATTAATTTCGTATTTTTATGCATGGAGTATTATGTGTGTACCTAGTGTCCTTCCATGAAATAAAATGATAACAAGCAATTGTCAATATGATTTCATTTCATCAAAATGATGCCGACTATATGATATTTTACACCAGTTTGTTTAAAAGCCAACTAATGTTTTGAAATGGACTAGTGTCAAAATTCGTCTGTAAAATGATAAAAATAATAATTTTAAGAAGTGCTGATTAGGTGTTATGTTAGATGTATTTAAGAGTAAATCGGAAATATTGTCCATATGGGAGATAGGTGCAAATATGGACCGATCCAATGTAGAATAAATAGGGTTTGTCTTTTTTCCGCGTGAGTCAGCTAAGAAGTCAGCGATAAAACCAATTTTGGGGGACCTTTATATGATCACTACTTAGGTCCAAACACGTACCGATTTAAACCAAAATCAATAGGCTTCGTCCTTGGGCTGATATATGTAAGTAGTTGTACCAAATATTATCAAAATATCTTAATATTTGTGATTTGTGGAGTGCATTTTAAATAATTTTCAATGAAATTTGAAACTCTTTTGTAAATTTGTACTTAAGTATTTTCGAATCAACTTATTTACTTCTAACAAGGCCTACAAAAAACGTGCCAAATTTGTCAATATTTAACCATGCCTATTTCAACAACTTTTTGGAAAAATTATAAAAGTTTTTTCATGATTTTTAGTATCGTATAGCACAGTGGAGCATTTGGTATGGAAAGCCTCAAATACTTACACATATTAACATGCTTTATACACAGATGAGTACATGTACACTATATCCTTTTCCTTATATTTTACAATATATGTATGAGCCTGAGGTTATTTTAAGTCATATAAAGGATTGAATATAATGTTTCCACATTGCTATTTTATTTCCAGTTGGATACAAAAAAATTGACGATGATGATAATAAAATAATTAGTTAGAATAAAATGGTTTTATTAATTAAAAGTAGACAAATATGAAAAACCTTTTTATATGCGACTAGCTAATGACTGAAATGTTATTTTAGACAGAAGAAAAAATAGCGAAATTACAAAAATATAAAAATATTCATATTAAAAAATATATTATTACACTAAACATGGAAAAAATAACCTACATATCGTCAGCTCATTATTGGTTTGATCCATACGCCAAAAAGTCATTATGGAGAAAAGCGATAAAGAAGGTTTACATTTGTTTAATTTTTGTATGTAAAACGGGCAAGTGCACGAAAGCGGATACTGGATAGCGCAGATGATGAGAGCTATCGAGGAATGCGATGCGGAATCAGAAAGAGGATATTTACATTATATGTAATCCATTCCTAACTCAATTTTTTGAAGAATGTTCAGTAGGTCAAACTAATAATAAGCTGACGCTATATAAAGGAGATATGTTTGTTTGTACGCACAGTGTTCTGAGAACCACTTTTTTGAACACATAAATTTTTAAGAACCTTTATTCTTTACTTTAGCTAAAAAATTTTGCACTAAAGTTGTAAAAATATTGCGTATTTGGGAACTCAATATCTACCTATTACTTCCAGAACTCAATACTTAAAACTATCTACTCATTATTTTCAGAGTTGTACTTTTATGCATATAGTCATAATTTTTCCATGCCAGCTCTGTTTTGTGTAATGGAAATACAGCCCTGTTGTTATGAATATAAAAAGTATTTAGTATTTAGAATCCAGTCAATACTTGAATATATATGAGAAATAACATGGTCATTAGGGTGTCCCTTAAAATACTATTTGTCAATTTTCGTTCATTCATTACAACCCCCAGTTTTGATATACACTAAGAGAATTATCTGCATGATATTAATGAACTTCTGCATAAAACCAATGAAGTTTCACTGGAACTCTTCCATTGAAACTTGTCATTGAATTAATGGAATTTTTCATAAAATATTTTGAAAAATTTAATTTTATTTATTAAAAGTTTCATACACTCAATGAAAAATTTTCATTAAAACTATATTCATAAAATATATGAAGCTTTTTCCTCAAATTTAAGAAATTTTTCATTTACATTGTGAAGAAAACTTCATTTATTTATTGAAAATTTTCATTAAAATTCGTTCAGCAAAATTCTCTCTGTGTAGTTGTTTCAAAATGGAAGAAATCGATTTTTTGCAGAAAACGTTAATTCGTGCTGAATCGCAGCCGAAAATAGCCCCTTTTTAGAAAAAAAATAGCATCTTTATTAAAAACTCCCAAAATTCGAAATATTAATTATATTAAAAATTATTCTGATACGAAATTTTGGTTTCGTCGGATAAAATGGGACCGAAAATGACCCATAAACTTAATAAAAACACAAATTCAACTTTTTTAATTATTTTTTAAAATGCTTAATTTAGAAATTGTAAATAATAGCTATTTTGGAAATATTGCAGTTATAATTAAAGAAAAAGAAATAAATTGCAAAAATTTTAATTCGGGAACTCCGTTATATGGACAAAAAAAAAATTGCGATCTGTGTACCACCCCCCCCCCCCCCTCTAGAAATGTGCCTTTGATTATAAAAATACACTATGCAAAAAATTAAGGTGATCGTATAACGGGAACTCGTGCCGCATCGGCCCTGAAATTTAAAATACTATTTACAACGCGAAAAAATCACTTTTTTGAATTTTTTAACAATACTGGCTCTCAAATAACTACATTTTTGAAAAATGTAAATAGAATCATAATTTAGACTGAATTACTTTTCTGGTAATGTATACAAATCCAAAATCGGTTGGAAAATATTTTATTAATTGCAATTTCCTCAGACCATTGTAGGGTTAAAATGAGATAAATTGTGAAATTCGTAAAAAATAAAATATTTTTTTTTTTAATTTACAATATTATACTTTAGTTTCATTTCTAAGATCCACAAATATTTAGATATAAATTTTGTGGCTCTATTGGATTATGATAACCTAGTCCCAGGTATGGCCAAAGGTGGGATTTTTTTTTATAAATTTGCAAAACCCTAGTTTTGAGTTTTTTAAAATTTTGTTGAACAAAATATAAAAAAGTAATCTATATATAGAGTTTTATTAAATACACCTTAGAAAATAATTTTACTGAAAATTACACAAATCCCTCTTTTAACATAACAGTGACTGACGGTGTTTTAAATTTGAAAATTTTAGAGAAAAGTTTGATTTTAGCCAAGAATAATTAGATATTAGTATTAATTTTTGTGTTTTTAGCTAGCTGTAACAAAATCACTTCCGATTTCTTTTAATTCTGATACAAGAGATTATTTTCCGAAAATTTTGTAAAACTCCTTACCAAGGACAAAGGTGAAATTTTTTAAATTTTTCGATATTTCCTGGAAGTATATCAAAACAATATATTGTTTCTTGCAGAATTGGTGAAAATTGTTCAAAAAACTCTGTTAACACCAAATTTTATACATACATAGTAATAAAAAATTATAAAGTAACCCTTATAGGCATATGGGGTCAAAATGACCCCAATTTTTTTTAAATGGAAAAAGTGCCATTTGACATGAAAATCGATATAAAAATCTTTAATTAAGCATTTTCAATAAAAAAAAACAAAATTAACCTGTTTGAGAGCACGGTGTCAAACCTTTCCCAGGGCTCTGGGCACCACGGTGGTGCCAATGCTTTACATCATTTGGGTGTTGGAAAAGCACTGTTAACAAGCACTCATACCACCCATTTCGGTGCTTTGCCAGTGCTGACTCCTTTGTAATTTTCTACTTGGATACCTTTATTTTTATTTAATCTTTAACCCTTAAAGTCATGGGGACAAAATAGACCCATGAAGCTAACTGCATGTTACTAAAATTTTCAAATTGTGACAACCAAATTTTTTTCCAACCGAATGGTTTGCTTGGAACCACTGATATATTTGTTTGCGCAAATAGAAAGTTGCTTAAGACTACAGAATTTCGATTACGATTGATTACGACAATTGTATTTATACTCGTAATTCGGTTATTGAGGTTAAGAAGAAGAACCCGTCTATAAAAGTTTAGATCTGATCAGATCTTTTTGGATCTAAAAAGATATGATTGAATCTAATTGAAACATATACCAGATCTCATCAAATATGATCAGATATGGCATATGTGATAATACCTTATGACAAAATCTGATCAGATCTAGTGCCAAATCTGTTCAAATCTAAAGTGATCTGGACAATTGCGATCTGGACAATAGATCTGATCAGATCAATTGTCCCCAATTTTGAGATCTAATTAGATCTGAAAGATCTACTGAGATCTGGCCAGATCTGATCTTTTTTACACGGGAATAAACAATTTTTTTCAAAAGTTATAAACACATTATTAATTTGCAAATCAGACTAAATCTAGTTTCTATCTTTTTTTTCTCTCTTTATTATGGACAGGCTTCATCAGTAATTTTCCATTAAATTGTATTATTGTTTATATTTTATTGTCAGATTGTCTTTATATGATAATTTTTTCAACAACCTTTCGGCTGTAGGAATCGAGCCCATGCACTCCTACACTACAAACGTAACTATACTGGAGTTCGACAGCTTAGCCATCTCACCCACGTAAGGCCTTGCTCATAGTGTGGCTAATTCATAGTTTTCTTTCCTTTTCAGCTTTCTGTTATTGTTTTTACTCTCAGAAGTGATCAAACAGACACACAAACACTCTACTTTAGATTTTGTGTTTATCTTCTTATCTCCTCCCTGTCACCTTTTCCGCAAATGTTGCCACACTGACGCATGGTTTTTACGTTCAAGTGCAGGCAATTTGTGTATATCGGAGACGGACTGCTAGCAGGGCATTTTTATTAATTTTTTTTACCCTACACCACTATGTGGTCAGGGTATTATAAGTTTGTGCTGATGTTTGTAACACCAAAAAATATTGGTCGTATCCCACCTTATAGTATACCAATCAGCTCAGAATTTTTTTTTATTTCGATTTAACGACGTCCGTCCGTCCGTCTGTCCATGCAATCTTGTGCGCACTCTACAGGTCGCAAATATTAAGATATTTTGATGAAATTTGGTACTATGTTGGCTCAAGGACGAACAAGTTTGATTTTGGTGAACATCGGTCCATGTTTAGACCTAGTGCCCATATAAGGGTCCTACCAAAATTATATTGTTTATACGCTGCAGGTCGTAAATATTAAGATATTTTGACGAAATTTGGTACACAGACCTATGTTAGCCCAATAACGCAGCCTATTGATTTTGTTGAACATCGGTCCATGTTTAGACCTAGTGCCCATATAAGGGTCCTACCAAAATTATACTTTTTATACGCTGCAGGTCGCAAATATTAAGATATTTTGATGAAATTTGGTACACAGACCTATATTGGCCCAATAACGCAGCCTATTGATTTTGGTGACCATCGGTCCATGTTTAGACCTAGTGCCCATATAAGGGTCCTACCAAAATTATACTGTTTATACGCTGCAGGTCGCAAATATTAAGATATTTTGATGAAATTTGGTACATAGACTTATGTTGGCCCAAGGACGAAGCCTATTGATTTTGGTGAACATCGGTCCATGTTTAGACCTAGTGCCCATATAAGGGTCCCACCAAAATTGGCTTGGTTACAAACTGCAGGTCGCAAATATTAAGATATTTTAATGAAATTTGGTGCGCTGACTCACATTATAGAAAATTTTGACACAAGCCTCATTTTAACCCATTCGAATTTCGGATCCAAACATTAGTTGGCTTTTAACCAGACTGGTGTAGGGTATTGTATAGTCGGCATGCCCGACTTTAACCTTTTTACTCGTTTATTAAGGTGTTGTTTTTTCAAACGCGTCATATAGACCAACTGCAATTAATATTTTAATTAATATGCATTTTTATTATTTTTTTATTTTCTTACCCCAGCTACCCTCTTGACCTTTCTTTCGAAAAATTCTTTCCAATTGGTTTTGCATTTCCTTAAAAAGACTTAAAACTTTTTGTATACTTCCAGTCCCCAACTTTTTAAAATAAATTAGATCTTCGTTGTTATTTTTAATCTCGCGCAGAATAGTATTTCTTGGCATATTTGCTTCAAAGGCATTGGTTTTACGATTGGAATTTCTTTTTATAAATTTTTAAAATGCTTTCAGGCAATTCTTGTTTGCCAGCCATTTTTAAAGGAAGAACTTATCCGACGGAATTGAAGTTTGACATTCTCCTTTTGTTGCTAAACTTCAAAACTAATGTGTTTTTTAAAATTTTTTAAATTAATAAAGAAATTATTTTACAAGTCAAAATATGTGTACTATATTTTCTACACACAGTCCTTATCTCATATGGTCATATTTCTTATGGCCATGATTTATTTAAATATTTAAACTTATAAGGCAAAATTATTATTTACTCCTGCAGTCTTCTTAAACAGAGAGATGAAATTTAATATATTTAATTATTAATATTTATGAGTATTTATTAACTATTTACAATATATTACAGATATAAATACATTTATCCTGTTTACGGCAATTAACATAAAGCTTGTATAATTTTAAAACTTTTAACCTTTAAAGCAATTTTAAGAAATTTATTCAATAGCAAACATTTAACAATACAAACATTTACCAATTGAAATTAAATTGATTGAAAATAAACAACTGAAATACAATTGTTTGTATGCATGTACGAGTACGAGCAGGAGTGGAAGTTTTGAAAAACATAAGTACTGAAATTGAATGAATTCCGGTACTTAAATTTTTCAATATTCAAATATTACAAACGTGCTACAAATTAATATTTATTATGGCATCATTTAATTGGAATAAAATAAAAGGGTGGATTTTATCTGATGGTGGCTTTTTTAATTATAAGTTATAATAAAAAAATAAAAATAAAAGTTATACGAAAGCAGGCAAAAAAGAATAATATTGACACTTTTAGCATTAAGATTTCGAAGCGTACAAAAGCTATACCTCTCTTGAAGGGATTTGTCATACATTTATTTTAGCCTGTATGTGAACCCGTTAAATTCAAAAATATCAGAACAAATCTACAGTGGATTTTTCAATAATGCAAAATCTAGTTCTTGTTTTTTGAATTACTGAAAATGTGTGTAGTTTTGTGTTTATCGCTCAAAACTAAGTCCTGGATATTTTGGATAATTATTTGCTGACTTGGCATAACCCCAAGAGCTTCTAAAGACTGCAATCCCCCATTCTATTTTCAATTCTGATTTACTGTGGAATGATTGAATTCTCAAACTAAAATTTTGAATTCTCAAACTAAAATTTAACAAAGTCTTAATTGTTCTCATTCGATTTAATTTTAAAGAGCAATCATCTTTCATCGTTCGATTTGTTTAATCACTGAAAATCAATCGTTAGAAATTCAACCGATTTTTGCTTAATTGCTTTAACCCTTTGAGGACCATACATTTTCTTCCGAAGCGATTTTGAAAATTTTGCGATTTTCATAATCTTTGACCTAATAATAGTTATGCCAAGAAAAATTGGCTCCGTAAAACCCCTCCTTACCCCTCATTTCGCTTGCCAAAAATATTTGCCATTTGACGACCCTGCCGTTTCGGATGAAGCGATTTTTATTATTATTTTATTTTCGTACTCTAGAACTAAATTATGTATATGTTACAAAAAATTTTAATTATGTATATGTTATTTAAAATTTATTAAGTTTGTGCTTTTTACCCCTTAAATGAAGAATTCTAAATAACCAAATTCGAGGGCTCGCAAGGGGAAAGCGGAACTAGGTAGGGATTTGCTGCCTACTACATTTTTGTTTCCCCATTTCTCCTTTAAAAATTACCTTTGGAAATATTTACTCTATCTTTTGTCTGGGCAATGAGATAGAGTGGCAAATGCGAAAAACTCTTGGGCAAGCATACTTGCCTATGGTCGTCAAAGGGTTAACCGTTGCTCAATCAAGTGCAACAAAATCGAATGATTGATTGAATTCCCAAATTGTCAATCGAATAAGTAAGAAATCGTATTCAGTGCTCAAATTGCCTGCCAAACAGTATTGCTTATTTTCCTTCCATTTTGCATCATAAATGGCGCATAAAAAAACAGATCATTATTAAAGTTTTTATCATGTATCCAATTTTAAATATAACTGATGTGTAAGATTTTCCAGTCAAAACATTTTCATATTAGTGTTCGTTATGAGAATTAATTTTAAAATTCTACTTAATTTGCCTATTTTTCAACCTACATATATTTGTAACTTGTTATGCAAATAAATACAATATTTGCAAACATTACAAAGTGTAACAAATATTAAACACCCTAATTGACAATATTGTTGCCAGAAATGTAATGCTCGGGAAATTATTCAATGCGTTATTGTAAATATATACATTTTTATAAGCTCATTTGCCAACATAAATACCCAACAACTCTTAAATTAGAGAGTACCAAATATCTAAAAGGTCATTATTATTATTATTTAAATTATTACCAAATATTATGTGTTTAGTTAGAACACAATTCCACAGAATGTAAGTACGTGCATAAACATGACAGTTAAGTGGAAAAAAAATATTTTGTTATTATATAAAATAAATTTGATTTCATGATAAACAGCCTTTAAACATGGAAATTTTTGTTTTTTTTTTTATGTGTGATTTCAGTTGGAAGTTTAAATATCCAGTAATATATACATTAGGGTGTCCCTTAAAAATAGATTCGTCATTACACCCCCCCCCCCCCAGTTGTATTGGAAATGTTCCCAAATGGAAGAAATCAATTTTTTTTTCTTTTTTGGAAAACGTTAACCCGTGCCGAAAGTTGGACGAAAATTACCCATTTTGAAAAAAAGTGTATTATTATTAAAAATTCCCAAAATTCAAAATTTAGAAAAAAAATATTTTGTATTTCATTTAATATAGTCAAAGTGATTCAGATATCGAATTTTGACTTCATCGGATATTATTAACCCACTTTAGCCTGGAATCCAAAATGACCCACGAATTTGATAAAAATGAAAAAATGTGTTTTTTTAATTAATTTTAAAGTTTTTTTAAAATACCTAATTTGGAGATGTCGACTGTTATTTGTATCTCATAATAGTTGATATTAAAGAAAAAAAAATAAATTGGAAAAATAATAATTCGAGTTTGTGCTTGGAGCGACTGCTTTCCAGTACATTTTACAAAAATTGCTCATTTTGTCAAAAATTTTAAAAAATTTTAATATTTTCATCAAAGTTTACATAGTTTTAGGAAAAGTATTACTGAAATTTTGTAAGACTATAATTATCTTTACACTTGTTTAAAAAATCGTTAACCCTTAGTGGCCTGGGGTCAGAAAAGACCCATAAAACTTGATATTAATTATGGCTACCAGATTGTAAAGTCATTAAAATGACAAAAAAAAAATCTCAACTGGATCAAAATAATTATTTTATGTAACATGATCCATATGGGGTTAACTTTTATACTTTTGGCCAAAAACGACCCACTAGGAAATTTACTGAATAACACCTTTCATAATTTTGGAAAAAATATCACTTTAAATGAATCAAAAAAAATCTTTTACCCCTGGTCAATATAATTAAAAATAATTACTTAAATTGATTTTTTTTTTATATTTTGTGCAAATAATATATATGTTACGATAGTAAAAATAATTCTAAATTAAGAAATAAACGGTAGTAAAAAATAATGCTACACATTTCTTGGATCACAAACAATTATTTTGTTATTTACTTATAATGACATCATTACAATAATTGAACTGTAAGAAATAACGCAAATTGTTACATTTTGACACTTTTTACTTAAAAATAATAATCCTTCTTTTTCTTTTGTTAAAAGGGATATGAAATTTGTTTTTGGTTTTTTTTTGTCAGTTTAAAGACAGCACTTAAAAAATCAATAATGTAAAAAAATATATTTAATTATTTTACAGCTCTTTAAAGTATTTAATCTGAAGTATATTAAACTTGAAAAACTATACAAATTGGTTTTCTCTGTATAGTTTTTCTACTCTCAAAAAAGTTTGTCGGTAGAATCTACTGAAAATGGTGGTTGAAACAAAGGTATATGCAGGTCAAAAAATCTTAAATTTTTTGTGAATTTTTATTTTTTTACTAATTATTTAGTAAAATTTTTTGCTGATTTTAGCAGACTAAGTTGCTATTTTCTTTAACTATCTTTAACTAACTACCTTTTTTCAATTTTTTTTTTCAGTAAGTTAAGCTAAAATTTTAACAGTTTCTTTTCTATAGTTATTTTTAACTGTTAAAAAATAACTAACAAATGTTTAGAAATCACTAACAGTGTTGTAAATATAACTGACAAATTTCTACTACATACAGTAGTGGACTAAAGTGGATATATATTTTTTTAAAACTGTATTAATAACTTTTGTTCAATTTGTGATATCCAAGTGTAGTTTTTCCAGTTTTTGAAGTGGCCAGATCAGAGCACCGATTTGAATCCCAAAGAGAATTGGTGGGCAATTGTCAAAAGGATACTCTCCTAATGCGAACGAACATCGACCAACTTAGATGATCTTTGGTCAGGAGTTTCAGCGGAATGGACTAATATTCCACCTCAAACTATTAAAAATCTCGCGGAAAGCATGCCTTCTCGCATAAAATCTGTTTTAAAGCACAAAGGACTTTGGACAAAATATTAAAGAAAGAACTTGCCGAAAATTTCAAATATGAACAATATTGGATTAAAGCGGTCACAATTTGCAATTATTTTTTTATTAACTTCTTAATGATATAGTTTACTGTATTTAGGTTTTTATTGAAGAAGAATGTTTTAGTTTTATGCTTTAAAAAAAATTATTTAAGTTTCTATATATATATATATATATAAGTTCCCGTAGTTCCTATACGGAACATAGGGCCATAACAAATTTGTTCCATTCCGATTTGTCCGATGCTAGTGTTCTTATCTCGTTCCAGCTCTTGTCCTGGTTGGCCGCTTCGATTTCAATTTGGCGGCGCCAGGTGTGTGATGGTCTTCCTTTTCTACGGCTTCCTTGCGGATTCCATTCTATAGCTTGCCTTGTGATATCGTCAACGGGTTTTCGTAGGGTATGCCCTAGCCAGCGCCATTTTCTTTTCCGGATCTCGACATGTATGGGGGTTTGAGAGGTTTGGACCCATAGCCTTTCATTGGATATCGTGATTGGCCAGAATATTCTTAAAATTCTACACAGGCAGCGATTTATGAAAACCTGTAGCGAGTTAACATCCTTCTGCACTGCATTCCACGATTCACATCCATAGAGAAGAGATGATTTTATGCAGGAGTTAAATATGTTTAGCTTGGTTCCTTTCGAAATATGTGCTGATCGCCATATGGGGTTTAGAATGCCAAATGAGTGTTTGCCAGCTTTTATTCGGTTTCTTACGTCGTCTGCAGAACCACCTGTTGTAGTCAGAAGACTTCCGAGATAGCAGAACGTTGATACATCTTCAAGATTCTTCCCGTCTATTGCGAATGCTCTGTTGTTAGAAGCATTAATTCTCATTGCTTTAGTTTTGGCAATATTTATTTTCAGACCAGCCTTAGCTGCTTCTGTCTGTACTGCGTTGATCTTAGCCTGCATGTCATTGAAGTTGTGGGATAGTAGACATATGTCGTCGGCATAGTCGAGATCTTCTAGCCTTCTGTTGAATCCCCAAGTTATTCCCCTCTGTTCACATGTGGCTCTTCTCATTATGCTGTCCAGGACGATATTAAAAAGTAGGGGTGACAGAACACAGCCTTGCCTTACTCCAGTTCTAATCGTGAATGATGATTCACTAATACAGCCATCATTAAGGATTCGACAGTCTGCGTTGTGGTATAGGGCTTGAACAATATCAATTATTTTGCTTGGGGTGCCTTTGCATGTTAGCGTACTCCATATGGCTGAGTGGGAAAGTGTATCGAATGCTTTCTCAAAGTCGATGAATATCAAGTCAAGTTTCTATAATAAAACAAAAATTATAACAAATTTCGAAAAATCTTTAATTAATGTATCCACTTTAGTCCACTACTGTACATTTTAAAGAAAATGACAGAATTGGTAAAAACTACTTCGTTTTACAGTTAGTTTGTTTCTCTACACTCAACCAAAAAAGTCTGAAATGGCTGCTGAAAATTTTGCTGTTATTACGGGAAATTTAACTGTTTTGAGCCCAGCGGTATTTTTTGCTTATTTTAGCAACACATCTCTGCTGATCTGTAGTACAACAAAATTAGTAGAAAAAATTAGTAGTCGCTACTAAATTTTAGCAAAATTGTTGTAAACTTTAATTCAAAATCGATTTGCTAAAATCAGTTAAAAAACTTACTAAATATCAATCATTTTAATACAATGAAATTAGTATAAATAATTAATTGCACTTACTAAATTTCAGTAAATTGTTGTAAACTGTTATTTAAAATCAAACTGCTGAAATTAGCAAAAAAAAACGTGTACTAATAAATAAACAAACTGTAAAATCTAAAAAAAAATTTTTTTTCTTTCGATTGTAACAAACGTATAATTACTCCATCTCCATCGTACTTGAAATTTAGAGTCGAAATTTGCAATCGGTTTTGCAATTATTAGATTTTTATGCATTGGAGATACAATCAAATTTTCTGAGTGTTATTTCCAAACTAAGAATATATCCATGGTAACAAATATAAACTAAACAAGAATTTTAAAAAATCAACGAATTCTTGTAAATAAAACTTTTTAAATTAGTATATTTTTCTGCAAAATTTAGCACTCGGTTTTGAAAAATTAGTAAAATGTTTTGCTGAAATCAGCAGCGAAAATTAGTAAGAAAAGTGGTTACTAAAAAAAAAATGTACTAAAAATCAGTATAAAAATAGTAAAGTGCGATTGGAAATTGTTTACAAATTTTTTTACTAACTTTTTTATCTGAGTGTATTGCAAAAATATATTTTGCAAAATAAAACAATATTTTTCTTTCGATTACACAAAAATGTGCACTTGCTTCATTCTACTTAATTCAAAATTCCAAACGGTTCTCCAGTTATTATCTTTTTATATGTATATTGGAGGTAAAATACAAATTTCCGAATTTTATTTGCAAACTAATATCAATAAAAACAAATATAAACTAAACAAGAATTTTTAAAAATTCAATAAAATTTTTTAACTGCAAAAATACTGTATTGATAGTTGTTTATTATAATGTTAAAAAGAAATAATTTAATTCACTAAGGACACGTCGTTGATCTGCTGGAGATTTTTCAACAAAACTTGGCAGATATATATATTTTTTTTCGAGTTAAGGGATTTTTAAATTTGTTTGGAAAAATATGGGTAATTTAAACAATTTTTTAAAATTGTCATATGGCAACCCTTGACCCAGAAAACAGTTTCGGTCCTGGCAACCCAATATGTTGCCAATCGCATGGTTCAGTTGTATCAAATGAATTTTTAGGTTTCGACTATCGAATTATTCTTTATACAGCTGAAATTCCGTTGTCACAGTTAAATTAGTCCTGTCTCAATTGGGTTTCTGTTGTCACCAGTTAAAAACTCGGCTACCACAACCAAACCATTCGATTGGCTACAAATGCGGTTGTCAGTCCCGAACCTATTTTCTGGGTGTTACATTATAATTTTTCTTGAGTGTAGTTGAAATCAAAGTCTCTGTTGAATAAATTTATTCAAGATTTAGTTCAGTTTAACTTTGACCAAATTTCTATGTAATGCTCATTTCTTTTATTACCAATTGTTTAAAATTACTTTTGGTGGCCATTGTCATTGAAATTCTAGATAAATATTTTTTATTACATTTGACTAGAAAATAAAAGAAATGTGGGCTTTCTTCCGGTTTTATAGTGTTGGCCTTTTCTCTAAACATTATACATTAAAGCCAATAGGTTTGTAGACAAATGTGAACATGTTGACTATTTTCATGCCCTACAACATATGCGATGACAGTTTAAAAAAATGTATTTATTATTTATTCTTGACTGAGAAAATTATCTGTATGATACTAATGAATTTTTGGAGTAAATCAATGACGTTTAACTGAAATTCGTCCAGTGAAATTTTTATTAAATTAATATAATTTAATGAATGCTCCTCGTTCAATTTGAAATCATATACTATCACATCTTCCAGTTCCATTGAATCAGTTGCAGTGAAACCAGTTTCGGAATTGGTGTTATTCCGATTTTAAAAATTTTGTATCGATTGTTTTTCATTAAAGTGATTGCCGCAAAAAAAAACTGTGCAGGGTATAACAAAATCAATGAAGCCGAATTTAGTGCTTTTACTTGTTTTTAAAAAAGATAACTGTTTTCACTGTTAAACTAATGAATGAATAAATTGTTCTTATTTTACAGTAGTTTTTATTTGTGTCCTTTTTTAAACTCTTTAGACTGGCGACACAGTTTCTGTTTTTTTTTTTTTTTATTGTCTCCCCTTTTGTTTCTTAAACAAATGTTAGTTTTTTAGTATTTCTTTTTTCTCATGTGATTTTCTTGGGTTTTGTAAATACTCATGCTGGTACGGTTTAAGTGAAGTCAGCAAAAACCAAAGTGAACATTTTTTTTGTTGACATAAAAAGTATGTTTTCAATTTTTGTTCATATTTATTTAAATCTTTTTTATCTGGTTTGTTAAAAGTGTAACGAATATATACTTATGAATGTTTATTTACATAGTAAAAGACAAGTACTTACACTCAAGGCAAAATAAATCAAAAAAGGGAGTTAGAGAAAAGCCAAAAGATTATTTTGGATTTTTTTTTATTAAATTACGTGTTTTCTAAGATAAATAAATAAATAAAATTTAACATTTTTGTAGGGTTATAGCGGAACTAGGCAAACGGGAATTGGCCAACTTACAGAATTTTATGAGAGAGAATATTTTTGCGTTAAAATTAATAAAATTTCAAAACAATAATTTTCATTTTTATTATATCCCCCTGCACTGCTCTGTGGTACGCGGTATTTTGAGTTTGTGCTAATGTTTGTAAATACAAGAAATAATGAACGTAGACCCATCTTATAGTTGATTCAGAATCACTTTATCTGTCGATTTAGCAATGTTCATTGTTTGGGCCAGGAATATTGTAGTTCGGCCCCAGAGTTGATAAAAAATAAAACATGGTGTTTTTCATTGTTAGATTTTACGTATTTACTCATAAAAAAAACTGTTTTCGAACAATTTCACGACTGCCGTGATTCGTCGCAGGCTAATTTTAATAGCGGCATGCAATATAATGGCGAGACTAATGCGAAGGAGAATTGGCTATTATTCTGAGGTCAAAAAATAATGAGAGAGATCTCGGCTATTGCTCTAAGGTAAAATACGTATCGAAAGTAAAACAAATAGAGAGATGAAATCGGGAGATCGCCCCCTATTGCTGTAACCAGGAGAACATCTTTTTCGGTTCATGCATAATTCGATTAAATTTGGATATGTGATAGTGGAGACAATATTAAATAATTTTAGGCTCTAAAAATATCAGCCCAAATTGATATTTAGAGAGTAAAAATGATAAATAGGTTTCTTGCAACGGCACATTACAATCAGTGGTGCCACTTTGGTGCTTTTCGGGTATGTTTTGGTGATTTTTACCACACCGTACCGGGTGATATTTTATAAGCACCCGTTTTAAAAAAACGGATATTCTAGTGCTTTTTTCATTTCGTGACAGTGCTTTTAGTGCTTTTTATAAAACTTATATTTATGATTTTTGTTCTCGTTTTATTGGAATTTTATTAATTTTTGTTTCTTCTTCTTCTTCCTCTTTATTTAGGATTTAATCCTGTTAATTACAACAAATCCATTAAATAATAATACAAAATCTATAATGTATATACTTATATATAACAGTTTTATGTTTTCACATATCAGCTGAACTCGATATCAAACATTCATGCCATCTTTTTGGAGGTCTTCCTCTAGGTCTGGTTGTTAATGGTCTTCCTATCATTGTTATCTTTGCTAATTATCTATTCTAGTTACGTGTTGGGCCCACTCTTTTCTTCTTCTACGGCTCCATATAACCACATCTTGAACATCGAAGATTCTTCGTACTTCTTCATTTCTTATCATATCCCTTCGGTTAAACCCTGCTATACACCTCAAGGTTTGCATTTCAGTTGTTGTTATTAATCTTTCTGTAATCGTTGTCTCCGCCCTTGTTTCAATTGCATACGTGATAATAGGCCTTACGCATGTTTTATAAATACGAACTTTACCCTAGATACTTAAGTTTTTGTTTCTCCATATAACATCTCTTAAACATCCGGAAATTTGAGCAGCTTTATTTGTTTGTTTGTTAACCTCAGCACTTAGATCCCTAGAAGAGGTTATTCTAGCAGCTAAGTATTCAAATTCCATTACTTCCCAGCAAAAACATGGTAATGAGAGGTCATTACCATACGGATTACCAAGTAATGATAGGTAATTACCTTTTGCATTACTTTAATATAAAAAAATAATGACTTACCGATAATAAGTTATAGAAGTACTTATATATTCGTGCAAAGTAATCACTTACTGGTAATTGATTAAATAAGTACTGATTAAGTCTTTTTTATATTATTATTTTATTATTAAATTTGTTTTGAACTAAATAGGAAATTTTCTAAGGTAAAAAGTTTTATTTTGCCAATATGACCAACTATTTTACAATGTAGGGTAACCACTTATTTCCTAACTTCTGAGTAACCACTTATTCTATCTTTGTCAGTAACTACTTATTCTTTCACTGTGGGTAACTCGTTATTCCCACTTTTTTTGTAAGCGAGAGGTTAATGACCACCCATAAATTTTTGGACATCGCGAACAAAAGTAATGTTGCGAGTAAATAGCCTGGTAAGTAATGAAACCCTTTGTGTGCTATTTACTCGCTTAATTACTTGGTAATGTCTGTTTTTGCTTGGTTGTTCTATGCTTTCTCCATATACAGCTAATTTACATCTTAAGGGTTGTCTTGAGATAGTAAGTGCTTTTGTTTTTGAAGTTGATATTTTCATACTAAATTTATCAGCTTCTTTTTCGAAAGAATATAGCAAGCGCTGAAGATCATCCCCATTATCAGACATCAATACAGCATCATCTGCATAGCAGATAATTTTTATTTCATGATCTAACTTATATCCCCTTGATGTTCTTTTCACTGCTTTTATTATTTCATCTATAATAAGATTAAATAAATTTGTTTAAAAAATTAAAAAAATAATATAAATTTTAAAAAGAATACAAGAATAAAATTTAAAAAGAAATAGCCCTTTTCTCAGAGTATTTTTATAGTCGAAACTCCGTTATATATAAACTGTGGAATTTTGAAATATCAGTTTGGTGCTTTTTATCCCTTTTTTGGGAATTTTTTAGCCTCGTTTTACACATTTTTCTAGCGCTAAAATGTATTTTAAAATTCGTGCCTTAAATATTTTTTTTAATTTACTTTCATTTTTACATTTTTGTTGAATTTTTACCGTTTTTACCCGTTTTTACAATGCTTTCGGTGCTTTTCTGCCTTCTGGAGTTAGCAACACTGATTACAATCTATGATTTTTTTTCTCTGTGTATTCGACCTCGGTATTTATAGCGTTTATGGTGCCCTATACTTTTCACATTGTATATTTGAGTAATTTCAAGTATATAAATTATAGTTAGCTAAAAAGGATATAAATTTAGACAAATTAAAATTTTTAAAAAAAAGTTAAACATTTAAGTAGTATGAGACCCAGCGTTAGAATTTCTTTCGAAAGTATAGAATTATTTGAAATTTATTTACACACAGAAATGTCTGATTTCTTGAAGGCACTTACTCAGGCTGTCCCACAGTGTTTCCGAAAGCACTTTGTTAAGCAAAAAAAATTTCAGGCCACAATTTTTAACCGATTTTCAAGTTTTTTTTTTATTTTACAAAATTCACGGCCGTTTTTTTTTGAATTTCATTTTCTAGACATTTTTTTTTAAGTCAAAAAACTTAATTTTTTTAATTTTTGTCAGAAAAACCAATCAAAATTAGGAGGATTTAAATCTTATGTATCTTTAATTAAAGGTATTTAAATCCTCTATCGGTACCCCGAACAAAATAAAATAATTTATTTGATCATAAGAGTTGCGACCAATTTAATTTCGGAAAATTGCAAAATTATTTTGTACTACTTATATTGCACTGGATCTTTTTTTATTTGAAAATACTTTAAATATTTTTATTTATGTAAGAAGGTATGTATAGTTGGTCTTTTAATTGGTAAATTAATGTTTTTTTTCAGATTTTAATAATTTAAGTTCAAAGCAAAAACAGTAATAACAGAGGATAAAAAGCATTGGATTGCATTGTTAAAATTTCGTTGATGTTAGTCTAATTGAGTTGTGTTTCCATTTGTTTATTTCTTTCGCAGTTAATATAAGTAGATCATTATCAATTATTAACCCATAAAGGCATGGATACTGAGGGTGATTCTGTGCTGGACCCGAAAATACGTAATCTATCCTGTTTTCCTTATCGAATTTTTTTAAATTTTTATTTTTTATTTCTGCAAAGAGGAATGGAATATTTTTATCATATAGTATTAGCACTTATTTTAAATATATACACTGAAATACTGATATACATATACCTTAAATTATTAAGTATTTTAATCCTCTATCGATCCCCTTAACCAATTTCTTTTTTAATTTAATATCTGTAATTTTTTATGTATGATCTAGGGACATATCCCATTAAATATGAAAATTAGTTTTAACCAGGGCCGCAAAAACAAAAACAAATTTTTGACAAATTTCGGCACTCATATTCCAAATGTACAAAAGCAAATAAGAGAATTTTGTTACATTAGTTCTGTTTGAAAGTTATTAGGGGTTTTCATATAAACTCGTAAATATTTTGTAAACCTTGTATAAATATAAAAAATATTTTTTATGTATGTAGTTTGACATTAAACTCACAAATATAACAGGTTTACACCGTTTACGAGTGGAATACGAGTTTATATGAAAACCCCTATTATATTTTTTTACGTCGCATTTATACAACGCATTTATATAACCCGGTAACCCTGGTTTTACCAAAAATATATAATAAGCGCACTTTTTAATCACTTGGATTTAATAAATCCAAAAAGTAGTTCTCAAAGTGCTCAATAGATGGAATTAGCATTCACCTATTTTAACAGAATTTTTCTATCCGACACTTCCTTCGCCCTAATTTTTAATAATAAATACAATGATGAAGGATTTTACTGAAACTTTAAATTCTTTATTAAATTTTGTATAAAACGACAAAAAACAGTCTGTCTTTTAAGTTTCATCACTTTAATTTACATTCCTACACAAGTAAAATATTCCACTACAATATTTAATATACACTAATTGGATTTAATTAAAGTACTTACAGTAGAGTGAACAATTGCCATTCCTATTTCAGCTATTTTTTCGTGTTCAATATGGAAAATAAATATTTAGTAAAGTGTGTTTTTTTTCTAAGCATTTTTAATACAAACAATTTAAAGAAAATGCTTTTTTTCTAGTTTTACAATTTCTGATATTAAATTAACAGAATGTTTCATATATTTGTGTTTTTATTGTTCATTGAAAACCCATATAAATAAATCCAACTTTTTTGGAATTAAGAAATACACTTTTTGTATTAAAAATCTAAATTCAGGTGATTAAAAAATGCGCTTAATATGAGTGCCTGTTATTCTAAAGTTTTTTCTGTCAAACTATATTTTTTTAAGGGAATCGGTTTTCGTTAAAATGACAAATGTGGAGTAAAAATTTAGCATATGAAGTAGAATAAGTCTAATAAAAGATTAAATAGTTAAAAATTTAAAGTGTTTTGTACATAAGTCTTTGTTTTTGTTGTTTTTGCAAACATGTACTACACAATTTTCTATTGGGTTTGGGTATATGGTCCATTGGGTTAATTTGTTGGTAGTTGGTACAGCTGACTAAATAGTTTATTATCCAACACAACTCTTTCTCTGCTTCATCT
This sequence comes from Leucophora obtusa, assembly GCA_949987735.1. Lineage (NCBI taxonomy): Eukaryota > Metazoa > Arthropoda > Insecta > Diptera > Anthomyiidae > Leucophora > Leucophora obtusa. Next base: position 358,747,990 of record OX465295.1, read on the forward strand.
GCTACATTTTTACTTTCAATTTTATTAGTTTTAACCTCTTTGGCATTTTAACTAAACGTTTTCCTAACTTTAATAAAGTTGAGATTAATTTTTCTATATTGCAAAAACAAAAACAAAAGAATTTATTCCAATTTTATCTAAATAAGATCTACTTACTGCTCTATTGCATTTTTTAACCAAATCAAATTTGCTTTCTAGTGTATATAACATTGTAGTGGATACTAAGTCTTTTATATGGCAAGTTTCAAGGCAAGTAAGTAGAAAAAGTTCCGAAGTAAGACCACACCACCTTTTATTACATTAAGCAACACAACCTCAGCTTTAGTGTTTGTGTTGTACATGTATTTTGTATTTTGTATTTGTATTTTTTTACAAACGAGTAGAGAATTTTAGTTGTTAGAGTTTTTCTGGAAAAGCAAAAAGAATGCCATAAAGCAACACTATAAAGAATGTAGTTGAAACAAGTGTAAAATACTCTACTGAAACCGCCAATTTCTTATTCTCGTTCATTTGTTTGGTTTTTTTTTTTATTTCTTTCAAATGCAAAGGGACGGAACAAGAAATCTCATTTAACTAAATGAACATTTTTAAACACTGAAAGAAAAAATATCTAATATTTGATATTAAGGCCTTATTCTGGAAACTTTATCCCAGCAAAAACAGACATTACCGAGTAATTAAGCGAGTAAGTAGCACACAAAGGGTTTCACTACTTACCAGGCTATTTACTCGCAACATTACTTGTGTTCGCGATGTCCCAAAATTCATGGATGGTCATTACCTTCTCGCTTACAAAAAAAGTGCGAATAATAAGTTACCCATAGGGAAAGAATTAGTAGTTACTCACAAAGATAGAATAAGTGGTTACTCAGAAGTTAGGAATGAAGTGGTCACCCTATATTGTGAAATAATAGGTCATTTTGGAAAAATAGGTTTTCACTCGGAAAATTTTCTATTCAGGAAAAATGTTCGAAACAATTTAATAAATAAAATATTAATATAAAAAAGACGAAATCAGTACTTATTTAATCAATTACTCGTAAGTGATTTCTTTGCAAGAATATATAAGTACTTCTATATCTTATTATCAGTTAGTCATTATTTTGTATTTTAAAGTAATGCAAATGGTAATGACCTATCATTACTTGGTAATCCATATGGTAATGACCTGTCATTACCATGTTTTTGCGGGATAAGTCACTCTTTCTTTCTTATTGGTTTTAGTCATTAAAATTTTTGATAATAATTAGAAAATATATATTAATATCAAGTCCCAGGAGCAAAAAATACTAGTTCAGAACCAGCTAGGCAACCAGGCAACTAGTATGAGTTCTCTACATACAAACAAGTGTAGAATTAAGCTTGGAGATTGTCGCCAAACTCCCACTTTAGCACTAGTTGTAGAACTAGTTTGAAACTTACAAATTTTGAGGACGACAAATAGGGAGAAAAACTGGTACTAATGTGACACTTGCTGAAATAGTTCTGAAGTGACTTTTTGTAAATAGCCAGTTGGTTAAGATCTAAATTCCTTGGTGAAACGCATAATAGACCGATAGTTTCCTCTTACTGAGATAATTAGAACCGTTTACCAAATGAAAATATTTTGTGTTTATGATTCCTAATCACAATAAAAAAGGTTTTAATAAAGCATTCCAGCCAGCAAAATGTGGATACTTTTTTGAGGGTTCTTATTCTATGATTCAAAACTTACCCAAATAAAACCCATTTTTTTTAATTTTCAAATTTTTTGTCAAAAATTGCTCATATTTTTGGCGAGAATATGAGCCTTCTAAAATGAATCATAAAAAGACGCAAAAATTTGTGCCAAATTATTAAATAAAAAAGATGGTTCAGAAATGACTCAGAAATGTAAACAAATTTGAATATTTTGTGAACAATTCAAAAAAGGCTCAAAAAATTATTAATTTTTGAGCCTTTGAATTTTTTCAATCTTTTTTTGAGTCAGTTTTGAATCAAAAAAGAAGGCTCTTTTGGATGAACCACTTTTATACAAAAATTATAATATTTAATAATATTTTCTGAGCTTTTTTGGATTCATTTTTGGGCTTGTTTGCTGGCTGGGATTGTATAATTTGATATAAGGTGTGATTAATGTGATATCATATAAAATTGTATATAATTGCTTAGATACAATAAAATTGGGTCAATTTCCTTATTAATGTTATATAAGTATATGTGACCTTCTCCGAGAAAAAGGATCTAGTGTGTCAAAAAACGGGTTTGGACTTAAGAGTGGATTCTGGTACCTAAAAGGATGTGGAATAAAATGAAATGAGTTAGATTTCAAATAAAAATTTATTTACCCCATAAAAACGTACAAAACGAAACGTGTGTTCAAAGTGATAATGCGTTATGAAACTTTAAATGCGTTCTTCTCAAAACTTCATTTTCACACACTAGGTCCCTTTTCTCGGAGAAGGTCACATATATAAATTGATAGACCATATAAAATGTTATAAAATTTTATAGGGAAAATTACCCAGTATTACACAGGCCAACGAAAAAAATTTTTGTAAAAACTTTTTAAACTAATTACCCTAAATCTTAATTATTTTTGAATGCTAATCCCGATATCTTTGATATTCGATATCAGGTTTTTTTTTATCACCCATAATTCTCTCACAATGTGACAATGTTTCACAAAATAGCAAAAACTTTGTTAAATAAAAATCAAAAATTTAGTTTTTTATTGAGTTACAATTTTCACTTAAAAAATATTATATTACTAAAATTACAAATATTAGATGCTTATTTTTTGTATTTTCTCTCTATTTTCTCTGTAAAGTTTCTTGCATAGCTTTTCTCCGATATTTTTGCCTTTTAAGAATGCTAGTTTATCTCTACAAGTAAACCGGGTTCTATTGCAAACAAAATAACCCATCCCACCGCTGACACCAATTGTTACGTTTACCTTCTAAAATCTACATTTGTCTCCTTTAGATAAACCGGGTTGGTGCTCTTTGTAAATAAAATAACACTCTCCCTTAGAAAAATTTTGAGCTTATATACTTGTTTATTTAACACTGTGTTACTTTAAATACAGCAATATAACACACTCACACAAAATCTATGCGCAACTCCCTATACACAGTCTAAAGCGTAATTAACTTTACCAACTCTAATGCGCAACTTAACAGCACAAATGTTTAAGGGGGTTATTTTGTAATACGCAACGCCTTGCGTTGCGTTGTTTTCCATACAACTTGTTTTTGTAACAATAACAATTTACACACAAATCAACCCACTACAAAATAACCCACTAAGTACAACTTCTTTTGACAAATGTTAATGCGCAACTTTCTTTTCCTTCGTAACGTTCGGTCTTTTAAAGTCTAATGGTCGTGACTGTAAAAAATGCTAGAAGCTTCCAATGTCTATGATTATAGCACTTAACAGTATTTATGGCATTCAACATGTTCCACTTTATTATGCTTCACATGGTTTCCTATGCCGATTCACAATAAACATTTGAAAAAGGGGGGACATGTTCACCCCCCAAAAATCATAGGGGCAGAGACATATTTACACATATATTTTTTTTTTGTCCCCTCTGCCAGAATCAGTTGTCAGAACCTTGTTATTTTTTTTTTTTGTGTTGTATCATGTAATCACAACAATTATTATTTTGTCAAAATTATGGAGTTGTTGAGTTAGGGTGGGTTGGATAGGCACAGTCGATGACACTCCACTGTACGTGTTAAAATTATTAGTGATACAAAATATTTTCCAAAAACTCTATCTTGCGAGTTACGGTGGGTCTCATACTTCAGGTTTAAACTTTATTTAACAGTTTACCCAAAAATGTGTTGTTGTTTTGTGTACATTTTTTGACATTTTCTTTTGTTTATACACTCAAAAAAAAGTCAGTAAAGTCAGCAAAAAATGTTGCTGTGTCAGCAAATTTTTAGTCAGGAGCGTGCTTGCAAAAAAGTTGGTAATTTCAGCAAAAGGTATGCTAAAAATCAGCGAGCTGATTTTTACCAAAAAAATAGTAATCTTCAGCAAAAGTTTTGCTAACACTTAGTCGACTGCAAATGAAAAAAATCCTTGCTAAAATCACTAAACTTTTTGCTGAATATTAGTAGACTGAAAAAAACTCAAAAAACTTGTAGCGAAATTTTACTTTAGTTAATTTATTTGCTGAAAATTTAAATATAGAATATGTGTTGAGTTGTTTTTCTTTTTTTGTCATTTCCGTTTCCAGACAGGCTGCGACATCTACATCTTGTCTATCTAGTTGTCGTCCACGCTATGAATGCGGTTATCAGCACAATTTTTGTAGCAAAATAAATTAGTAAAACATTAGTTCAAAATTAGTTTAGTGCTAAAAAAATATAACTAAAATTTTTGCTGAAAACGGAATTTCAGCAAAAAATTGCTGAAAACTAGTACACTTAATATACAAGACGTTTTACTAATTTTTCTACTAACTTATTTTTTTGCGTGTATTTAAGTTAAAGTTAAACCTACAGTATGAGACCCACCGTTAGTAGTTTTTCTTCCTGTGTATATTATCTTATTTCAGTTGTATTTTCTCAAACACTTACTAACACTACCATAACATTTGTTTTCATCAGTGTATGTTGTATGTTTGTTTACTTTTGTGGTCTGAGGATTTGTACAAATTATCCCAACTGCTTCTAAAACAACATGAGTTTAAGCTCAAATTGCATTCATTGGCTTAAAGGAAGTCAGCCACAACCACAGTAAAATAAATTGTTGCAACACATAGACAAGAGTCCGTACTACATAAACTAAAAAAACGAGAGAAAAAAAAATAGCAAATATAATCAAATATAAAACAACAGAAAATTATATATGTATGTTGAATGGAAAATTAAAGAAAAGCAAAACAAAAAGGAAAAACACTACGAATGTTATTGTCATTGACCAACTGCTGTGTTTGCCACTTACCACCCACTGTGTTTGCTGATGTTGCTCCACTGATGCTGATGTCAGAATACAACTGTAACAACAGACCACTGCCAACTCTATAAGGAATAGAAAGCAATGGAAATTATTACTTAATTTAAGTTTATTTAATAAATATTGTTTTGGGTATTTATCTTTAGTTTGTGTATTTTATAACCTAAAAAGACAATAACCCAACAACATTTCTTAATGATAATAATAACTTTCGATAGTATCTCGTGCGAATAAAAAATATATGTTACTAATAAGGGGAAATATTGGATTTTCTTAAGCAATTAAGTACTTTACTAAAAAAATTGATTTTTGATTTTCGTTTAAATTTCATGCAATTCTATAAGTCTATGTATAAATTTGGTATTAAAAGCCTTTTCTAAGTCAAAAGTAATTGCTTAGAAGTAATTGCTAAGTTTTATTCATATGACGTATTATTGGACTCACCAGTTTTCGAAATACAATATCATAAATATTTTTTTAAATATGTTCACATTTCTTAGTACTGAATTCTCAAAATTTTTATCTACAAACAATGTGCTGTGTAACCTCAAAGTTTGCTGGCCAATATGAATAAGTACAAACTATGACTTGTGGTCTTGTACACATACCAACTGATTTGAAAAGATTTAAACAGCTGTGTTCAAAATATGAACTAAACTTCAGGCAATCATTTTAATAGAGTATGATAAAAGATGCAGTTTTTTTTCTTTTGTATATATAAATTTTATGGGACAAGCTCCTAGATACTCATATATGAATTCATATAAAATACCATTTTATTTTTACTAACACAATATATTTTATTCCTATGCATTTGTATACGTTTCTGCTATGAATGTTGCAATCAAAATTTTACACTTATGAGACTATAAATCAATAGTTTCCTCAATTTTGAGCATGATTTATAATAAAAAATAATACATATGATTTTTATGGGAAAATAATATAGAATCATATAAAAATGAAATTTTATAAAATGACTTTAAAGTTTATGCACATGTTTTATACTTTAAACAAAAGATCTTAAAAGAGTTGTTGTTGTTGTCTTTAACAAAAAAAATTTACTAAATATAGAAGATTTTTATATCAATCTTAGTTGAACTTTTAGGGAGATTTATACAAATATTTTGAAAGCAAAGTAAATTTTGTTTCTTTAAAAATGGCTTTAAATTTTGTCCAAACAACTCTATATTTTTGTTCTTTATTTTCATTTTATTTAATGACTAAAATCAAAATCTACGAAAATTCTAAACTGTTATTTAAAAATAACAGTGACATCAATCTTAAATCCTTCTCATATCATCTGCTGGTTTAAAAATGATTCATTGATCAACTTTTGCTAACGAGGCGGAAATAAATGTATTGACAGAGTGTTTAAAAAAAACCAGTAAACTTCAAGTAGCATGTGTGACAGCAATAGATTGGGGGAGCTATGCATTAGAGTGGGGCAGACAAGGAATTTGGATGAATTCTGTTTAGGACAGAGGTAGACAAGCCTCTATGATGGCCTCTACATATACAATATAGTTTTAAAATGGTAATTGTTCTTCGACTTGTAATTTTCATTTTAAAATCTAAAATTTCCCAACTTTTTAAAAAAAAAATTTTATAATAGGATTCTTAACGAAAACTTTTTATTCATTCATTCTTTTTAATTAACGATTTGACAAAATGTGAGGTCACAATTGCAAACTTAAGATTCAATTTCGCTCAAAATGTTGAAAGTTTACTCTTTTTCGACCAATTCGCAAATTCTTCCGTTTGAATTTTTTTTTTTTTAATTTTCCTCGTTAATAAAAAAGAAATATTTTTCGTGAGTTAAATTTTGATTTAAAAATTTCAGATTTTCAGGTGGAAAGCGTAAATTGATGATCAATTTCTTTTTGGCTGAAAATATACCAAAATATTTTACATCTATCCCCAATTAAGCGAACTTGATCCACCCTAATATACATGTTCACTAGGGGAATTCAACGATATATGAATTTAAAAACTTCCGTAAAAAAGTTAAAGTCGGGCTTGCCTACTATATGAAACCCAATACACGCAGAGAAAATATATAGCTGCAATATGATCACAGCTACACAGAGAATACGGATTCATTGTGACAACTACCAAGGCAACGGATTATTTTTCACAATTTGTTAAATACGTTTGGGATTTTAGCATATTTAATTCCTTTAATGCAACTACCTTTTTCGCCAACTGCATGGTTTGGTTGTACCCACCGATATATTCGTTTGTTGCAAGAGAAATTCGTATAATACAACAGCATTACAGTTAAAATAATATATTTGAATTGAAAAATGCCGAAAACAAATTATTCGGTTGGCTAAAAATTAGGTTGTCGCAATTAATGTGTTTTCTTTGTGTACAAAACTATCCAGACAGAATTACCAACGGTACCAAAAATGATACAAATATACAAAACACTGATTTTACTAAGCTTTAAGGTCTCGAGTTCGATTGTGTTCGCGTACATCAGAGCTGTAAATGAGTCATTCCTTTTTGATTTCATTTCATTACGAATTAGCTAAATCTTGAACTAATTCTTTTCACCAAGGAAAACAATTGAATGCAATTTGAATCAATTCAAATGAATTTGGTGAAAATGAATTGCAATTCATTTTCAATTCAAATAAATTTTGAAAATGAATTGCAATTCATTTATAATTCAAAAGAATTTGGCAAAATGAATTGCAATTCATTTCCCATTCAAATGAATTGAATTAATTTTGAATTAATTCAAATGAAATGAATTGCAATCAATCAAAGTAAACATGGGGTTTGGAGTTTATTTTTTTACGTATTACATATTTTGACATACGCTGAACGACAAAAACACATTTAATAATAATTTCAATTGATTTTTCATTTTTCTAAATAATTTGAATTAATTCAAAATCAATTCAAATGAATTGGAAATGAATTGCAATTCATTTTGCCAAATTCATTTTAATTGAAAATAAATTGCAATTCATTTTTGCCAAATTCATGTGAATTGATTTAAATTTCATTCAATTCGTGATTTTTGTGAAAAGAATTAATTCAAAATTTTGCTAATTCAATGCATGAATGTTTCGCGAATTAATTTAAAAAAAAAAATCTTTTTGTTATAAAATTTAATTTTTTTTATTAAATTTCGGTTTTATTATAAAATTAGTGCTTTTAAAATCTCTTCTGATCATCTATATTTTGGTTTTCCTTAAGTTGCGATTATTATCCACAAGATCTCTCTCAATTCCTACTATAACATGATTGTAACTAGAAGAAAGGACTAGATAATATATGATTGAAGACGAGAGAACAATATGTGACCATATCATTAGAAACTGTATAGCAGTAGAAAACATACCCAGGTAGAATCGGTACAGTGTTGGCAAACCATTGGCAGCGGTCGGTTATGCGTTGACATAACGTGGTATTAACAATTTTTGGCAAGGAATATACCCAAAAAGAAAAGTACGATCGTAATTTAGCTCCAACCACTGTTATCATTTATTTAAGTTTCTAGATATCACGTATTACAAGCAGGCTGGCCAGGCTTAGGGTTTTGTCCCCAAATTTGGGAATTTTTTGTTGGTCTTGGGGACAAACATTTTCATTTGGGGACAGGGAATTTTTTCGGGGATTTAAAAAATGTTTTGGGGATTTTTTGGGGATATTTGAAATCCTTCATAAATTTTAAAGATTATATTAACTTTGTATAGTTTTCAGAAAACATCAGTCAAGTTTGTTCAATTAATTTCAATAAAAGTTAAAAATTCACCCTTTCATGGACTTTCTGGATTAATTTAAAGCTTTTCAATACAAATCCTTTTTGCCTGAGAGTTTTATATGATTAACATCCCAGATCTAAAATGTTGTTTATACAAAAAAACATCATATCGATTATGGATAGAAGTCTATTGTATTGAACAGACAAACATGGAAAATGCAAATCTTAAAATTATTTAAAAAATGCTTAAATTCTTGAAAATTTCAAAATAAAATATGTTTAGGGTTCGATTGTTTTGTTTAAATACTTTAATAAAAATTTGAAGTTTTATTTGTAAAAGTCACTGAATTCTGAGAATTTTTCTAGACATTTATACAAAAGAAATCCAATAATTTTTAAAAATAGTTATTGTAGTGCTATTTATACCCTACACCACTATGTGGTCATTATACCCTACACCACTATGTGGTCAGGGTATTATAAGTTTGTGCTGATGTTTATAACACCAAAAAATATTGGTCGTAGACCCACCTTATAGTATACCGATCGGTTCAGAATTTTTTTTTGTTTCGATTTAACGATGTCCGTCTGTCCGTCCGTCCGCCTGTCTGTCTGTCCATGCAATCTTGTGCGCACTCTACAGGTCGCAACTATTAAGATATTTTGATGACATTTGGTACGCAGACCTATGTTGGCCCAAGGACGAACAAGTTTGATTTTGGTGAACATCGGTCCATGTTTAGACCTAGTGCCCATATAAGGGTCCTACCAAAATTATATTGTTTATACGCTGCAGGTCGTAAATATTAAGATATTTTGACGAAATTTGGTATACAGACCTATGTTAGCCCAATAACGCAGCCAATTGATTTTGGTGAACATCGGTGCATGTTTAGACCTAGTGCCCATATAAGGGTCCTACCAAAATTATACTGTTTATACGCTGCAGGTCGTAAATATTAAGATATTTTGATGAAATTTGGTACACAGACCTACATTGGCCCAATAACGCAGCCTATTGATTTTGGTGAACATCGGTCCATGTTTAGACCTAGTGCCCATATAAGGGTCCTACCAAAATTATAATGTTTATACGCTGCAGGTCGCAAATATTAAGATATTTTGATGAAATTTGGTACACAGACCTATATTGGCCCAATAACGCAGCCTATCGATTTTGGTGAACATCGCTCTATGTTTAGACCTGGTGCCCATATAAGGGTCCTACCAAAATTATACTGTTTATAAGCTGCAGGTCGCAAATATTAAGATATTTTGATGAAATTTGGTACACAGACCTATATTGGTCCAATAACGCAGCCTATTGATTTTGGTGAACATCGGTCCATGTTTAGACCTAGTGCCCATATAAGGGTCCTACCAAAATTATACTGTTTATACGCTGCAGGTCGCAAATATTAAGATATTTTGATGAAATTTGGTACACAGACCTATGTTGGCCCAATAACGCAGCCCATTGATTTTGGTGAACATCGGTCCATGTTTAGACCTAGTGCCTATAAAAAACCAAAATTATATTGTTTATACGCTGCAGGTCGCAAATATTAAGATATTTTGATGAAATTTGGTGTGCTGACTGATATTATAGAAAATTTTGACACAAGCCCCAATTTAACCCATTCGAATTTCGGATCCAAACAATACACCAGACTGGTGTAGGGTATTGTATAGTCAGCATTCCCGACTTTAACCTTTTTATTCGTTTTTAATTCCAGTTTTTATGCGGATAATGTTCATTTTAAGCAAATTAAATAAGCTCTACTACCTTTTTCAAAATTTTTTCTAGTTGGGGATATTTTTAGATTTGTTTGGGGACAACGAAAAAAAATATCTGGCAAGCCTGATTACAAGTCTTGTTAGAAATCGGGCAATCTGGCGGTCTGGGTTTGATTCCCATCACAATCATGTTTTAAAAAAATATACGAAAAACTATTTTTCTTACATTTTCTAAAAAATATTTTATGAATATCTATTTTAGATTCAAGAAAATTAAAAAGTCACACTACAGTTATTTTTTGTGAAACCCAAAAAATCAGCACAATTATAACTCTTAAAATTCACTTGCAGTTTTTTGTACACCTTTAATGTTCTTCGAATTAATCAAGTAAAACGCACACTCACACACTTGCCGGCAAACAATCACCTAATATAAACAAACAACCTTTAACACACACCAACATGTTATCTTCACTGATATACACACACTTGCAAAACAACAATGCTACACTGAAAGGAAAAGCTTCATCATATTTAAGAAATTCTTTATAAATATGATGAAAACTTCATAGTGTTTCGTCCAATAAAAGGATTTATAAATATTTATGAAGCAGTATCATAAAAATATTGTTGATATAATCTGGATCAGAACTGCACCCGGACTTGCTCCACTAGACAAAAAAAATTGTATTATCTCTCTGAGTTTATAAGACATGTGTGGGTAATGTTCCAAACAAATATTACCCGGTATCGTCAAGTACAATAAATAATATGATAACAAATGTCAAAATTGCAAGGAAACGTCAAAATGATATCAACGGCACTGTATTGGTGAACACTTAACCATTTCATTGCTGAGAAATATCATTGTTTTTCTTTGAAAAACATAAAATTTTATTAACAATTAATTTCTTTCTATAAATAATAAATAATCAAATTATTCTCCGTTGTTGTTTCCCAGCCAGCAATTTCGGAGCGCTCATAAATAAGATTTTTAAATGGCTCATAAAAATGATTATTGTTTTTTTGAAAACAATCTTTTTTTGGTAGAAAATATGAACCCTCAGAAAACAATCCAAAAAGTTGTCTCTACAATCTAAAAAGCTGTCTCAAAACGAGGGTACATTTTTCGGACTCAAAGAAGATTGCAAAATTATTTAAATTTATGAAGAAAATTTCGATTTTATACGTTCTTTTTTTCTGAGTCATTTCTGAGTACACAAGGGGCTCTTTTGGACGGACAACTTTCATAGGAAAAAGTGGATTAATAAAATTTATATTGTTTTTGATTGCAGAACTAAAATGAATACTAAAAGCAACATTTGGTGACAAGCATTATGGCAAAAGCCGGTAGCATGTCACCGCTACCGTGATATTGCAATAACATTGAAATTAATTGTCTTCACTTGAGATGATATCATTTCGACAATTGTTTTACAGAAAAAGTCTGTAAAAAATTAGTTAAAACTACTAAAAATTAGTTAAAAATGATGATGCAGAAAAATACTGCTAAATACAGAAAAATACTGCTAAATACTAGTAAGATATATGTATATTAGAGTGTACCTTAAAAATAGAATTGTCATTACACCCCCCAGTTTTATTGGAAATGGTCCCAAATGGAAGAAATCGATATTTTGTTTTTTTTGGAAAACGTTAACCCGTGCCGAAAGTTGGACGAAAATTGCCCCTTTTGGAAAAAAAGTGTGTTACTATTAAAAATTCCCAAAATTCGAAATTTCGAAAAAAATCATTTTTTATTCCATTTACTCATTTAATATAGTTAAAATGAATTTTTACTTCATCGGATATCATTAACCCACTTTAGCCTGGAATCCAAAATAACCCACGACTTTGATAAAAAATGCAAAAACGTGTTTTTTTTAAATTAATTTTAAAGATTTTTTAAAATGCCTAATTTGGAGATGTCGATTGCTATTTGTACCACATAATAGTTGATATTAAAGAAAAAAATAAATATGTAAAAATGATAATTCGAGTTTGTGTTTGGAGCGACTGCATTTGCACTTTAATGGAAAATCACTGATGAAGCCTGTCCTTAAAAAAGGCAGAAACTGGATCTAGTCTGATTTGCAAATTTAATGTGTTTATAACTTTTAAAGAAAAGGTTTATTCTCCTTCTTAACCTCAAATCTACTAAATTAGAATTAATAAAAATACATATTAATTACAATATTAATTGTATTTGGTCTATACGACGAGTTTGAAAAAACAACAAATTGCCTGCACTTGTGCGTAAAAACCATACGTCAATGTGGCTACATTTGCGAAAAGGTGACACGGAGGAAATACGAAGATAAACAAAAAAACCTAAAGTAGAATGTTTGTATATGGCAGAAACTGGATGTGTTTATAACTTTTGAAGAAAAGGTTTATTCTTCTTCTTCACCTCAAATCTACTGCTTTCCAGGACATTTTACAAAAATTGCTCATTTTGTCAAAAATTAAACAAAATTTGAATGTTTTCATCAAATTTTACACAGTTTTCGGAAAAACATCATTTTAATTTGGTTAGATTATAATTATCTTTACTTTTGTTTAAAAATCGTTAACCCTTAGTGGCCTGGGGTCAGAAAAGCCCCATGAAACTTAATATTAATTATGACTACGAGATTGTAAAGCCATTAAATTGATAGAAAAAAAATCTCAACTGGATAAAAATAATTATTTTATGTAACGTGATCCATGTGGGGTTAATTTGTATACTTTTGGCCAAAAACGCCCCACTAGGAAATTTACAGAATAACACCTTTCATAATTTTCGGAAAAATATTACTTTGAATAAATAAAAAAAAATTTTTTTCAATTGATAAAAATTATTATTTTGAGTAATTTGATCCATATAGGCTAAATGTTCTCACTTTTCACAAAAAAGACTCACTAAGAAATTTAAAGAAACATTTTCTTTAATATCAACTTTTATGTGGTACAAATAGCAATCGACATCTCCAAATTAGGCATTTTAAAAAATCTTTCAAATTTGTTTAAAAAAACACGTTTTTACATTTTTATCAAATTCGTGGGTCATTTTGGATTCCAGGCTAAAGTGGGTTAATGCCACTGGATCATTTTGACTATATTAAATGAATAAACGGAATAAAAAATAATTCTTTTCGAAATTTCGAATTTTGGGAGTTTTTAATAATAATACACTTTTTTCCAAAATGGGCCATTTTCGTCCAACTTTCGGCACGGGTTAACGTTTAAAAAAAATCCATTTCTTCCATTTGGGATCATTTTCTAGAAAATCACGAAAAAATTGAACATTTTCGAAGTTTTTTTTCCATTTTTTTTTTAATGCAAATAAAAATCGAGTCTTTTGAAAACAGCAGTTTACAATTTTTTTAGCAAATATTTCTGTTAATTTAACAGGATATACTGCTATTTGCATTCAATTAAATTTGGCTTAAAAATAACAAAAATTTTGTAGATATAACAGTTTATTTTTGCTCTTTTAGTTCAATAATATTTAGTAAAATTTTCTGCAGATTTTACAAAAAAATTTGTCATTTTCAATTAACTAAAAGTTAACTTAAATATAACTAAAGGACTGTAACTTTAACAGTTTTATTTTTGATATTCTTATTTTACTATTATTTAGCAAAAAAAATTTGTTAATTTAATAGTTTTTTCTGTAGCATAATTTTTAACTAATTTTTAGTTGCTTTTTCTGCTTTTTTACAGATTTATATCTATGAGTGTAAGACACAATGTTAACGACATTTTTCTATGAAATAATGAAGAAATTACGAAACATGTTTCACAAATTCTATAATAAGTTTCATCATATATACATGTAAATTAGGGCGGGTCGATTTAAACATCGCCCAAGTGACAAGAAAAATCGTATTCTAGGGATCAAAACCATACCTCTAAAACGAATTCTGATGTCCCAACTTTTGACCCGTAGCGTCAAATTTTGAAAAATCCCACTTTGACCCATTTAGAGTGCCCCATTCGAGTCCAAATGTATGACCGACCCCCACTAACTTTGTAGGGCCAACCCACCCATGCCAGTGGCACACTCCCTTGAACCCCCCTGGGGGATTCCCCATACAAACATTTCAAAAAATCACCATTTTTGGCACTTTACATGAAAAAATCAGCGAAATGGCTATGTTTTTTTCTTTTTGTGAACCTTCCATTTTTGGTATAGGATGTATTGAGCGGACTTTTGTAAAACACTATGCGGAATATTTTTGTGGAACATTCTAACCCTCTAACTCTTCAATGAAAGGGAATTTTTTTGGCCGCTTTTTAAAAAGGGACAAAAAAGACCCGTAAGTTGAAGAGTTAGAGGATTAAAATGTTCCACAAAAATATTCCGCGTAGTGTTTTACATAAGTGCGCTGAACACATCCTATACCTAGAATGGAAGATTCCCATGGTTTCTCCCTAAAATCCAGATTTGTCGGACATTTGAGCACCAATTCTGAATAAGTACGAAAGTGCCAAAAATGGTGATTTTTTGAAATGTTTGTTTGGAACCCCCGCCCTAATGTAAATATATGAAAACTTCATAAATATGATAATTGTTTATAAATTTTCGTAATGTAACTGTTTCATAAATATGGTTATAAGCTTTTTCTCCTGAGTGTGCACACATACACACGTATGTGTGTAATATATGTATGTATTTGTTCGTGAATGTATGCGAGAGTTGTGTAGTTTTTTTGGTAACATTATATGTCACACTATGCATGAGATAGTAAAATATGTACAAAAAAATACACCCAATAATTGTGGTTTTTTGTTTTTACAATTTTTCACCACATTTGTGGCACACACACAGGATACATTCATTGTCATTGTTGATATGAGAAGCTAACGAACGAAAATAAACACACACAAAATAGGTCACATAAACAAGTGTATGTCATGCTTAAAAGTTTAAAGATGTAAAACATTTTTTTATAAGTGAATGGATTTCACCAATCAAAATCTCTGCTTTTAATGAAATTTCTATATTTAATACGGCTACAACATCTAACTGAAATTCGGATATGTGATAGATAAGACAAAATTAATGAACATCCCTAGTAAAAAAAATTAATACCCAAGTAAAAAAGGTTTTGATATAGTCTAATATAAATTTTGTATAATTATATATTGGAACATATATACCAAGATATAATTATATAATATTGTAGCAAACTATATCTTATTCCATCAAATTAGATCTAATTGTGTCAAATTAGATCTAATAAGGGAGGCATTTAACAGAGGTCTGAGGGAGTTGGGAAATATTTTAATTATGTATATGGTATTTGGTCTTATCAAAAAAATATTTAGTTGATTTAAATAAAAATTTTGTTGAAATAAAAATTAGATTTTAATAATTATTTTTGTCACTTAATTTTATGTAGAAAAAGTCTGCTAAATCTCACTACAAAAAGAATGTTGACACTCTGACGTATACGTGTTACAAGCAACTGCATAAATTAATATAAATCATACGCACCGTTAGTTTATAAAGAAAAATAATAGACAATTCTTTAATTATTTAAACAAAATGATTTTCAAATAATTTTAAAAGGAAATTTCTCTCTTTTGAAATCATAAATGTAAAAAGCAGCCTAAAGGCAGTGTATACTTTTAATTTTCTCCTCCTTTCTTAATGACTTTGCACTTAATATCAATAATAATTATACCTACACTTGAATTTATTTATGTTTTATTTTAATTATAATTTGAATACAATCTTTACTTAAAGTTATTATTAAACCTATAACACAGATACAGCTTCCACTACACATGCATACATACATACGAGTATTATGATATACATACAAAACACTGTAACATTGATAAAAAAATACAAGCATGACTAACATTGAAAGTAAAGTTTTGTAATTATAGATTTTTTAATTAGGCTTATCGATGGTCATAAATTGAATGCACTTAAATGTTGAATTTTTCAATTTGAAATAGTTACTCCAAATAAGTTCTGTCTGTTGCAGTAACTTTTTAAGCATTTTTATTTATAATTAAAAAAACCTGTTTAAGAGTCGTCAATTAATAACCGTCACTACATACATTTTGTATTGAATTTCTAAAAACAGGAAAAAGAAAATTATTTCCAATTAAAACTGCCAATTAATTTAATCTGCACTAAAATCTCCTTTGCCATCCATTTCTATGAATGTTAACCTGTTTTAATATTAAAGACATTTTACGTGAACACTTTTGTATTTGAACACAATTTATATTGTCATAGAAGTGACAATAAACGAAAAATGAACGTAGCATGGCATTCCTTATATATGGACACACAAGTACGTGTTGAGACAAAACTATAATCTGCATCTGTAAAAGATGTCTCCATTCAATTCCAGATAATACCGATTTAACTTGTTAAAGTTTATTTCATTTGTCTTGTCTTGTTATTTGTTTGTTTCTGTTGAAGAGATTGTGTTTTTTTTTTTTTGTGAAAACAGAAACAAAACGATATTTGGTCATTGGTAAAAATTAAGGATTCATTTAAAACGAGAACACGTTTAGTGAAAATAAAACAAATGCTTATGAATTGTTTTAAAAATTTAATGAATATGTTGAATATTTTCTATAAGTACCCTAATGGAGAAAAATAAAATGTTTTATGACAACCGAGTAAACGGCTGGAGATTTTTTACCGAAACCTTTTGGAGATTTGATGTAATGAATAAAATTAAGTTTAATGCTGGAAACAAAAAACCTCACAAAAATTACAAGAAAACAAAAATAATTCTTTTTTTTTAATTTTTAGCAGGGGAAGACTTTGTAAAGCTCTGAGAGTTTTCAGACCACAATTTATATGTATCCCCAAAAATCCACACTTCTTTCATTGTCGATGGGACATATAATAACCATTTGTAGCCAAAGGGTTAGTTTTAACTATTTGACAATGGTTCACCCAAAAGATTATTGCTTTCTGAATCAAATTTTACTCAAAAATGAGGTTTCAAAAAATTCTGTATGCTCAAAAATGAACCTTTTCTGATTCCTTTTTCGATTGTTGTGAAAACATTCATATTTATTTACAGTTATGAACCATTTCTTGGGTTCAATTGTTTTCCTTTTTAGAAAGATCAAAAATATGTGTTTTATTTGATTCACTTTCGATGCATGGAATAAGAATCCTCAAAAAATTATTAAAATTTTACTGGCTGGAATATAAAACTAAATAACCAGCAAACGGACTCAAAAAAGAATCAAAAATGGTCACAAAAAATTTTACTAGAAGACAATTAGCAATCTAAAATTTTCTGAATCCATACAAGGATATCTGTATTTAAAAAAAAATATATATTGAACGATTACACTCTGCAACAATTAGTGAGTCATTGCTTAGGCATCAAGCAACGATCTAAGAAATTCATAAAAAAGAAAAAACAGCCTATAGAAGCAGTGAAAGTTGCTGATGTTTTGCCTATAGCATCTCCAAACGGTATTAAACGGATTGAAAAAAGTATGTTAATACCAACAACAGAGCCTAATTTTACTTAAGAAGAAGCTATTGCTATTATATTAGAATTGGGACTTAAGGCATTGATTGGTAATGGTTTTAAAGTTCAATCATCCCATCGCTATAAAGGAAAAGAAGCATAGTGTTTTGCCAAGTTATCCACTCTCCTCGAAAATACAGCTCCTGGCTTGTTTGCAAATTTTCTGCAGAACAGCCGAAGAATGTGGAATTTGAAAGGATGTGGTGGTTTTATAGGGCAGTCAGAACATAAATAAACTAGTGGAAGTAAAAATGCAACGAAATACAAAAACATATTCACGTCATTATTAGTTCCGTTAATAATTCATGCATATTCTGTCGATGTATATTCTGTCGGTGCATCTTAATCAGCAAATTGTACAAAAACCTTTGAAGATGTATTCATCAGTTCATCACCAGGCTCAAAATGTTTTTGAAGGCCAATCAGCTTTGAGTAGACAAAGAACTTATTAACTACAACAAGAGATTTGGTAGATTTTAAATTGAAACCCCATTTCTTTCTAAATGCAGGGTTAATATTTCATATCACTTAAACCTAACCTAGTGTCTAGAAATGCAATGAAATAAGCAAAGAAATTTGAAATTAACACACAAAGAAACAACAACGAAAATAATCTTGTTGTTCTTTTGTGTGGTATTCGTAAATTTTATGGCATATTTTATTGCATTTGAAGACACTAGGTAAGGTAAGGTCAGCAATTTCACAATAACAACAACATCTTTTTTGAATTATTCTATATGTGAGGAAAATAAGTTGACGTTCTCAGTATTTCAAAAGAAATACGAATTTTGTTTTTTTTTTTTTAAGAGAAGTAGAGGTGATGAAAAATGAAGGACTTAAAATACGGCAACACTGTAATTGTTGAATGTTAGAACAATTGTTGGGCGCCATATTTGGAAAATTGGAGAACTCTACTGAAACTTTTTAGTTTATAGCCCTGTTATATTATTTTACTTCGGTGAATTAGTGCTAAAATCATACATATTATTTTTCTAAATTTATGTTGCCGTCGCTGGGAATCGAACCCGCAACCTTGTGTGCAACAGTTCAACGCACTAACCATTACACCACAATGCCCAAAATTATTGATCTTAAAATTGCTTCCCTATTACAAATCCAAATTATGTTAAGTATATTCAAACGGGCTCAATCGCGAGCACTTATAAATGACAAAATCCTATTTCGCAAATACACTTCATATTATAAAAGATGCTCTCCTTGTTAGATACATATTAAATTTCAAAAATTTTTGTACAAATTCTATATCACTTTCACAACCTATAATCAAAAAGACATTACTTACTTTCTCATAAAATTATAAAACTTTCGATTAATCTCAATCTAAAGTTAACTAAAATGCAGCTGTATTAACTTGGGAAAGTAAACTTAATCACTGAAGTCATTTATATATTTTATAATCGTTAAAACAATCTTACTTACTCTAGTAGTACTACAACATAAGGTGATATTAATATTTCTATATAGTCATTAGGGTGGGTGTAATTAGCAATCGATATTGCGTACTCGATTTTTCGAAAGCTTTTAGCATGGGGAAAAAAAAGTTCCACTACGACATATCAAAAAAATTATTTTCGAGGCTCCCAAATTTAAATTTTTTGCAATTTTCTAATAAATGCAAGATTAGCGCCATCTTGAGGTGGCTTTTTGAAACAACTAATAAAGTTGTAAACAATATAACATTACAACCTTTCCAGAAAGGTATTAATTATGAAAATCGGATAAAAAATGTGGCAACTAGAGGTAAAAGTATATAAGTAAAATTATTTTCTCCTTGTTGTCATCAACATCATTATCATCATTTCTCATCATTATCATCATCAAGCAGAAAATAATTTTATTTATATACTTTTACCTCTAGTTGCCACATTTTTTATCCGATTTTCATAAGTAATACCTTTCTGGAAAGGTTGTAATGTTATATTGTTTAAACTTTATTAGTTGTTTCAAAAAGCCACCTCAAGATGGCGCTAATCTAGCATTTATTAGAAAATTGCAAAATATTTAAATTTGGGAGCCTCGAAAATGATTTTTTTGATATGTCGTAGTGGAACTTTTTTTTCCCATGCTAAAAGCTTTCGAAAAATCGAGTACGCAATATCAAAAAAATTTTATCCATACAATTTGATCCGCCCTAATAGTCATGTATGCATATATGAAAGTTTCTTGCCTTCATCTACTGGCTTATGCTACCCAATAGTTAATGTTTGAAAATTTTTGTTTAAAATAAAATTCTCATATGCATAAAAAACAATTTAAACATACTCGATATAACTATTTGCATACAAACCTATAAGAAAAAGTTTTTCATGATGTCGAAACAGCAACAAAATTCACAGATACTACAAAGCAGATATTGGTTAAGCATATGCTCCTTCTTGAAGGCACTAGTTCATGAAATTATGTTGTCTACAGATTTCACTAAATACACTATGTACTCGTACATGGCGATCACATGCAGCTATGCATAATTTAGTAAAATTTTTATTGGGTGTTTCCATAAATATCTGTTGATCGAAAAAAATTTTATAGTCAATTGTGTTATGATTAGGGTTTATGTCCCGGGAATTCCCGGGAATCCCGCCCTTTTTTCAATCTCGCAATCCCGGGAATTTTGTGCGGGATTTCCCGGGATTTTTTTATTCTTTTACAGAAGTTTTAGCTAGTATATTAAAATTTTGGATGCTTCATTTAAATTAAAAACATGGATTGTTTTAAAAATAAGTTAAGTAAAAAACAGTTAAAATTAAAAAATGCGATTTACAATTTAATAATATAATATATAATATAAAAAAATATTATTTAAACCGAATATTTTGGGTTTAGTTAAACCGAAAACAAATTTTATTAGACATTATCAAGTTTAAATACCAACAAAAATACTCGTACCTCGGAAATTTAATTTTTTTTAATGATGGTCTTTGTTCAAATAAAGCAATATAAATACATATACAACATTTCAACATCAGTATTTCAGCTCCCAATACCTCAAAAAAAAAACACGGCATTAAAATTAAAAAAATTATATTTTGGTATTTTAAATTGATGTAAGTGTTTTGAGTTTTTATTACTTCAAATATTTTTAAAATTTGATGTTTTTGTTAGATTAAATATTGTTGACCTTTGGTGTTGTTATATTTGTAGTACTGTTTGGCTTTAGGTCACAAAAATTTTAAAAAATAAAAATCCAAATATTATGTATTTTATTTTTCAATATTTTATTTTTTAATTTTCTTCCGATATTTCGATTTGCATAGTAAATCATCCTCTGGGATATTTAAAAAATACAATATATTAAAAAATATATTTTTGAACGGGACTGAGTTGAAAACTTATCGCTGCACTTAAAGCTTACTATTATTTTTAAAATAATGCATCAGATGCTTTTTCAAATTATTTTGGATTTTTTATATGTTAATTTAAAATGCAACAATGAAAATTAAATAATTTTTTTAAGTAGTTGTGCCATAAAAAATTTCTATTAAAAAAAATACCAATTAAAGTTATAAAACTATTTAATAATATTTTAGTGTCTATTTTTATAAAATGATTTAGACGATTTGCCTAAAAATTTGAGTGAAAATACTCACTTTTAAACTTTTTAATAAAAATAGACAAATACTTCTGAAAATCTGCATAGAAAGACAATATCTAGAAATAAAAATTTTTAGATTCCATATTTAATCAAAAAATCGATATTAGTTCTGCTCTAAAGCTGGTCCGATACAAATTTGCACCCATTAATAATTCCAATATATCCTGAAAGAATTTATGATTCAATTTGTTTAACCGTTTAAACTGCGAATTAATATTTAATTAATGTATTTCTAAGAGTTGTTTTAAAATTAAGACGGCCTTCCATACAAATATATTACCTGCATATTAGTTCGCTATTTAAACTGTTACACGAATTGATTAAGCCCTTATTTCAGAATATATTAAGTAGATTTTCTCATGACTGCAACCAAAAGATGAAATTTGTCGTAAGTTATTTTAATAAAAATCGAGTTTTTCAAGTAAACATACGTCGGATATATTCATTTTCTAACGAGCGGGAATTCCCGGGATCCCGGGAAATTCAGAAAAAAATCCCGCTGTCCCGGGAAATGAAAAAGTCCGGGAAAAGAAAAACCCTAGTTATGATATAAAACCAGGAATGTACACATATTGCCTATAATAAGTAGTCAGAGGTTCATAAATCTTTAAAAATGTAGATTTTCGGGCGAATCTGTCTCAAACCCGAAGTAGAGCGAATAGTGAAACAAGCCGAAACACCCCTTTACATAAATATTATTAGAATTAATATACATACGTGAATTTGACCCTGACCAAAAAATAGGTGTCCTTTAAATTTTTCTTTTCATCAACATATCTGAAAATCATTAGCCAGAATTTTAGTAAAAACTAAAAAAATAGGACTAAAAATTACCTTAAGTGAAGATTCCGATACACTCACAATATTTTTTCCTTAAAATCAACCGAATATATGCATTAAAACAATAGAAAATAAGTTAAAAAAAGGACTACCCATTTTTCGTTTAAAACAATTGTATTTTGTCGTTTATTTTTAATTGTTATTTAATTAACTGGCAAAGTCGCTAAAAATAATAGATTTATCGTTTATTTTAAAATTAATTGTATTCTAACAACTGATTGTTTTTAACAGAAAATTTTGATTGGATATTTTAACTTCTACCGAAAGTCCGTATTTTGTGTATTTTATTTATTGAATGACTGATAGAAAGAGTTAAAAAATATATTTCTTTGCAATTTAACTACTTATTCAATTAAAACGACTTTACTGATTTACTTTTTAAACAACTGTTGAACTTTTACGGTAAAGTTATTGTGAGTGTAGCTCCCAATTACAAAAATGAAATCACAATTAAAAAATTTTAAATAGCGGCTCCAATATGGCGCCAATTCTGAATAAGTACGAAATTAGTCGTTCTTAAAAATATTTTATGTTCTGCCTTATTTCTGGCATAGAAATTAAATTTTCAACTTTGTGTCTTCAGAAACTTGTAGTAGAATTTCATGGCAAATATTTTTACTGAACATTTTAACACTCTAACTCTTCAACTTATGGGTTAAAATGTTCCACAAAAATGTCCCTAATAGTGTTTTACATAAGTTCGCTGAACATTCCCTATACCTAAAATGGAAGATTCACATGGTTTCGTATGCCGATTCACAATAAACATTTGCAAAAGGGGGGAAATTTTAACCCCCCCCCCCCCCCTAGAGATGTTTTCGAATACTTCTAAAAACCGCCTTTTCGAAAAGCCGGTTGTAGGTTTTTTTAATTCAAAACCGGTTCGAATAACCGGTTTTTTTGTAAATAATCATTTTGTATTGCTATATATGCAAACTTTCTTATAAAACTTGCAAAAAATTGCTAAAAGTCTTGAAACATTATATTTTTTCCTCAATTAGTGCAAATCTACCTTTAAAACTAAAAGTTATTATTTCTAAAGGCGCTGTTTTTTTTTTCTAAATAAAAACACTTTCGGGCAGATCTAAAAGCGCATTATTTTGTTCGTAATTTTTGCCAAAAAAGCTATTGACCTCCATAAAAAAACAGAAATGATTTTTCACTTGCTCTGGAATTATTACAAAATTGCGGTGGAAGTTTATTTGCATTAATTTAATAGAGAAGGATGATTTGAAAATCGAAAAAATAACTTTGGTCTTATGAAGATTGTAGTCTTCCAATTAAAGTGAAGCAATTTGTGAGTTTTAAAATTTTTATTACAATTTTACGGTTTTAAATCGCAAAATGTTTTATCACGGGGGGAGAAAAGCAAAAAAATAAGAAAAAAAACCCTTTTATTTATTGAGGAAATGGAAAAAATGAGTTTATATGCATTTTAGTACAAATTTTTAGATCTTTCCTACACTCAAAAAAATAAGTTAGTAGAAAAATTAGTAAAACGTCTTGTATATCAAGTGTACTAGTTTTCAGCAATTTTTTTGCTGAAATTCCGTTTTCAGCAAAAAATTTAGTTATATTTTCTTAGCACTGAATTAATTTTGAACTAATGTTCTACTAATTTATTTTGCTACAAAAATTGTGCTGATAACCGCATTAATAGCGTGGACGACAACCAGATAGACAAGATGTAGATGTCGCAGCTTGTCTGGAAACGGAAATGACAAAGAAAGAAAAACAACTCTACACATATTCTATATTTAAATTTTCAGCAAATAAATTAACTAAAGTAAAATTTCGCTACAAGTTTTTTGAGTTTTTTCAGTCCACTAATATTCAGCAAAAGGTTTAGTGATTTTAGCAAGGATTTTTTTCATTTGCAGTCGACTAAGTGTTAGCGAAACTTTTGCTGAAGATTACTATTTTTTAGGTAAAAATCAGCTCGCTGATTTTCAGCAAACCTTTTGCTGAAAATACCAACTTTTTTGCAAGCACGCTCCTGACTAAAAATTTGCTGACAAAGCAACATTTTTTGCTGACTTTACTGACTTTTTTTTTGAGTGTACTAAACTTTTTGTCAAAAACTTATGACTTTTTTAAGACAGAGGGAAAATGTAGAAATCTGCAAAAAAAACAACAGTCTCTGGAAAGAATTTCAACATTTTTGTTTCGAAAAAATAAATTTTTTCGATCCACTAATGTACATCATAGCAACGACAAAGTCAATAAACCCTACCTAAAGAAGGGAATCAAACATTAAAGGTCATATGCACAATCACTAGGGCAAGGAATTTCATGAACTTAAAAATGGAAAATATGCGCCTAAGATATGCGGCTAAAAAAGAAAAATATGCATTAAAAATATGAGAAATATGCACTAAAAACTATTATTTTTGCAAAAATAATGCACTTTAAAACTTAAAAATATATTTAAGTTAGTTATTTTTGCAAACAGACACAAAACTCGAAGATTTCCCATAGGTCAATAAGGTTTTTAAGAATGATTATTCTGATTGAATGTTTTACTAAAGAAAAAATGCTCCTAAAATTGAGCATATGCACAAATATGCATTAAAAAGGCCCGAAATATGCATTTAATGTTAAAATATGCAAAAATATGCATTTGCAACTACAAATCGATGCCATTTTGTTCTAAATTTGATGATTCGGATAAATATTTAGTCCATATTAGTTTTGGACTATCGAGAAAAAATATGCATTTGCATGCAATTCCTTGCTCTAATAATCACTTTGAAAATTTTTAAATGCCTTATAAATTTTCCATATAAAATGCGTTTTATAAATGTGTTATAAAGCGGCCCATACATTAAGGAACATTGAGTAAGTAACAAAAAATATCAAAAAATTTTGTAAACACGAATTGCACGATGTCAACACGTACACACACACATTCACAAAAAATAGGAATTTTTTCACGAATGTTCCTTAAAGTATGGACCGCTTAAGGTTTTCAAATTATTATGCATGGGCACTTAAATATTTTGTATAATTATAATTATATTTTATATTTCTAATAAATTTTCACCTTATAAATATTTGAAAATGTCGAATTATTCGACACGAAAAACCCAGTTTCTCGAATAATTCAAAAACCGCCCTTTTTCAAAAACCGGTTTAAAAACCCCGGAAATATAGGAACAAACCGGTTTATCGAATAATGCCGATGCACGTGTATTTTTCTTTTATCCCTTCTGCCAGAATTAGTTGTCAGAACTTTATTTTGTTTTGTGTTGTACAGTGTAATTTATTTTCCAACATATTACAATTTTGGATTTATCGTCGCTATATAGGATCTGCTATTTTGTATTTTTAAAATTTGATTTTCGATTCGTAAACTGCTACTCAAAAACTTCACATGGTAGAAATTTTAAGTAAATCAGACGACATAAGAAATTTAATGACAAAATTGGATCCGCCATTTTGAATTTAAAAATTTTAATTTTAGATTTTTGATTAGCGGCCCCTAGACCTATAAAATAGATTATTTTAAGTCAAATATATTAACTCTTAAATGTTCTTCAAATAATACATGATACTATTCGGTGACTGTCTTAACGTTTTTTTTTTTTTCAACTCACTCTAGTGTCTACCCTACCCTAGAAACTTAAAGCCTTTTTATACTACATTTATACTTGAGCAAAAAACACCTAGTTTTTGTACAAAACTAGTTTTTGCTTGTTTTTTTATGCGTTTTGACAAGTTAAAAACAACAAGAGACAAAAACCAGTTAGTTTTTGCTCAAGTATAAATGTATTATTATACTACATTTAGATCTGATCAAAAACTACCCAGTTTTTATACAAAACTAGTTTTTGCTTGTTTTTATATATGTGTTTTGACAAGTAAAATCTAGCAAGAGCCAAAAAATCAAGCAGTTTTTGCTCAGATATAAATGCAGTATTATAATTTTTCCAATTGGGCACTTGACGTATGAGTTATATTAAATGTAAAATAATATCAATCATACGTACCCGTTAACTACTGGGTAATACGAGTACTGCAGTTATGAGCGCTTAAATATATAAAAAAAAACGCGACATAGCCCTAATTTAAAAAAGTTTAAAAAAGCCCACAAAAGTTTTTCTTAAAATTCACAATCATAAAAATTCATGCAAGTAAGCGTTAAACACAGAAAAAAAGTAGACACCAACAATCGAATTTGTAAAACAAACATATTTTTTATTAAATTAAAATTTTATTGCTAACAATTTTTTTTATTTGAAATAATTGTAAATCATATAAAAATTGTTTAAAAATACAAATTCTAAGTTACAAAAAAATTACAAACATATTCTTTATCTATAAATTCCATTGTTGATGCCTTTTTAAAAAGCTATTTTACAAAAAACGGTATGAGAAAGATGTCTAAAAATTTAATTAGAATTTTGTAAATTCCTTCTGTGTAAGCATGATTATAAAAGTTAATAATGGATTGTGTAAATGTTGTGTAATATATTTTACATTAAGGGAAATTTTTAAAATTTGTAACACTGAGTTCATAACAAACCCCGTTTATATATCGATAAATCAAAGCTGAAAAATATTTGAGGACAAATTTTCTATTATTCGTAATTGAACATCCCATATGTAAAAATATATCCTTGGTAAAAGTGTGTATGTACAGCAAATCCTTCTGATAATGTGTCAAGTTATTGTCATGGGGAATTAAGACTCAAAAGTAAAATTCCGATTTAGTTCCTTAAGAACTAAGTCGGTAAGGGCAACGCTATTTCAGATTACCTTGGAAACAGTATTTTAAGGGCAGCAATTTTTCATTTATTTCGGTATCGAGATTTTAAAAATAACGGTATTACAGTTAGTTCGATAACGGTATTTTGAGGATTATAGTATTTCGGTTATTTCGGTAAAATGGCATTTCAGTTGTTTTGGTAACGGTATTTTGAAAGTATCGATATTTCATTTATTTCGGTATCGGCACTTTCAGCATAACGGTATTTCAGTTATCCTCTAATGGTATTTCGCCTATTTCAGTAACGGTATTTTATGTGTAATGATAGTTGGTCAGTGTTTTAGTGGTATTGCCTGCCAACCCTGCTACTTATTGCTGCTCACATTTGGAAATGTCCATTTGTTGTAGATTTTACTTTATATTTAAAATTGTCATCCATATACAAATATGTGTTACTATGTCACTGTGTATATGTATTTAAATGTCATGTCTTTCTTTTAACATCCAAGTACAAGGAGAAAAAGTAAAATTTTAAGTAAATAGCATATCCCTATGGTAAATGTGTATATACTTGTTAGTTTCAGGGGCGTATACAGCAATGATTTAAAACAATTTGTATATAAATATTGTATCAAAAATTATCTTAAGTTTCATGGTCTATTAATGTAATTGAAATGCCTTATCCTTTATAGCAGATTACTCTAGTTTTGTGAACAGATGCTTTTACTTACTATATCCCCCAAAAGAAATTTTTTTCGTGCTACCCTGCTATATTTAATTTAAGTTTAGTTTAGGCAAAGTCTGTAATTCATTTTACTCTTGTCGTTCTTCATCTTTTTGCTTGTCTTTTACTTTTACTGCAAAATTCTTCATTATTCTACTAATACTCTGAGATTACACAGTGTAGCATTTGTTTTAAATTATTGGAAACAATTAAATGACCTTAAAAACTATTTGACCACATTAAATGGAATTTCAATCATGTGTCTTGTACTTTGTGTTGAGATAGAAAATGAGAAAAGAATTCTCCGATTTAAACACTTGTAGGGGGTGTTAGAAATAAAAGTAAACTTTATAACAAGAGTAATTAGTTAGAAATGAACATATGAGTCCTTGAAAGTTTAGATATGTGGCAAGAATAAATAGTTTCAAATGTTTTAAGAAATTAAAAAATAAGTTAAATTAAATAGAAAACGAGTAAAAAGGTTAAAGTCGGGCATGCCGACTATACAATACTCTACACCAGTCTGGTGTATTGTTTGGATCCGAAATTCGAATGGGTTAAAATGGGGCTTGTGTCAAAATTTTCTATAATGTGAGTCAGCGCACCAAATTTCAATAAAATATCTTAATATTTGCAACCTGCAGTTTGTAACCAAGCCAATTTTGGCACTAGTTCTAAACATGGACCGATGTTCACCAAAATCAATAGGCTTCGTCCTTGGGCCAACATAGGTCTATGTACCAAATTTCATCAAAATATCTTAATATTTGCGACCTGCAGCGTATAAACAGTATAATTTTGGTTGGACCCTTATATGGGCACTAGGTCTAAACATGTACCGATGTTCACCAAAATCAATAGGCTGCGTTATTGGGCTAACATAGGTCTGTGTACCAAATTTCGTTAAAATATCTTAATATTTACGACCTGCAGCGTATAAACAATATAATTTTGGTAGGACCCTTATATGGGCACTAGGTCTAAACATGGACCGATGTTCACCAAAATCAATAGGCTGCGTTATTGGGCTAACATAGGTCTGTGTACCAAATTTCGTTAAAATATCTTAATATTTACGACCTGCAGCGTATAAACAATATAATTTTGGTTGGACCCTTATATGGGCACTAGGTCTAAACATGGACCGATGTTCACCAAAATCAATAGGCTGCGTTATTGGGCTAACATAGGTCTGTGTACCAAATTTCGTTAAAATATCTTAATATTTACGACCTGCAGCGTATAAACAATATAATTTTGGTAGGACCCTTATATGGGCACTAGGTCTAAACATGGACCGATGTTCACCAAAATCAAACTTGTTCGTTCTTGGGCCAACATAGGTCTGCGTACCAAATTTCATCAAAATATCTTAATATTTGCGACCTGTAGACCAGACGGACGGACGGACGGACATCGTTAAATCGAAATAAAAAAAAATTCTGAACCGATCGGTATACTATAAGGTGGGTCTACGACCAATATTTTTTGGTGTTACAAACATCAGCACAAACTTATAATACCCTGACCACATAGTGGTGTAGGGTATAATGACCACATAGTGGTGTAGGGTATAAATATGAAAATAAAATGAAAAAGGGTAAAAACTTAAAATATTACTTTACTGTTGATACTACTCTATAAAAACCGACTTTTTCTTGCAAAGCCTTCAATTAAATTATTTTTTAAGTATCCATCAAAAACAGGCATTACCAATTAATTAAGCGACTAAGTAGCCCACAAAGGATTTCACTGCCTACCCGGCTATTTACTCGCTGCATTAGTTTTGTTAGCGATGTTTTCTGCAAGTGAAAAGGTAATGACTACCCACTACTTTTGGAAAATCGCGAACAAAAGTAATTAGGCAGAGTAAATAGGCTGGTAAGTAGTTGAAACCCTGACAAAATTATTTTTCTTTTAGAATAGTCCATATAGAATTCGGACATTTCAATAAATAAAACATGGAATAAAACTTTTATATACGTTGATTAGAACCCGAAATATTTAAAAAGTAAGTCAAACTTTTCCAGTAAACATTTTTGAAATAAAGAACGATTAATTTAACTAACAAGGAGGGTCTCTTCGCTGGGTTCCTGAAGGGGGCAAAATTAAATAACTTTCGATTCTAAACACTTCGCCCTAATTGACACTTAGGGGTAAAAAAGGTTACAAAATTGTTCTAAACTTTTTTTTTTAATTTTTTTTAATATTTTAAGTTCGTCATTTAAGTGTAATAGATCTTCAATATACCATTCATTTGATGTCCAATTTGTTTACCTTTCCTGGGAACAAACATGAAAAGAATACAAAAAGCCAATAACGGGGCATTTTTGACCAAACTATAAGATTGGGCCGTTAAAATGGTGAAAATTAGACCGTACCACAAAAAAAGGTTTCAAAAAAAATAGTTTTTGACGGACGTAGCGGTCGCTTTTTTAAATTTTTCGTTATATCTTTGGCATTTACAGTCGGATCTTAAAGTATTATACATGGATGTTTTTGTCTCGGGGGGACCAATGTTTTGCTCTAATGGCCATTCACCTCGAGTATCCCGTTCTAGTATTTACCCACCAGATCTCAGTTCTTACAACCCTAATGTACCTTGAACCCTAATGTCAGAAAATTAACGCTCGAAAAAAATCATTAAACTTTGCCAAGAGAGTTTTTCAATAATTCTAGCAGGATTTTTATTTTTTTTTACCGAACGTAGGGGTCGCCTTTTTAAAAGGCCGATCGTCACAGAAGTCTGGATCAGTTGGCTGCGGTCGTGAACGAGTGAACAAGGTAAGCTCCAGTTAATAATATCCTCTTCTCCTCTAGATCCTGTACTGGAAGCGTGCTTCCGGGCTTCTACATCCCGGAAGATCCTGCAACATCCTTGGAGGTCCTTGCAATTATCCTTGAAGGTCCTGGCAATTATCCTTGAAGGTCCTTGCGAATATCCTTGGAGGTGCTTGCGATTATCCTTGAAGGTCTTTGCAGTTATCCTTGAAGGTCCTTGCGAATATCCTGGCAATTATCCCTGAAGGTCCTTGCGAATATCCTGAAAGGCCCTTGCAAGTATCCTTGAAGGTCCTCACGAATATCCTGGAAGGTTTTTACGAATATCCCGGAAGGTCCTTACGGATATCCTTAGAGGTTATTTTGCCACAGAGGAAGCGTGCCATCCCCGGTCGCTGTCCTCACCCAAACACAGTTCAACAGAGGAAGCGTGCCGCCCCCGGTCGCTGTCCTCACCCAAGCATCGCTTAACAGAGGAAACGTGCCATACCTTGTCGTTGTCCTCCTTAAATCGAAGTCCAACACAGTAAGCGTTCCGTCCCCGGTCGCGGTCCTCACCCAAGCATCGTTTAACAGAGGATAGGTGACGTCCCCGGTCGTTGTCCTCCTTAAATCGAAGTCCAACAGAGGAAGCGTGCCGTCCCCGGTCGCTGTCCTTGGAAAGTCCCGCGTGTGATCCGCATCGGAACCTCTCTATCTCTTCTTTCATTCTCTAATTCCTTTGGTCTGTCTCATATTAATATTTAGATTAAGTTTTGATAATAAATGAATTAAGTTTTATAACATCTTAAATCACGACTTTTTCTCTCGGTCACTGGATCAAAGAAATTTATATGAT
The DNA here is from genome assembly GCA_949987735.1 of Leucophora obtusa. Taxonomy (NCBI): domain Eukaryota; kingdom Metazoa; phylum Arthropoda; class Insecta; order Diptera; family Anthomyiidae; genus Leucophora; species Leucophora obtusa. The sequence continues at coordinate 358,779,404 of OX465295.1, forward strand.
AAACCCTACCCCCGCGAGCTTATCCCAGCAACAGGAGGAAACTCGTCGTTACAGTATATCGAAGTGGTGATTTTCAGAAAGAAGACAAAGACCGCCCAGGTCAGCCAAAAAAGTTTGAAGATGATAAATTGGAAGGGTCCCATCTATTATGAGCTGCTGAAATCGGGACAGGTTCACAAGGGACCTGTACCGAATATAAATGATTCGTTTGAAGCGAGCATTGGCCGAAAAACGCCCAGAATATGCGACCAGACATGAATCCTTAATATTGCATCATGACAATGCTCGGCCACATGTTACAAGACCGGCAAAAAACTATTTCGAAAATAGTGGTTGGGAAGTTTTGCCTCACGCGTTTTATAGTCTAGACCTTGCCCTTCCGACTAACATTTGTTTCGATCGATGCAGAACGCTCTCACTGGATTAAGCTTCCCTTCAGAACAAGGTATCCGAAATTGGTTTGATTTGTTCTTGGCCTCAAAAAAATTAGCAGTTCTTTTGGCACGTTCATATTTTCATATGTTTCCAGAAAGATAGGAAAAGGTCATAGCTAACGGTAGGTAATACCTTGAATAAATTTATATTGTAACAATGTTTCACAATAAATGCCCAAAATTTGCCAAAAAAAAAATCCCTCATTTTTAAGTTATACCCCTATCTCTGTTTCCAAAAATTGTGTTGGTGGTAAAATTAGAATTTTTCAGATATTAAATTTTAATTTTTCCCATTTTATTTATTTTTTTGTATAACTTTTTCTAAGTTCTGGAGATATAATTATATATAATACAAGCTATAATTATTTTAACACATTTATCAAATTCCAAAGATATGGTCAATAAGTTGTGTGACTCTAGCATACGCCAATCCTGGAGAGTATAATAAATTCCAAAAATCAGGCTAAAAGTTTGATTTCTACACTAGCAAGTTTTTTTAAGACAAAATTGCTGTTTTTATGCTTTTTATTGCTTCATGTTTACTTCTTTTTGCTTTTTCTGGATTTTTCGTTTTTTTTTAGCTTTAAAATAGCTTTTCCTAAGAGTTTTGAGCTTTAAATTGCTTTTTTAGGAAGTTTTGCCCAAAAATTCTTTGTTTGCTCACAAAAAAATATTTTTACTCTAAATTTGAAATTTTTTAAAAAAAATTTTTGGTTTTTCCATTTTTTTTTTTTTTATTTCTGCTTTTTTCTTGCTTTTTTACAATATTTTTTTGGCTTTAAGCACATTGGATTTTGCTTTTTTCTGTATTCTCTGGTCATTATAGTTAAATTTTGAATTTTGGATTTTTTTGTTTTTTTTTTTTTTTTGTTTACTCTCTCAAATATATTTTTTTTATATCAACCACAATTCCACTCACTGTGCTAAATATAATAGAAAGGCATGTTGGAATAAAAATTGCTTGCCGTCCAAAGTAAACTAGTTACAGCTTCAAAATACTATTTCTTCTTTCTGTTGATCTTCTTGTTGATGCACTTTTCGTTTACTTTTTTTTATTAGACTACTGACATTTGCAGAAAAGAAAATGTTTGTTCTTATGACACTGTAGTAACAACAATAATAACAATTACAATCAGAGACAGCAACAAATCATGTTGATGTCTATTTTTGCAAATGAAAAAACAAAAAAAGTTAAGAAAAATTAACCCTCAAGCTGCTATAAAATAATATTCTATTATTTTGTCATGAACCATAAGCAAAGTTTTTATGATTTTTATTATATTTTAAAGTCGAAACAATTTGGCTGTTAGCCAATATGAAAATCATCAAGGTATAAAGTTAACATAGCTCTTTTTATCTTTTAAGACTGATAGTGGTAGAAGTTTATATTATTGTTCTATAGACCTTGTGCAATCTATTTTATTTGTGTATGTTTTATGCTGCATCTGCAGTAACTTTCACTGCTTTGCTAATTTTTTTTTTTTTCATTTTCCTGTGATTCTTTCTCCTGCATCATTTTTCCTTGAATTAAGTATATTGTTGTGATTTTATTTTCATTTTATATGGAAAAAATTGAATTTATACAAGTGCATTTAATTTTATTACAATTTTAATTTCAGTAGATTTTATTTCTGTTCTTGTACTTGTAGTATTTGTTCAAATTCTTTAGCTTTGGCTTATGCTTGGCTAAAATTCTTGAGGGTATACTACAGCAGCAATTACAAAAAAAAAAAACAAAAACAAAGGCCAACTGACTTTGTTTGCTAGAAATATAAGCAAAAGTTTTTATGTCCTACAAAAGTTGATTTAGTTTATTGGAATATATATTAATAGTTATAAATTGGTAGCCCTTATCTAATATTGTTACACAATTTTATATTATCTTACCAAATACTTTTTTCAGCATTTATCATTTATACAAAATTGCAGTTAAGCGGTGTCAACTTATCACCATCGATATGTAAATTTTAATATAATTTGGATTTAATTATTTCCATAAAATAAATTTCACCTGCATAAATTAATTTTAGTTTTAGGCATTATTATAATTTGATTTGAAAGATGTAGAATAAAATAAAAAATATTAAGAAGGTTGATATTTTTTACTACAAAAATTATATTAAGTAATTTTTCTACAACTATTTTAATTTATAAACTTAGGGCATACTGTTTAACAGGTTTTAAATCCGTAACTTTATTTAAACGATAATTATTAATATCCCAGAAACACTGTGTTTAAACTACACTCAAAATAATATGTCTATTGGCTCAACAGAATAATTTGTTACTTTACCAATATTTATTCCCGTTTTTTGGCTTTAAATAAATTTTTTTGATTTTAACACATTTTTTGTTAAATTTAACAAACCTAAATTAGTAAAACTAAATTTTATTTTAAAACTACATATTGGGTGTATAACTTAAAAATGCGGGATTTACAAGAGATGGCGTATCTTTTACACAGGGTTTGTGTCTTTAATAACTTTGATGGCATCTGCAATTTATTCTCACTTAGTCATCTAACGAAATAGTGTAAAAAACAAAGATTGTTTTTGTTTCAAAAACGTCGAATTTTGTGCCAACAAAACATTATTTACGGGAAGTTGTGCTTTATTTCTTCAATTTGAAAAAAAGTGCAGCTAAAGCACATCAATTGCTAACCAAAGCTTATCCTGAATATGTTACATCGATTTCTACGTGCAAGAGATGGTTTTTTGAGGAATCCATATGTTGTCAGAAAGATGGGAAAAGGTCGTAGCTATCGATACTTTGAATAAATTTATATTGTGCCAATATTTCACAATAATCGCCCAAAATTTGCCAAAAACCCAATCCAAACATGAGTGTGAAATATATACTTCCCTTTAGAAAAACGTGTAAGTCCACACAAAGTAATCGATTTCGAATACTTCACATTGTGTGTACTTACGATATGGGATACTTGTGTATAACAATTGTATATGAAACTAAAAATATTTGAAATTTTTCAAAAATTTTGTCTAACTTACATGCCACTATACTTGTGTGTACTTACAAGGTATATTGGCTTGTGGGCCATTACAATTCGGCCATACTTTGGGTAAAGTAAGCCAGCTTGTGTGTAGAGTTTGTAAGCACTCGGGGATTCTACTAAGTACACACAAGTATCTCGGAGTACGTTCAAACCCTACACACAAGCTGGCTTACTTTACCCAGGGTATGGCCGCATTGTAATGGCCCACAAGCCAATATACTTCGTAAGTACACACAAGTATTGTGCAATGTAAGTTAGACAAAATTTTTGAAAATGTTCAAATATTTTTAGTTTTATATACAATTGTTATACACAAGTATCCCATATCGTAAGTACACACAATGTGAAGTACTCGAAATCGATTACTTTGTGTGGACTTACACGTTTTTCTAAAGGGTTATTTTGAATTTACTATCAAATATACACTAAAAAAAGTTTGTCGGTGAAATTTACTGAAAATTACAGTTAAAACAAAGGTATATGCTGTTAAAAAGGCGACAAATATATTTGCCTTTAAAATAACTGAAAATGTTGTTATTTTTAACTGTTAAAATATAAACAACAAAAGCATTGAAAATACATAACAGTGTCGTAAAGTTAATGGACAAATTTTTAATACAAAAATTTTGAAACAACTGACAAAAGTGGTAAAAACTACTTTTTTCTACAGTTAATTCTTTTGGTATTATAAAAGTATGTTTTAATTGAAAAAAGATTTGTTTTCTTTCGATTACAAAAATATGTGTAATTACTTCAATCTATTTAAAATTTGAAATAAAAATTCCGAAATTAAACAAGAGTTTTTAAAATTCAACGAAATTTTTTATTTTTTTAAATAACTAACAAAAATAATTGTTTACTGTAAAAATACTGTTCTAGTATTTAGTTATTAAAATATAAACTCAGTGAATACTGAATTATTTTTAAATTGTGATTGAAACAGAAAAGGAAGCGAAAATTTAATATGCTTAAAATATCCTGGCGCAGTGAAAAAAAATATTAGTGACAACCGAATTTTTATTTCCGACTGAATGATTTGGTTGCAGCTTAAAAGGAGACATGGAGGAGATTGGAAGATAAACAAAAATCTAATAGTAGTTCAGTTCTGAAAGTAAAAAACAGCCAGTTATAAAAGTAGAAAACAGTAACAGAAAGCTGAATAGAAATCAAAACTATGAATTAACTACTTTGCATTCAAGGCCTTACTTGGGTGAGATGGCTAAGCTATCGCACTTTAGTATACGTTTAGTATACGTTTGTAATGTAGGAATATGCACAGGTTCGATTCCTACAGCTGACGGGTTGTTGAAAAATTATCATATAGAGACAATCTGACAATAAATTATAAAAAATTATACAATTTAATGGGAAATCACTGATGAAGCCTGTCCATAGAAAAAGGCAGAATTAATATGTTTATAATTTTTAGAGAAAAAGGTTTATTCTTCTTCTTAACCTCAAACCTACCAAATTTTATTTTTTTTTTTTGTTTTTTTTAAGAGAAGCAACACTCAAGAATTTTTCCCTATTAATTAATTTGGAAAAGGGACAGAGAAGGGATTAACGGTGGTGAAAGGTGAAGGCCTTCAAATATGGAGACAGTGTAATTGCACGAGATGTTGAATTTTATAACAGTTATTGCGCGTCATCTGATGGTGAGTTGACGAACTTTGTTGAAGCTGTTTAGTTCATAGCCCTGTTATATTATTTTACTTCGGCAGGGTTAAGTGCTATGGGAACACCCAAGGTGGACTCTCTGATATGTATGTTAGTAGGGATAGAAAAATCATATATATTGTTACGTTTTTACCTTTTAAAAACGTTGGTTTATGCCCCTTAAATAAACCGGATTCTTTTCTATTCCAATCAAAATAACCAGTTATAACGCTGACACCAATTGTTACGTTTTACCTTACAAAACGTTCGTTTATCTCCCTTAGACAAACCGTCCTGGTGCTGTCACAGCGATAATAACAACCAATTAGCCAATAACCAAAACACGAATACACTTTAGTTTGAAATAGCTTAGACACTCGTATTTATTTACACACTATTACTTATTTACAAACTCTCTCTATTATGACCATTACTAGAGCGCTACTAACTTTAACACGATATTAACTCGCGGTCTTAACAGCACAACTGTTAATTATCAACTTCTCTTCACTAATGTTAACGCGCGCCTTATATAGCAACAGCCATTCTTCTACAACATACTGGATAATTCTAGCATGCTATACTTAACTCTACATACGCTTAAAGACTATACACACAACCATCTATACAATATTACTGTACATTAGGCTTAACATTATAGATACACACAAACTGTTATAATAAACCTACATTACGCTTAAAGACTATACACACACACAAACTCTTATAGTCAAGCAAATATACAATTCTAATGCGTAATTAATCATAGCATATACTTAGGTGTACAATTAAATATAGTACTACGTTGCCAGATTGATGTATTTTGTCCATCCCGTCTCTTGGGCTATTTTCTTCTAGAAAAGTCCAGAGTTTTCTATACTAGGCCAAACCATTTTCGTAACAATATTATTTTTCCAAATTGCTCATGCAGTCACTGGGGATCGAACCCACAACCTCATGTTTAACAGTCCAACCCACTAACCATTACACCATACCGCCCTCTGTTATCTAGTTCTGGTACTTAAATGTATTCTTGGCACAATTGGAATACATTGACTCGTATGAATAAAAAATAATTTTTACTAATAGTTTTTTAAGCACTTGTTTCTTAGTGCTGGTAAAAATATGAGTAGTGAGTATCGAGTATTTTTTTTTTTTTTTGGTTATTTGATATACGACTACTCGATATTTTCAGAGTTGCATTTTGAACGAAAAACTTATGCAAAATGATGACTCCGCTAAAAAATTTATCACAAACTTACAATTCTGCTAAAGGAAAAAATCAAAAGGTTAATATTTAGAGGCAGATGTTAAAAAACTATCAAAATTATTTTTAACAGTTGGCAAATAATTTTAAAGATATGTTAATAAATTTAAATATTGAATCAGCGTAAACATTTTCTAAGAGTTTTATTTAAAAAAATTCAATTTTAAAAACCATTGAAAGTATCGAGTATCTAAATTAAAAATATCGCCTAGTATCGAGTAGCGAAAAGTGGCCAAATTTACCAGCACTATTTGCTTTACAATTTTTACTAGACACAGCTGAGTTTTATTCATATAACCCATTGTTTTATCCGAAATTTTGTCATATTAACCGAATACAAACATAGTGGTGAATCCAAACAAACCCTTCAGCTGGAAAATTATTTGCTTTTCACCATGAATCTTATTTCTCTGTGTAAAAATATTTACGTTTTAAATTTGATCAAAAACATTTCCACCACTTTTACTACTACACTTACTTGTACAAACAAACTTTAACATTACACATGGAAAATGTTTGTAAATATGCAGTCATAACAAAAAAAAAAAAGAGAAAAAAATACAGTTTTTACAAAGTTATTGCAATAACATGAAAAAAGTTAAAAGTACGAGTAAATAACATTTAAAAGTCTGTAATATAAACATGAAAGGATAAAAAAAGTTTACACAATAAGACAAACTTTAGCATTTATGTCAATATGAGCACTGTATGAGAAAGGAACAGTAAAAATGATTGAGTTTTAAATGTAGAGCTGCAAAATAATAATAAAAAACTCCTTTTAATACAATTTTTATTTATCCTAGATTGCTTTTCCATTTCGGTTCCTTACACATTAAAAAACACAACAAAATCAAGCAGAAACAACATTAATATCAACACAAATATCTTTGAAGACAAACTAGAAAGAAAATTTGTTTTCTTTTTTATATAAATATGTTTCTAAATATTTTTAAAATTAGGACGAAAGGGTAAAATTTGTTCACAAAGTTCATATTACTTTGAACTGTGTAAATCAAAAGGATTCATATATGTCGATTTTTAGCTGGGTAAATAGTATAAAAATAGGCATTATTTTAGATAAGTTAGCCGACCTAAATCGTACTTCAAAACTTTGAAGGGCTAGGGATATCTCAAAAATTCTTCGATTAAGCTGAAATTTTCTCTGGATTAGTTTTTCTAGTAACCTCACAAAATAAGGCTCGGGTAGCGCGATTCGGAGCAACTTTCCAAATAAGGGTTTTTAATAAGAAAAGTTTAAAATTTTTCTTTTTAAAAAATTATCTAGATTTTAAATGTTTGATACCTGCAGAACTATAAGTTTTAATATCTTTTAACTACACATTTCTTTAATGCATTTCATTTAAAAAATTACAGTCCTATATAAATTCGTATTTTCATGTTTTTTTTTCCTTTTTGTAGGATTTGTGCAATCCTTTGTGTTTTGTGATTGGTATTTACTGGGTGATCATCCACATACTCTGCAAATTGCTGGTCAAAAGACTTTTTCCTTTTTTTTTTTTTTTGCTGTTAAGAAAAAATAAATTCACACGCTTTAGCCATTTTGGACTCAATTGAACGAAAACGATTTTTAAAAATTAAATGTGTCGCATATGAAAACGGAAATTGTTGTTGTGTGCATACAAGCAAACACGTATGCACATACACACTCTAACGGGCAACTGACTAATAACTTAAAAAGGAAACAGCTTTATAGTATAGTACATGGACTTGTGGTATTAGTGTGTATTAGTAGTAGTTGTTAGTTTGTGTAAAAGTGGTTTAAAGAATAAGAATGTGTAATAAAAATGAAATATTAAAAAAGAAACCATTTAAATTTTATAGTATTTTTTTTAGAGAACAAATATTTAATACAGAAACTCAAGTAAATGTTAGAAATTACAGATAAAGGATATATCGTCGGCTTGCCTGCAAGTAGTGCTATATGTTTTTTAATAGATTTTCAGGAGAGCGAAAAAACTATTAAAAAAAAATAGCCTTTTAAGATATTTTATTGGCATCATATGCCTTAATGATGATTTTAGTAAATGAGGACGTCTAAGCCAATTCTTTGCCAGTGGTTTTTTTATAAACCACCGAAATTTTTGTAAAACAAAAAACGCTTTTTGTAAACGCTGGCAAAGCGTCTCAAATGAGTGTTCTCCCAGTCATTAATTTTTATTAACTTTGTATGGCGATGTCGTGCAAAATAATGAGTTATGCTTACACACCAGCATAAGAAAAATCTAAATATATGTCGTTACCTATATGCTTACCAGTACTGGCAAAAAGAATGAGTCCAAAAATGGATTTCGAAAAAAATATGTTTTATAAAAAAAAAATATTTTTTTTTATTATAAATTTTTTTTTAATAGAATTTTCTAGTGCGGGAATCGAACCTTGGACTCCAGGTTGCCAGTCAATAGCTTTACCATCTAAGCAGTATCGGCATGTAATGTTTGATAGCAAACAGTTTTGCCGTTGTTTGTATTTACAAAAGCAATTGTAGGCTCAACTTCAATTAAAATTTTATTTATATTTACAAACAATTTTTATCTGTGAGTCTTTTGATTAATTTTTAAAATTTTAAAATTAATTTAATAAATTCTACGTCTGAGAGGTGAAGCAAATTTTTTTTGTAATCTTTGTTATAAATATTTGATACGAAAATATGAGTTTTTGGAAAAATATATTAAAAGTTAAAAGAAAAAATTTTAAAAACGAGTAAAAAGGTTAAAGTCGGCCATGCCGACTATACAATACCCTACACAAGTCTCGTTAAAAGCCAACTAATATTTGGATCCGAAATTCGAATGGGTTAAAATCGGACTTGTGTCAAAATTTTCTATAAAATAATAAAAGAAGAGAAAATCCTTAATATAGCCCATATGGGCGATAGGTCCAAATATGGACCGATTCTATCTAGAATCTATCGGCTTTGTTCTCGCGACCATGTGAGTCAGCGAACCAAATTTCATTAAAATGCCTGCAGAGTGTAACCAAGTCAATTTTGGGGGGACCCTTATATGGACACTAGGTTTAAACATGGACCGATTTCAACCAAAATCAATAGACGTCGTCCTTGGGCCGACATAGGTGGGTGTACAAAATTTTGTCAAAATATCTTAGTATTTGCGACCTGCAGCGTATAAAAAATATAATTTTGGGGGGACCCTTATATGGGCACTAGGTCTAAACATGGACCGATTTCAACCAAAATCAATAGGCGTCGTCCTTGGGCCGACATAGGTCGGTGTACCAAATTTCGTCAAAATATCTTAATATTTGCGACCTGTAGAGTGCACACAAGAATGCATGGACGGACAGACAGACGGATCATGTTTTTGACTTCGGGTTAAATCGGGTTAATTTTTATTATCTGGCTTGTTATGACTGAAGCCTGAAAAAAATGTTGTAAGAGATCTTATGTTAAGGTTGTTCACAAGGAGTGTGCAATTTATAGTATCGTCCTAACAAAAAACAGAGTTTCTAAAATTTTAATTGAAAAACTACAACATTTGAGAATAGCCCGATATAACATTTTTATGTGAGAAAACACAATAGGAAATCGTTGTTAAAGTAAAATAAAAAATTTAAAAATTCTTTTTTTGTTTTTTTGTTTTGTTACGACGATACAACAGAACAAACTAATTGTTTGTTTTTCGTGCAATATACGTGGTGTAAATTTCATTGCAAAAAAGCCATGATGTCTTTTTCGTAAGTTTTTTACGTGATTTTCTAAAACTACAATGTGTTAGCAAAAAGAACAGTTGTAAAGGGAACATAGAAATTGTTCATAAATTGTGCGATTCTATTTTCAATAAAAATAATACAAAAATTCCAATACAAGCGATCAAACAGTATACTTTTGTTAGTGTGTGTGTGTGTGTGTGTGTGTGCCTTTTTTATTCAAAATATTCTGCTCTATTTCAATTCGTTCAAATAGGTTTTTTGTGTAATCAGTGCCAATCAATGGCAGTATAATTCCCAACAAAAAGGCTTAAAGGCATTCTAAGGATCAAACATGAAATTTATAAAACGCATATTTTTAAATTTTTTTTTTGGCGTGTGCATTCATTTTTCCAATCAATAAATATGTGGTATGACGAGCTTTGGTGTTGGAGAAATGAAAAAATGTAAAACTATGTTTTTTTATCGTACTAGACTCATATAGCGATCAAAATTTTATCTATGTAAATGTTACTTCCGGTTCCTGTAAGCAAACGAAGTGAATCGAATGGGGAAATCACCAAAAGTAAAAGTTTGTTTTGGTTGATGGGTTTTTAATTTACACATACACACACGTTGTTGACTCTCACACATTAACAAAGAAAAGGATTGTTTAATTTGAATGCATTTGTACATGTAGCACGTCGGCATTTGGGTATGAGTACAACCAAGTTTTGCTGAGTGGTTTTTATCTAAAGTCGCCGATTTTTTTGTCGCATTGTGTGGCCTCAAACACTTTTTAATTGAATTTGTTCAAAAAAGAACAAAAACAAATTGCTTCAATTAAAATTGAATTGAAACATAAACTTTTTTATGATCTATATCATATTTCTCAACTTAATCAATGAAATTCCATTTTTTTTTTTTTGTTCTTTTTTCATAAAATATTTCAACGAAGAAAAATTTATTATTTTTAAAATTGTTTTAATTGTAGCAAATTGAGCTTGATGGCTGGGAAAATTAACTTTATTAATTGATTATCATGTAAATTATTTTCTTTTTTTTTAAAAAACTTTGGTTATACTAAATAACTGCTGCCTTTTCCCTGTTCAATTTCATTAAATCATTGGTTAAAATGTTCTTTTCCTTAAAGCATTATTTTTCACAATGGTATTTTAATTTTTATGGAATTTTAAGTAGGTTATTCGTTCAGTAATATTAAAACAATATTATATTATTATATATTGATATTTTTTTATATTGCCAAGGGACTTGGGGCATTATTATTTATGAAATTCAATAGATAATAGAAATTGTGTAGTATAAAAGTAATACAAAAAGTTGTAAGGGAAATTTAAAACATTTCCGTCTCCTTCCTATAAGCACTTATATATTTGTTTGTTTCATGTTTTGTAAGTAAGTAGGTTGGATACACTGTTCAACAAATTTTATATTTTTGTAGAGCCTCCCCTTGTAAGTTAAATTAAGAAAAAAAATGCAATGAACCGTTTTTCATAAATCATTATTTTAAATTTGGGTTCTATACTCCAACAAAGTTGTTGTATACTTCAACAAAGTTGTCTAAGCTGGACCCTAAAATCATATGTTTCCTTAAAAATTATTTATCTACATCAGAGCTTCGAAGAATTAATTACCTAATTCCTTTTTTTTTTCTTTGAACTGAATTTATATTTTGGTAATGAATTCCCTGACCAAATTTAAGGAATTGAATGAATTCCTTTTTTCATTCGATTTATCTTAAAGGAATTCATTCATTTTTTTCTAATTCCTTCATAAAATTTGATGCACTCATTCACCAAGGAATTCATTAAATTTTAGTTAATTCAACTTTTGGTCAAGGAATTCAATCCCTAGGGAATTAATTCCCTGGGAGTTCATTCAATTATAATTAAATCAACTTTTGGTCAAGGAATTAATTCCCCTGTACATTAAATTCCCTAAAGGAGTTAACTTTTTCTTTTAATTCCCAAAGGAATTCACTTTTTCGTTTAATTCCCTAAGGAATTAATAGGGAATTTATTCTTTAAATTTGAATCTTTTGAATTCATTCCTTGAATTAAATTTAAGGGAATTCATTCCAAAAAGGAATTAAATCTTTAAAGCTCTGTTTATGGGTATTCGAAATTTTTGTCAATTTTACTCTATCTCTTTTAGTTTTCGGGATATGGGCCATTTTAAAAAATCGGGAGGGAAAGGAATAATTCCATCTTCAAAACTTCGGATAGACTGGTAGCACCATCTATCGGGTAATAACACCTGGATTTAGAATTTTTCATACAAAAAGTGGATTTATTAAATCCAAAAAAAGCTGGATTTAATAAATCCATAATAAAAGCACAAATATATGAAACAGCCTATTAATTTAATGTCAGAAAAAAATACGAATAAAAATTAAAAAAGAAAAAAAAATGAAAAACTAACAAATAAAAGGTTTTTATTAAATTTTTTTTATGAAATATGTTTAGAAAAAAAACTACACCTCACCACATGCATATTTTTAATCTTGGATATGGATAAATAGCTGAAATAGGAATGGCAATTTTTCACTCTACAGTAAGTAATTTAATTAAATCCAATTAGTGAATATTAAATATTGCAATGCAATTTTTCAATTGTGTAAAAATATAAATTGAAGTGATAAAACTGAAAAGGCAGACTGTTTATCGCTGTTTTATATAAAATATAATTAAAAATTAAAATAGGGAGAATCTAACGCCATCTGTTTTATGAGGCAGATACTGATCGCTTTTTATAAGCCATCAAAGTAATCAATGTATATAAAAAATAAAAAACAAATACAAATACGAAACAAATAAAAAAATGTACGAAACAAAAGATTTTGACCGAAATGAGATGTTTAGTAAATTCTCTACCATCGTTTTTAAGAATATTTGGGTTAATATATAAAATACTATTTGTCCAATTCTTCTCAAATTTGGTGCATATGTAGAAAATTTCTGCAGTTTTGGAAATTTTGCAGTTTTCTTAGCGTAAAATTACTGTTAAACTTTAAACGCGTTTTCCCACAACCCTGAGTTCAAAATAGGCTGCCACTGTACAGCCAAGGCGGGTTAACCGATTTCGATCCGGGTTTTTTTTTTTTCTTTCATAGGCAACAAAAAAACTCTAGTCCTTATCGTGGCCCTTTTTTTTAATTTTGGTCGAATAAATTTTATATCCCGAAGCAAATGAGTTTTTTCTTGCTTATTTTGGAATTTTTAAGTTTGTGTGGCAAAATTGTTAAAAAAAATTTTTGTTAATAAAAATCGGGCCACGATAGGGACTAGAGAATTTATTTGGGATTAAGAATCACTTTACATTTTTATTTTCCGATAATTAATGAAGGCTGCACAGTGGCAGCCGATTTTGCCTTTTCTAAAAAAGGCCAGTAATGAAGTGGCAACTCTGGCGATTTTGGTTGGGGAAATATAAAACTGATATTTTTAAAAATACTTCAATAACATGATTTTTAAATAAAAAAATAAAATATTAAAAATATTGTTAATTGAATTTTTGACAACCGTTCAAATATGCGATTTTTAAAATGCTGTTGTTACAGTATTTAACCCCCTTAAATGAGTATAACTAAAATCTTTGTTTAAATCAGTGTTTCCACTAAAAATTTGTTAAAAATTGGTCAAATCGATTTGAAATGAGTTTGGCAGATTTTTCTACTAACGTATTATTTTAAGTATAGGATAACTAATAAAACAACAATTTTTTTTTGGCAAAATTCGACTTTATTCATCAAAATAGTCTCCTTCAAGAACGGTGCAATCACGCCAATGCCTTTCTAATATTTCGAGACCTTTTTTATAGAATGATTTATCCTTGGCCTATGTCTCACTCTCAGCGAGCATTTTTTTCAAGTCTGAAAACAGGTAGAAATCGCTAGGAGCCAAATCTGTAATTGAAAGTTTAATTCGTGCAATTTGGCCATGGTAGTCAACGACTTGTGAGACGGCGCATTGTCTTGGTGAAAGAGGACTTCCCATAGCACTTAACCCCACCGAAGTAAAATAATATAAAAGGGGTATGAACTAAAATAAAAAGCTTCAACAAAGTTCGCCAACTCACCGTCAGATGGCGCGCAACAACTGTTCTAAAATTCAATATCTCGCGCAATTACAGTGTTGCCATATTTGAAGCCCTTCATCTTTGACCACCTTTCACTTCTTCTCTATCCCCTTTCCAAAGGAAGCAACACGTTAATTAATAGGAAGAAGTTCCTGAGTGTTGCTTCTCTTAAAAAAAAAAAAAAAAAAAAAAAAATATAGGGCCTTTCTTTTGCGATTTCCTCCTTCAAACGCACCAGTTAGGCCATGTAACGATCGCTGTTGATGGTCTGTCCTTTTTCAAGGTGATCAATGTACAAATTCCAGCCGCATCCCAAAATACTGATGCCATAACTTTACGAGCTGACTGAAGCGTCTTTGGCTTCTTATGGCGAGGTTTGCCAGTTACTGTCCACTCAGCTGACTGCCGATTCGACTCTGGAGTAAAGTGGCAGATCCATTGATACGTACCGATGCAAAAAGCCTTTTTATCTCGCCGAAACAGCTCTCAGAATCATCGACACGTTGTTGTTTTTGGTCCATTGTGAGCAAACGCGGCACCCATTTGAAAAAAAGCTTTCTCATAGACAAATGTTCATGCAAAATAAAGCCGACACTTTTCTTCGATATCTTTAAGGTATCAGTTATCTCCTGCAGCTTTAACGATTTTGTGAACTTTTTTATATTTATCGCTATCACCACCTCTTTTGGGCGACCAGAGCGTTCGGCGTCATCGGTTTTTATAAGACCACGTTTAAAGTCAGCAAACCACTTTTCTACTAGTCGTCTCAATGCAGGAGAGTCCGAGTAACACTTATCAAGCCAAACTTTGGCTTGAACGGTGTTTTCCCATTAAAAAGCAATGCTAACACTGCTTTGAATTTTAAATTTTCGAAAATTTTTTTTAAATGCAAATAAAAATCGAGCATTTTTAAAACAGCAGTTTACAATTTTTTAGCAAATATTTCTGCTGATTTTAGCAGAATAGACTGCTATTTGCATTCAACTATTTTTAGTCTACAAATATTTAGCAAAATTTTCGGTAGATTTTACAGTACAATTTGATTTTTTCAATTAACTAAAAGTTAGCCTAAATATAACTAAAATTCTGTAAATTTAACAGTTTTAATTTTGCTGTTCTCATTTTACTAGTATTTAGTAAAAAAATCTGCTAATTTTAGCAATTTTTTCTGCAGCATCATTTTTAACTAATTTTTAGTAATTTTTCTGCTATTTTTACAGATTCATTTCTATGAGTGTACTTTTCATTCACAACCCCTTCTACTGTCGATTCTAACACCGATTATATTTGTTTGAAATTGTCCCAAAAGCAACCACTTCTATAGCTCTAAAGTGGAACCGGTTGCCCTAGAATCAGTTCTGGAACTAGTTCTAGAACTGATTCTATGTCAGTCACACCTTCAATATAGGATCCCAGGAACTGGTTCCGGGTTGCAGTGGAACCAGTTGTAGAATAGGTATGGTTGGCTACAGATTGTAAAAAATTTTCCTGGGGAATTTCGTACACTGATGGGCTCATGGACAAAACCTATTTATTCTAGATAGGATCGGTCCATATTTGAACCATATGGACTATATTTTTTCATTCCATTGGAATTTCGAATCAAAGCTTTCAACCAGTGCGGTAAAGGGTATTATATAGTTGGAATGCCAGACTTTAACCTTTTTATTTATTTTGCCATAAAGTCAATTAAATTTTTTTCACATAGGCCCAATTACCGAATGTCCAATTAGCTTCTTACTTGGACTTTAACTGATACATTTGTTGTTGTTTGCCATATAAAATTGAAATTAAACAGCCGACCAAATTTAAACTGGACATTCAGTAATCGGGCATAGTGAGGCATTGGTAAATACAATGAATGAAATAAGCAGTACTGTTATTAAAACAGAAAAATATAACAAAAGCTTTCCAACAAAGAAGATATCCCAAGGCAAACTTTCACATGTTAATATAACTTGCATTTGTGGTAGAGGAGAAAAAACTAAGAGACATGTATTTTGTTTTAGCTGCCCAATGTCATATTAAGCAAATTTTTGTTTTTATATTCATATTTTTAAATTATTTGTATACACCATCAATATTGGCTTCTGAAGTACATTTCTATTGATACCTGTTTTTCTTAAAGTTACTTACGACATGAGAAAAAATAATAAACTAAAAAAATGTTTCTGTATTTTGCCTTCCACTAAAAAGGAAAAATCTAAAGAACTGGTTGCAGAACACCTTATACTGCATTTGCATAGGATCTAATTTATATTCTATATCCGGTTCTTTTTGTAGGTTATTTTCCTCCAAACTAGAACGGATGGCTATAGAACCGGTTCTGTAACTAGTTCTAGAACTAGTTCTGTGTCAATGAAACCTTCCATTTTAACTTTTAGGAATCAGTTCTAGTAGCTGCTCCACGGAGCCGAAGAACCTGTTCTGGAATAGATTCACAGGTAACCGGCTCTAAAAAATGTTGCTGGATTTAATATGGGCTCGGGCCGTTAAACAAAAACGCTATGTGTTAGTTTTTTCTCCCCTACAACATAATCAAGTTTTATCAAAAACTAAGGGTTCGCCTTTGGATACCTTCCTCGTAGGTTTAAAATTCAAAATAACTATTGCAGTTATATGTTTTCACACACAAAATATTAAATCTATAAAATAGTATATTTTCCAAAAATATTTGTGTGTATTGTATTTATTCCATGCATTGCAAAAATATTTTAAATTAATTTTGTGGTATTAAAATAAATTCATTTTATGAAATTATTATACAATTCTAATATTGTTTTTCCACTTGCCAACCAGCAATTTTGAAGATTTTATAAATATGATTTTTAAATGGATCATAAAAATTTTAATTTTTTTCAAGCTCTATGTTTATGGTTGAGGTATTCGAAACACTAATTTTCTTCAAACACTAATTTTCCAAATAATTGTTGATTCCATTGAAGCGGTTTTTGGTCGATTAAATTGTAGAAAAAAGTAAAAAAAAAATTAATATTTTTTAAATCAATTTCTGTGTTATCAATAAGAAACTTTGCTGGCTGGGTTATTAATTTTTTTGGTTCAAATATTTTTAGTTTGATATTTTTTTCAGATTCCGTTAGTATTTATGTGCACATAATCAAAACGGAACATCCGGCAACAATGCATTATGAAACGGCGTCATCACTGTATAATCCCAAGTATCTGCAAGTCAAATATGAATACTGCTGATTCACATCGTATTTATAGTTTTAACTACTAAAATGTACACATTCACATAAAAACTACTCATCCTACTACTACTACTTCAATTTAAAGGCAACGGTAGTAGAAATGAATACATTTCATTTATTTCCTTTTTAGAAAGTGTATCATAAAAATTTTGTTGCTAGGTATACTTATGTATGTAAGTATTGTGGTTATGGCATTTCTCACCTAAACTAGACAACTTACGAATATTTGCAACGGCAAAGGTAAAAAAAAATATACATTGAACAGAATTGAAACAATAGAAATATTTCTAGTAGAACAGAAGGGAACAATAGAGAATCTATTAAATATTAGGTTGGACCGATTTTCAGACTGTCTTAGGATTTAAACTATTAAAATACCTTTTTACGATCGTACACACAGAAAATAAATTGGTTGGAATTCTATCGGAACCAACGAAATATTTTCATCATTCAATAATTTTAATTGCAGTTATTTAAAATTCATCATCAGCAAAGTTATATTTATTTGTGAACAGAAAATATATATGATGAACCAAAACACTGTCACATTATCCAAAATATTGGGTTTTCTAACCAATATTGAAAAAATACTAACTTCCACATTACCTTCAACACCAACAACCACCAATTTATCGAAGATTTAGTCAATTGAATAAAATATCGGCAGCAGAAATCTAGTATCAGTTGTGTTTCAATAAAATCGATCACTCTATCCAAAGTATTCGTTTTTCCAATCAATTTTAAATTTTTTTTAACCATTAATTTCCATTATTTTGGTAATTGTAATAATATATTGAGACAAGGAACAGAAATTTTATTTATCATAATAAAATTTTGGAATCTATCATATTTTTTCGTTTCATAAATTCTAAGTTAGGCAACAACTAAACGTAAGTATCTGTGGCGCAGGAGGTAGAGACAAAGTCTTATAGCCTTAGAGATTTGAGTTCAAACCTCAACCAAGGCATTGCTATTTTTTAATAATTTTTTTATTGATTCAAATTAAACGACACAATTGATTTTCTGTTGTGAATATAATTTTATTCAAAAACAAAATATTCAAATTTTCAACCTGAAGAAATTCAAATTTGACAAAAAAAATTTATGTCGAGTTTAGCCTAGAGGAAAAGCAATGGGCTGACAAACGGAAGGTCGCCGGTTCAATCCCGGTTCGCGATATAATTTTTTTTTTTTAATTTTTTTTTTATTCAAATTAAAAGACACAACTGATTTTCTGTTATTGATATAATTTTATTTATAGACAAAATATTAAAACCTGAAGAAATTCAAATTTGAAATTTGTCTAAAAAAATTTAAATATAGCGTAGCTTAGAGGGAAAGCAATAAGCTGACAAGCGGAGGGTCGCCGGTTCGATCCCAGTTAGCGACATAAAAAAATTTTAATTTTTAAATAAATTTTGTGGAACGTGTTTTTCTATTTATAGAATTTATAATCCACAAACATTAAAGTAGTCTATTAACACAACAAAAATTCAAAAATTTTAAATAAATTTTGGTAATTACAATGGTATTTAAGCTTAACAGCTTCCTAATACATCGGCTGAGAAGTCCGTAGGATAACCAATAAAACAACAATTTTTTTCAAAATTCCACTTTATTCATCAACATAGTCTCCTTCAGCAGCGATACAATCATTCCAATGCCTTTCTTATATTTCGATACCTTTTTTATAGAATGGTTTATCTTTGGCCTCGAAATAGACCCTATTTCTGCAATCACCTCTTCATTCGAACCAAATCTATTTCCAGCGAGCATTTTTTTGAAGTCTGAAAACAGATAAAAACAGAGCAAACACGGCACCCATATCGGAAACCAACTTTCTCATGGACAAATGTTCATGCAAAATAAAGCCGACACGTTCCTACGATATCTTTAAGGTCTGCCAGAACGATTTTGTAACCTTTTTTGATATTTTCCGGTATCACCACCTCTTTTGGGTCACCAGAGCGTTCGGCGTTTTCGGTGTTTGTACGACACCGTTTAAACTCAGAAAACCACTTTTCTACCATGTGCATCAATGGAGCAGAGTCCGAGTAACACTTACCAAGCCAAGCTTTGTCTTAGGTGGTGTTTTTTCCCCATTAAAAAGCAATGATAAATCAACACACGAAATTGCTTTGAATCCATTGTTTTCAAAATCGCAAAAGTATCGTCACTAAAACAGATATAACTTGTTCATTAATAAACGATTTATCAGGAACTAGTTCGACCCTTTGCTACTAGGAATTTAATGGAATTTGAAAATACTACATAATTGACTTCGCCAATATGGTTTTCCTCTATGCTCCTTGCAGGTGTAAAAGGAAAACATATATATACATATATATAGTTTTTCATTGGCGATTGAAAATAAAATTTATTTTTCTTTAATTCAGAACTTGTTTTTTTAATTTTTAGTATAGTACATAACTCAATTTATCTAAAAATTAGCCACCCATTTTTTTCTTCTTTTATTTTAGAAAAACAGCTCAGGGGTCAAATTATGGTAGTCGTTCGAAATAAGTTTTTTATATTGGAAAATAAAGCATTTGGATGAAAGTTTTTGAGCCAAGGATGCTGCAGTTCGACCCTAGATTGGATATAAAAGTGAATAAAATATGATGTTATCATTGTTATTTTATTACATATTTACACATTCAAAAAACGGTTTTCGAACAATTACGCTCGTTCACTAATGCCGTATTGAGGCCCTAGATGTTTTCTTTACACCCAGAATATTTAACTGGGCGTAGTTTTGGAGAAAATATTTCTTGAATATTGTATATCGAAAAAATTCTGTGTGAGTTGAAATATTTCTTTTAAAATATATTAGGGCACCTACACGTATGAGCGATATTAATTTAGGTATGTTATATCACTCATACGTATAGATTTTTAAGAAACAGATTTTGTATCAAGATGTATTGTATTAATATTAGATAGACGATAAGCAAAACTTGAAATTTATATTAGAAAATCATCCAAAAAATACATTTGTATTTTCTATTACAAACTAAAAATAATTTTTTTAATATCTATTCAAAATGTTTGCCAACATTCGTTGTTGAAATTTCAACAAAGTGTCAAAATCTACCCAACCTATTGTTAAAATAACAATCAACTAACAAAAAGGGCGCTAATTTGTTGCTTCGGATTTTGAGAAGCTTACAAGTAGATAGAATTCCACTTTTTTCTGTTTTGTTTTGTTTAGCTGCTTAGATTTTTGTTTTGATGTTAACCGGATGTTCTATACTTACTCTTCTTAAACAAAACAATGCACAACTATTTACATGTGGTTTTGTTTTCTAATAGAATTGAGGAAAAGTTTCTAGTTTTAAGTTTAATATAATTTTGCAACATTTGTTACTTATTCATTTCGAAATTAAGTTAAACAAAATCTAAACAAAATTGCAAAGGAAACAAATATGTTGTTTTCATATAAAAACTAACAAAAGACAGTGGGATTTACAAATATCTACTGAAAATTGAAAACTTTAAATGAGAGAAAGTAGAGTACTAAAAAAATCGGCCTTTTTAGAGAACCGTTTAACCGGTTTTTTTTTTGTTGCTTTTATTAAAAGTAGTCCATACATTAAATTTTAAAAATTTTTTTGAAAGCTGTAAAAAATTCAAAAAACCATATTAAAAAAAAACTTTTTGAAATATTTGTAGTATTTTTAACAAGTACGGATTCATGTATAAATTGATATGTCGTATTTTAATCACATTTGTGTCAAAAAAAGTTTTATTTCTCGCATCTAAAAATTTCTCTCAAAAAACATCTGCAATATACTGTTGCCAATTTGGCAATTTTCTATTCACATCAAGCGATTTTAATTTGCCTCAAAAAATAAAAATTTCTGATTAACATAAAAACCTAGCAAATTTTTATCACACGTAGTTCTGTGTTCAGAAAGCAAGTGTAAAATTCACAAATTTATATTATTTTTAATGACAAAAGAATTTTTTAAAAGCTTAAATCCTTAAATCTTGCATTATTTTTATTCACAAATGGCGGCCAAATTTAAAATGACACCGGTTTAAATATGAGTAAATTTTTCGGTGTTTTTAGCGATTTTAAAATAAAATTAACAACACTGAAATTTTAAATCGAATGGTATTTTCTATGATATACTTACCACGATATAACAGATCAGTCAGTCTTTTTTTACATTATAGTATCAAGCATTTCATATTAGAATTTCAGTGTTGTTAACTTTATTTTAAAATCGCTAAAAACAAAGAAAAATTTACTCATATTTAAACCGGTGTCATTTTAAATCTGGCCACCATTTGTGAATAAAACTAATACAAGATTTAAGAAAATTTTATAGAATTTTCAACAATATTCAGTTTGTGCAGATCCGATCGGCACTCGCTAAATTTTACTATATAATTTGATGAAAGGTCGATATCGATGATTTTTCATTAAAAGCTACTTAGAACGGGTAGCAAACTTAAAAACTAAACGCTACACTAAAATTTTATATAATTTTCTGGACCATCTTCCAGTACTTCGGGGACAATTTAATCATTATTTTGATCTTTAAAAATAAAAGCAACGGGGATAAAATTAGAAAAAACTTTAATTGGTGCTATTTTTTTCGCAGCTGTATACAAAATACATATTTGAAAATTTTAGATTTAATAATAATAATTTAAAACCGAATTTCGGCTGGTTTTTTTTTAATTAAAATAACCGGTTAACCGGTTTTCGGTTTTCGGTTTTAAATACTCTAATATAAAGTTAAACATAATGGAATAAATTAAGATCTGTTTAATCATTTAAAACTTTCCATCTGTAAAAGATTTCCATACATGCATAGTTTATTTTGCCCATTTAATCCCCACTGTACAACCCTTCCAAATATTTGCCCAACACTTTTATCTAAATATGCATTATACAAAGTGTTTGTGTGCATACAAACGTATAAATGCTCAAACATGTTGATTGAAATTTTCTATACAGTTCTACATACGTAGTTGTTAGTGTTGTGTGTAAATGTAAATGTGTCTGTGACTTATCTCGACTCTTTGTACTACGAGTATCCCAGATTATTAACTCTCACCTTAACGTATATTTAAAAATGAGCAAATGCTACATGAAGCATTTCAACTTAAAAATTAAGAGATTTTCTAGAAGATTAGACCATAACTTCAGGGATGGAAAATAAGATTTTCGAATTGGTATAAAAAAAAACACTTTTTTATTGAGTGTATAACTAAAAAATTCGGGATTTTTGGCAAATTTTGGGCATTTATTGTGAAACATTGGTATAATATTATTCAAAGTGTTGGCCATCGCTACACTCAAAAAAAAAGTCAGTAAAGTCAGCAAAAAATGTTGCTGTGTCAGCAAATTTTTAGTCAGGAGCGTGCTTGCAAAAAAGTTGGTAATTTCAGGAAAAGGTTTGCTGAAAATCAGCGAGCTGATTTTTACCAAAAAAATAGTAATCTTCAGCAAAAGTTTTGTTAACACTTAGTCGACTGCAAATGAAAGAAATCCTTGCTAAAATCACTAAACTTTTTGCTGAATATTAGTAGACTGAAAAAAACTCAAAAAAATTGTAGCGAAATTTTACTTTAGTTAATTTATTTGCCGAAAATTTAAATATAGAATATGTGAGAGTTGTTTTTCTTTTTTTGTCATTTCCGTTTCCAGACAAGCTGCAACATCTTCATTTTGTCTATCTGGTTGTCGTCCACGCTATGAATGCGGTTATCAGTAGAGATGAGCGATCCGGTGATTTTTGAATAACGCTGCTACCAGTGATCGTGATTTTCAAATCACCGTTCTTTTAAATAGTGACCGTGATCACGAGTTTGTAATAGAGATGGGCGATCCGGCGATTTTTCAGTAACATTGTTCTCAATGAACGTGATTTGCAAATCATTGTTCTTTTAAACTGTAATCGTGATCACGGTTTTACTATGGAAAAGACTGCGATTTTCTGATAAGTAAACGAAATAATATTTATGGCGAGTTTTTAAGACGTCAGTTAAACTTGGTTTAGTTAAACCGAAAACGAATTTTGTCAGCCATTTCAAAGTTTATTAACAAAAATTTGACAGAAAAACTTTTTCTCGAGTATAATTTATTTCTTTATTGAAATAAAACAAAAAACCACATTATAAAAGCAGTATTCCAGTTACAAACTGCGTTAAACTAAGTTTAAAGATAATCAACTTCCTAAAAACTGGGCCTTAAAAGAAGAATAGTTGCGACCGGTAACAAAGATATGATAGAAGGAGACATTGTATTACTGTGCACAATGAAGTTTTCAAGAAAGAATAGTACAAAAATATTAAAAGAACAACATTCCGAGTAACTGCGACTTGAAATATTTGATCACTGCCGTTACCAGTGATTTATCAATAACTGTGATTAAATCACCGGTATGAAAATATCGCTCATCTCTAGTTGTCAGCACAATTTTTGTAGCAAAATAAATTAGTAAAACATTAGTTCAAAATTAGTTTAGTGCTAAAAAATATAACTAAAATTTTTGCTGAAAACGGAATTTCAGCAAAAAAATTGCTAAAAACTAGTACACTTGATATACAAGACGTTTTACTAATTTTTCTACTAACTTATTTTTTTGAGTGTAGCTATGACCTTTTCCCATCTTTATGGCAATATATACATTCTGCTCCAAAAGAACAAGGCAAGGTCTGGACTACAAGCGCGTCAGGCAAAATTTCTCAACCGCTATTTACCAAATAGTTTTAACCGGTCTTGCAACTTTTGGCATAGCGTTGTCATGAGGAAATATTACACTCAGAGAAGTTCTGAAGTTACTACATGACAGTTATTTGTGTAGTAATGCGGATGCAGTTATTTTAACTACAATTGCAGTTAATTTACTTAGAGCAAAATTTTTTAATGTTTTTGACAGTAATTTTTTTAAACAAATAAAATTAATAAAATTAAGTTAAGAGTATTTATATAAATTTGTTTTTATTAAATTAATAATTTTTAAAATAATTTTTATTTATTTATTTTATTTTTATTTTATTTATTTTATTTTAACTACATTTGCAGTTATTTGTACAGTTTTACAATAATTTGCATATACGTTGTTTTACTACATTTGTCAGTTGATTTTTAAAAGTTAAAAATAACTTCACATTGCAGTTGCCTTAAATGCAAATGGAGTCTACACCTTTTTAACTTCAAATGTAGTTATTTTAACTGTCATTTGCAGTTGCTTTTACCTGCGTAATTCCCTGAATGTACGGCATTTTGTCTGGTCACATATTACCGACGTTTTTCGGTCAATTCTCGCTTCAAATTCAAATCAAGTGTGTTTGGTACAGGTGCCCTGTGATCGTCTGGCCCGCTTTCAGTAGCTCATAACAGATGGGACCCTTCTGGCCCCAATGTCCCAATGGCAATGGCTATAATTTAGATTGCTTTATGTAAAGATCTAAGTCCAATTATGTTAGTAAATTTGTTTTTTGTAAAGACAACAAACCAGATACAAGAATTTTCAACATTTTGGTGTAAGGAAGACATGCATTTTCCAATGCTTTCTTCATTGTTATGCTTCGCGGGAAGCACAAATTAGAAGTACTTCTTATATTCATTAGTACATTTCCGTTGGGTCTAAATTTATCTTTATTACATGTTTAGTAATTCTTTAATTTCATTATTTTGTGTTATTTTTAGGTTATTTTTCTAGTCAGCTGTTGGCCAGCGTTGCCACATTTTCATGCAAAACTCTACAAATTAAGAGAAACGCAGTGTTGTATTCTGTAAAATCTCCACATTTGTGAGATTTTCATGAGATTTCTTAGATATCTCGCAAATTTACGGGATTTAATTTGTATGAGGAATCTCAGGATTTCACAGGAGATTTTCAATTAAATCTCAATTTTAGTGGAATGATGAACGATCATTTCAAATTTTCAATTTTTTTATAATATACAAAAATGTATATATATATATATATATACATACAAATATTTGCTTTTTTTTTTTTGTTCGACAGAATGCTTTTATTTGCTAAATCAAGTATAACTTAAATAATTCTATACACCGAAAAAAATTATTAACTTTAATTTTCTAATTAAAGGTATGTTAAAAATAAAATTTGATTTCAAGCAAATATTTAATTGAATCTAAATTGACTTTTAAAAATTTCAATTTATAGTTCAGTAAAATTTAACACATAATTCCATTATTATTTTTTTCTTACAGTAACATTTACAGTACTTCAAATATATATAAATATGAAGTATGTTATACATTTTCTTTTGGCCAATATCATATTTTTTCTGTTTTATTTTCAATTAATATTTCAGTTGTTATGATTACAAATTTAATCGAGTTTTGTTTGAATTAGTCTCATAAAATTTTGAGTAATTAATACTAACATTTGAGTGACAAATACAAATGCAAAATCAATTAAGATTTTAATTAATACAATCAATTTTCTAATTAAAACTCGTTTTCGAATTTTTTCTCTGTATTATAGAATGAAAAGTATATTTTTGCATTTAATGAAAGAAACTGAAAAAACTCTTTAATTTGTATACAAATGGCCAGGATTTTAAAATTGTATTCCAAATGATTTAGTTTGTATACACATGGCTTTAATTAAATGAATAGGGTTAGTGTAAATAAAAATTAACAAATTGTTTTATTGTAGATTAACAAGGATTTCCTCTTTAGTTATGAAAAAATATTTGTAAATGTGTTTAAAAAAACTTTGACACAAAATTCAAAAGAGTTATATTTGCAATGAAATTAGAAATTTTTTTAATTAATTTTTTTTTTTTATTATTTCACAAGTCTTTGAAAAATAACAGAGATTATAATATATTTTTATTTAAGTCTTGTTAGAGAAATTGTAATATATTTTATAATTTCTAGTTATGGCTTAAAATAAGCTATTATTATTATTTTTTTTTTATTTAAACTATCTATGTTTTCTTTTTGTACAGAGGATATCTAAGGTACCCAATACAATACCCAACTCATATAGAAAAGTTAATCTACTAAAAGTAGAGCATTAAAAATGTCAATTAAATCATATTTTAATCTGTTGGATTAAGATGTGACTTAACTCTTAATCTGACTACTATTTCGAAAATTTACACCCAAGTCATATAAAAATTGTAAAAATAAAAAGGAAATCCAAAAAAAATGTTTGCGTTTTTTAGAAACCTTTTAAAATCTTTAGATATCGGGTGTATAACTTAAATGCGGGATTCACAACAGATGGCATATCTTTCACAAATAGTTTGTGTCTGTAATAACATATATGGCATTTTGGAGGGTAAATATCTGTCATTTATTCTCAATTAGTCATTGAACGAAACAGTGTAAACAACAAAGATTTTTTTGCTTCGAAAATGTTGAATTTTGTGCCAACAAAACATCATCTGCGGGAAGTTTTGCTTTACTTCTTCAATTTGAAAAAAGTGCAGCTGAAGCACATCGATTACTCAGCGAAACTTATCCTGAATATGTTCCATCGATTTCAACGTGCGAGAGAGAGAGAGAGAGAGAGAGAAGATTGTTGTCAAACTCAAGAAGAACTAACAAAATCAGTTGAATTCACAGAAGCAACAATTTCAAAATGTTTGCAAGCAGCAGGATTCATCTAAAAGCAAGATTTAAGTAGCTCTATTACGAGCTACTTAAATCGGGCCAAGCGATCATAGAGCACCTGTATACTAATAGAAAAAAGACCGTAAAAAACTTTAGTTAAAACTACTAAAAATTAGTTAAAAATGATGCTGCAGAAAAAACTGCTAAATTAGCAAATTATTTTTGCTTTATATTACTAATATAGGAACAGCAAAAATAAAACTGTTAATTATACAGAATTTTAGTTATATTTGTAAATGGAGAATAGCAAATTAATCCGCTAAAATCAGCAAAAAATTTTGCTAAATAATTAGTAGCCTAAAAAATCACCAAAAAATTTTTAATTTTCGAAGTTTTTTTTCCATTTTTTTTTAAATGCAAATAAAAATTGAGCCTTTTGAAAACAGCAGTTTACAATTTTTTAGCAAATATTTCTGCTGATTTTAGCAGAATAGACTGCTATTTGCATTCAACTAAATTCAGCTTAAAAATAGCACAAATTTTGTAGATATAACAGTTTATTTTTGCTATTTTTAGTCTACAAATATTTAGCAAAATTTTCTACAGATTTTTCAGTATAATTTGCTATTTTCAATTAACTAAAATTCTTAATTTCACAATTTTCTTGAGCGTATGGTTGATTTTTTATATATAAAAAATTTCTTTATTTTCGACATTTCGCTACTCCATTGTGTAGCATCTTCAGGAAATAACAATAAATAAATAATTTAATTGTTATTTCCTGAAGATGCTACACAAATATCGAAAATAAAGAAATTTTTTATATATAAAAAACAAACCTTACGCTCAAGAAAATTGTGAAATTAAAAATTGAAAAAGAAGGTTAAATAAACGACAAAAAAATTAACTAAAATTCTGTAAATTTAACAGTTTTAATTTTGCTGTTCTCATTTTACTAGTATTTACTAAAAAAAGTTAGCTAATTTTAGCAGTTTTTTTGCAGCATCATTTTTAGCTAATTTTCAGTAACTTTTTCTGCTATTTTTACAGATTTATTTCTATGAATGTATCGAACACAATTGATTCGTTTGAACTAAGCTTTGGCCCAAAAATGCCTGAAATATGCTACCAGACATGAAGCCGTAATATTCCATCATGACAACGCTCGGCCATGAAAGACCAGTTAAAAACTATTTAGAAAATAGTGGTTGGGAAGTTTTGCCTCAACCGCCTTATAGTCCAGACCTTGCTGCGTCCAACTAAAATTTGTTTTGATCGATGCAGAACGAGCACTTCTTTTGACGAGGAATCCATATGTTACCAGAAAGATAGGAAAAGGTTATAGCTAACGATGGCCAATACTTTGAATAAATTTGTATTTTACCAATGTTTCATAATAAACGCCCAAAATTTTCAAAAAAAAATCCCGCATTTTGAAGTTATGCGCCCAATAACATTTTAATTCGGAAAATTTTCCATTTGCTTGTAAAATTTTTTAAAACAAATTAATAAATATATTAAAATAAAAAATATTAAAGTGCTTATGCATAATAATTTGAAAATCTTATAACATGTTTATAAAATGAATTTTGTATGAAAAATTCGTTTTGTAAGCCACTTATAAATTTAAAAAGTGATTATGCATATGAGCCTAAATCGATACTTATTTACATACTTATTCACAAAACATTTTTGTCTTATTAGAGGATTTTTGTTTTTGTTTTGCATGGTAATTTGTTTTATTAAACTGTAATAAAAATGAAAACAAGTTTTAGTTCAAACACCACACGGCATGATGATTTTTTTTACTTAAATTAAAATAAAAAGAAATGAAAAAGAATTTTCCCATCATTGATTTAAATATACATCATTTGTTTTTAAAAGGAACAACTTCCTTCCTATGACAAGCGAATATTAAATTCATCAATGAAAACGCCGAAATTTAATAGTTGCTGTGTTTTAATTACTTCTTTTTCCTCATTTTTTTTTTCTTTTTGCTGGGTATATTCTTAAATGACAATTTAATATCACTCTCTTTTTGCATTTTTTAATTTTTACAGTATTTTTACACATCTCTCAACTTTACATTTTTACAAACTGTATTTATGCACAACTTCAACTTGAAGAAGAACATTTACAATCACAAAAGAAAAAACTTTTATGAAAGTGAATATTTATGTTTCTGTATAACTTTTCATATAATGACTATATTGTATTACCGCATTCATTTTATTCATTCATGTTTGAAAACCAATTCAAAACACACACAGTACAAAGTAACTTTAACATATATACGGTAGTCCATTTAAAAATTGTTTTGTTTTTCAGTTTTTAAAACTGTGCATATTTACATGCTGCTACAAAGTTTTTATTTTTTATTTATTTCTATATATATTTTAAACTTCAAATTATTTGTATATATTTTACATTCATATTGCAATGAAAGGTGCCGTAGTAGTAAATTGTAAAAGGTAGAAGTTTTTATGTGTTTGTGTAAGTAAACAACAACAAAAAACCCACATATACACCTATAATTGGAAAAACCCAGTGTATATCATACACTCACAGAAAACACACACACGTAACATACCAACCAACCAACCATGTAAACAAAAACATACAACCACATGACAATTTAACTGAACTGCACTCATAAACATATACGAGTATAAAGCACTATGGTATAGAAATTTGCAAATTCTAAGCGGGAAAATATTTAATTTTATTTACCTTTTCTCACAAATATATAAAGTTCTTGGCTTATAGTGCGCTTTATAGCAGTTAAAAGAGAATATGTAACAAAAGTGTAAAAGATATTTTATGTAGAGTGACAACAAAGCTGTGTTAATTAAACTACATGTAGCAAGTTCTGTGTCAGTAGTAGAATATATATT
Organism: Leucophora obtusa; assembly: GCA_949987735.1. Taxonomy (NCBI): domain Eukaryota; kingdom Metazoa; phylum Arthropoda; class Insecta; order Diptera; family Anthomyiidae; genus Leucophora; species Leucophora obtusa. The sequence goes on from OX465295.1 coordinate 358,809,200, forward strand.
AGAGTGGCATTTTTATTTTGTATGTCTTTTCTGTTATTATTTAGATAATTGTAGCACTAGATTCTGATTTTCTGAACTTCAATTGATGATTTCTGAATTTCAGTCGATATTTTCTGAATTCGAATTAATATAAATCTGAATTTCAATTGATGTTTACTGATGCGGAAGTTCTGAATTTCAATTGATATTTTCTGAATTACAATTGCAAAAAGTATAATAATCCGAAAAATAATTAATGAAAATCGAAAGTTGAACAAAAACTTACACTCTAATGTTCTTACATTGATTCATTCACACAAACATATGTAACATGCAATATGCGGCGATACAACTACACTAACATACAGTTGAAACTTGGCTTGCGTCCTTTTTGGGACGGCATAAATCGGGGTGGGCGTAAAACAACTTCGGATCGAGGTTCCATAAAAAAAGCAACCATGAAAGTTTTTGAGTGGAACTGTTGTTGGCAGAGTTGGAAAAAGCTACCTTGCAATGCAAAATTTAGCCAATTTTATTCAAAAAGCTGTCAACTAACACTCAAAAAAATTGGTTAGTCAATTAATTAATTAACAATAAAAAATAAACGACAAAATAAAACTGTTTTAAACAAAAAGTAAATAGTCCTCTTTTTAAATAATTTTCAATTGTTGTTATGTGCATATTTAGCTAAATTTAGAGGAAAAAAAAATATTGTGTGTCTATAATTAATTGAGATATAATTTTGTTTATATTTTATTTACAATTATTTTTATATATTTTTAGATTTTTAATTAAATCATTTCGACAATGTGGAAGTCTGAATATTTTTATATTTTAGAAAGTTTTCTAAATAATTTTGAAAGAACCACAAAAACACAATTTCTAGATTTAAATTTTCAACAAATAAATTAAATTAGAGTCAAATTTTAGAGTCAGAAATGAAATATAATAGACTCTTATTTATGACTGTATTCAAAAATGTTTGAAAATTTTTTTAACACTCATATATGACTCAAAAATTAATCATAAATGACTCATAAATGGCTCAGAAAATTCAAAATTTTCCAGTAATACTCATGATTCGGAATTTTTTATGAGGCATAAAAGTGCGCTCAGAAAGAGGCTTCATCGCTGAAGAAAAACACCTTCATATAAATATGATTTCCCAGCCAGCAATTCCGGAGCGTTCATAAATAAGATTTTTAAATGGCTCATAGAAATGTTTATTGTTTTTTTTGAAAACACTCTTTCTTTTTTGGTAGAAAATATGAACCTTCAGAAAACAATCCAAAAAGTTGTCTCTACAATCTAAAAAGCTGTCTCAAAACGAGGGTTCATTTTTCGGACTCAAAAAAGATTCCAAAATTATTAAAATTTATGAAGAAAATTTCGAATTTATACGTTCTTTTTTCTGAGTCATTTCTGAGTACACAGGGGACTCTTTTAGACGGACCACTTTCATAGGAAAAAGTGGAAAAATGTTTATGTTTTTGGATGTCATTTCTGAGTCATTCATGATCATCTTTTTTTTTTTTGCTGGGTTCAGAAGGTCTAAGGGCTCTTTTATGTGTCTTTTCGGACTCGAAATTTACACTGGGTATGATTTCTCCACAAATTTTTCGAGTTTTTTTCAGTAAAACATTTTATTAATTTTAGCAAGGATTTTTTCATTTTCAGTCCAAGTGTTAGCAAAAGTTTTTTCACCACAAAGTTTTTTGTCATAAAAAATTTTTTTTTACTTCAAAAATTATCTTTACATCCAAAAAAAAAACTTTTCCACTTTGTTCCTCTTTTCTTTCACTTCTATAATATTTTAATATTTACACTGAGTGTTATTTTTGTTCGTAGAGAAAACCCCATAAAGACAATCTGATGATAGTGAATTTGGTAACACTTGAAAATGCATTAATTGTCAACCATTGGTTCTAGGAAAGTTTTTTTCATAAGTTTTTTCTCTATTGGTTGTAAAAGAAATTGTAAATTCTATTTCTAATTTGTAATATTTGATCTTAAACCGAATAAAAATAACACATTTTAATATTTATTTAAATTTGTTATTACTAGTGAAAAAGGCACTGTAGAGGGTGTGGTACAAATTTTCGTTAAATCCTACTTTAGTCTTACTTGTTTTATGTTAATTTTACAAAATTTAATTTTCTGTTTAAGAAAAAAGTATTAAATATAAAAACAAAGTAGTAAAAAAATTTTAGGGTTATATGCATAATCACTTTTGAAATTTATAAGTCGCTTATAAAACAAATTTTTCATACAAAATTCATTTTACAAACGTGTTATTACCCTACGGGAAATTTTAACAAACTGTCACCGAACTGGCCCCTTTATATGAAATAGACCGGTCACTATTACATGACGTTGTCATAGGAGGGGGAAATTGACCCCTTGTGACATGTCACAAGACAAATACTACACTCAAAAAAATAAGTTAGTAGAAAAATTAGTAAAACGTCTTGTATATCAAGTGTAGTAGTTTTCAGCAATTTTTTTGCTGAAATTCCGTTTTCAGCAAAAAATGTTGTTATATTTTTTTAGCACTAAACTAATTTTGAACTAATGTTTTACTAATTTATTTTGCTACAAAAATTGTGCTGATAACCGCATGCATAGCGTGGACGACAACCAGATAGACAAGATGTAGATGTCGCAGCTTGTCTGGAAACGGAAATGATAAAAAAAGAAAAACAACTCTACACATATTCTATATTTAAATTTTCAGCAATTTTCAGCAAATAAATTAACTAAAGTAAAATTTCGCTACAAGTTTTTTGAGTTTTTTTTAGTCTACTAATATTCAGCAAAAAGTTTAGTGATTTTATCAAGGATTTTTTTCATTTGCAGTCGACTAAATGTTAGCAAAACTTTTGCTGAAGATTACTATTTTTTTGGTAAAAATCAGCTCGCTGATTTTCAGCAAACCTTTTGCTGAAATTACCAACTTTTTTGCAAGCATGCCCCTGACTAAAAATTTGCTGACATAGCAACATTTTTTGCTGACTTTACTGACTTTTTTTTTTGAGTGTAGACAGGTTACTGAACTCTCATAAAAAACAAAGTTCAGGGAACTATCCTGGGATTTGTCTTGTGACATGTCCCCCTCCTATGACAACGCCATATAAAAGTGACCAGTCTATTTCATATAAAGGATGACAATTTGTTAAAATTTCCCTAGGGTAGGTTTTCAAATTATTATGCATAAGCACTTTAAAATATATCCCGAAAGAAATTGTCTAAGAGCAGCCTCGCATATTTGAGGCTTAAGTATTTGGCGGACATCGAGATAAGACTGTATTTACAACCAAAATGAAAAATATACTAGCTGTTTCGTATGTCAATGAAAAAGTTTTTAGTTATAAATGTAGCACCTACGGTACACTAAGGGGAAAAATTCGTCATAAATATTTATGAAACAGTTACATTACACAAAAATTATGAAGAAAATTATGTTTCAGAACTTCTTTATTATTATATAGAAAAATGTTATCTTGAAATGGACCATGTCTCCAAAATTAAAAGAGATACGACCAAACTTACATTTTTTCACCTAGTAAAGTATTAACACACTTCAAGAATGAATTTGATTCGAAAAAGATCATTTTAGTAATATAGTTTCATAATTATATATAAAACTTCACATTGGTTGAAAAACAATGAAGTGTTCATTGTATGTATGAAGGTTTCCATAAATATAATGAATTTTATGCTTTGAGTGTAGAGCTGAATGCATCATTCAGTGCATATAGTGAGTAATAGAATGTATAAAATTTAATGGTAAAAAAATATTGACTGCAATAAAATAAAAAACGAAAAGCAAAAAAAAACACAACAGTCAAACAGTTGCCAAACAAAGGACAAAAATTGTATACTGTCACCAGTGAAATAAACAGAGAGGTAGTAGAACTAAACAAAGAGGGTTGTTTTTGGATTTTTTTTTCATATTTGTTCCAGGAAAGTCTATACAAATTGGGTATCAAATGAGAAGTATTTCAAAGATCTTTTAATTGGCGCACTTAAATTATGAAAAACTTTTCATCCAGAACGACCTTGCAACTAATTTTTACGCCCAAAATATTAATTTGGGACGAAAGTGATTTAATTTAGTCGCCTGCTGCACTACATACTCAAATTTTATAGAAATCTACAGGAACCAAGAAACAACCTCTCCTTGTCAGATGGTAAGCTATCGACTGACAGTCTAAGAGATTAATCACAACTGGGTCGACAGCGACAACGAGAATTGCTTTTTCATATATTTTGTATGGGAAGCAAAATGTCGTCGTCCGGCGATTTGTCGTCGTAATAGAATCTATTCTATTTTCATGACGACACACTAACACACACTCGATATATTTGTCAAATTGTTGCCATATTTTTAACTAATTAATGGTTGACAATAGAACACAGTTGTAGAAATTCGTATTAGAGTTGCGAAAATTCCTACTTTGTTTACGAACTACACATTTTTTTTGTCTTAATGGAGGCCAATTGAACCATTTTTGTTGTTGTTTAGCATGTTAATTTGTTTTATTAAACTATAATAAAATTCAAATCATTTTTTTTTAATACAAACCTTAAAATTTAAGAATTATTCGTATTATTATGCATTTGTAAATAAAATATAAAGAAAAATTAGTGACGATTTTTAAAGATGAATTTTAAAAACGCTTGAATGCAATACTGGTATAAAACATTAAATATGCTATAAAACGCTAAATGGTAACACCACCAACCAAAGCATCCCTGTATAATTAATTTAAAGGAAATACAAGCGGAAAACAACTTTGGGAGAAAAAACAAAATATAGCAATTAAAATGGTAAGTTATTTAAACAAATTATTTTAAATTCTTTGCCTTTTAATTTATTAATCATATTTGATTATTTTTCTTTCAAGAATAAGGATTTTGGTAACATTTCTGTCTTTTTGTTGTGGTACTATAGTTGGAGAATAAAAACCAAAAATGGTAAAAAAATTTCATAATTTTTTGTGCATTTTTATTATTTTTTTCTTTTCGGTGTTTCAGAAAACGATGCTGGTATCATCTCTTCTATATTTAGGAATATTTTTATATAAATTTATAAAGGGATTTTTTAAAGTAATAAATAAAAACAATTTTTGTTATTTCTATATGTTCGTTCGTTGTTTTTAGTTTGTCATTTTGACTACAATTGCATTTGTTTTTACAGTTCAACTATTCATTGTATGCTGGTTAATTTGACCGTTTCTTTACACTAATTTTTGTTAAATTTTAGTTGTTTTTTTTAAAGTAAAGTACCCAGGTAAAAAAAATACAAACGGCACAATGTCGGCCCGTATTGGAGACGGTAGTACATGTACTGGCAATGCATCGGATTTTCAACTTTCACTGTACTGGCATATTGTCGAAATGATAACACCAATAAACGCTTGGCCGTAGATATTTTCCAACTTTGGCGCAGGCTTGGGATTTTATTTTCTTGGTATTATCCCAGTACATTTAACAACAAATTTAGTATTTTACTAGTAATTTACTTCCCTTTTAGTGGACATCACAGATTTTTAATATATTCTTTCGAAACTTCACAAGAAAAGAATTGCTATGTCTCTCTTAATTGTATAATACATGCAAAAATACATAAAATTTATAAAATTGTTAATTTTAATAAATTAAAAAAAGCTCGTTAATTGTCAGACAACAGTATTGGCAAAGCACGTTTTAAGTAGTACCGACATTTCGTAAAAAACAGTGCTCTAGTACGATTTTTGTTGCAACATCGGCAATTTCTACCTGGGTATGATTAATACATTAACCCTTTGATACGGGAATTTTAATGGCTGGGAATTTTTCTTCGTGGAAATGGTAGGTCTATGCTTAAGAAATATTATTTATTACTTTAATGGCTTTGGAGCACCTCCTAGCGGTGATATTTGGAATTAAAGTTCAAATATTAATATGCTGCCGATCCCGAGCGGGTTAAAATTTTTTTTTAAATTTAAATTTTATATTTTTTCTATTACTAAACTCTACATAAAATCTTTAGAGTTTTTGAAATCTATTCATCACATAATTTTTGAGACTAAACTTTAGCCTTTTTTATCTTTTAACTTTTAACACATTCTCAGCAGCGTTGATGATCACAAGACAAAACGCACTCTACTGATCTCATGTTGTTTTGAAATTTCACAACCTGCATAAAATTTTAATAAGAACAAAATAACGAACCGATAACAGTAAATGAATAGCGCTTTGGTTAAAATTCAAATTAGTGGCGAGTTGATGAAGTCGACGTACATTATACTGTACGCCACTCGCCAAAGCGTTAATAATTTGATTGCAATGACATAATGATATTACAACCATATATTTTCTCTGCGTGAAACTGCTATTTTGCACTTTTGGCAAAAATTGATTTCTCAATAAACAGAAATAATTTCACGAAATTTATATACCCAGCGAAAAAAGAGATGCCGAAGCAGTAGAAAAAGCACTACAATTGATGATCTAGATGTAGGAAGCAAAGGAAGCTCTTTTTCACCAATTATAAGTTAAAAAAAAATTTTTTCACAAAAAAAAATTTTTTCACAAAAAAAAATTTTTTTTTTTTATTTTACACATATTTTTTTATTGCCGCCACCGGGTATCGAACTTGCGACCTCACGATTGCTAGTCTAGCGCTCTACCGCTGAGCTACTCTTTGATATGAAAGTTGACTGGCATAAAAACGCTTTGTTACTGCGAGATATTGTTGCGTATTCTCTTCAATAAAAGTACATACTTATTAAACAAGTGTAAAAGGTACACTCCAATTCAATATTGTTTTCAGTACTATTTTTACAGGTGCATAAAAAGCAATTCCTCACCATTTTTTTCTATATATGGGTGATATCAAAAAATGTGATAAAAACCGTGTAACCAGCTAATTTCTAATGCATGGATTACATTTGAGCTATATATTGCGATATATATCAGGGCATTGTCAGCAGTTTTAGAAAATTTATAACAATCTGACCAATTTTTGGTTAATACATAAAATTTGTGACAAATTTTATAGGCCAAATGTAAACTCCGTAACAAGTAACTCATAAGGTTTTTTAACTTTAATAGTTTATATTTTAATAACCAATAAAGCTAAACACTAACTGAAAGAATTTTTATGAAGAGAAAAAGTGCCGTTTTTAATAAAAATTAATACATTTTACAAACTTTTTCGTAAATCTTAGCTATCACGACTTCAACTCTGTAACGATTTTTCGTCATAATTTTTGATAAAAATGCATATACCAGAATTTTGGAGTTATCTATTATTTATATTGCGAAAAGTATAATGTTATTTATACTCAAATGATCGTTGGACTGTAAGTAATCATCCAGTATAACAGACTTGAAGCTTTTCTGCAGCATGTAACATTCTCGAGATGAAAAAGGATGTCTTTAATAAGATTTGAAAAAATGTTGTAAACTCCGTTCCTAATTTTTACACCAAACTATTTAACGAGTAAGAAAAAAAAAGTCATATTTGGATTCACCTTGTAGGCATCATGTGATTTAGTTTCGGAAAAAAAATTCTGACAAAGCGTTTCTGAAAGAAAACGAAAAAAGTAACCAAATGTAAACTCCGTAACCACAATTGTTTGCATCAGATTTCATTCAAATAAATGTAGATAAATGTTTAAAATAACCATAAACAGAGGTGATTCAACTAATATTTATGCGTCAAAAGACGATTCAACTAATAATTTTGCGTCAAATCAAAAAAAGTTATCAGTTTTTTACTCTAAGCTGCTGGAGCGAAAAACGATTGATTTTGCATTTCATTGGTTTTGAATCGATATTTCTAGTCATTACTGACATTAGTTTGACAAATTAAATTTGTTTCACACAATTTAAGAATTTTTTGATCGCGAAATGTTATGTTTTTAATATATTATTTTGTAACTGCGCAACCGCTGTTTGGATTTTAAAAAATTTTATATTTTTGAAAAGCATTTAAAAGGACCAAAAATTTTTTTCGCGGAATGAATTGTATTTTTATTCGCGAAACCGCCAATTTGATAAACACAAATTATATATCATTGGAAAGCAAGTTGAAAACCCAAATACGAAAAACTAAAAAATTGAAGAAAATTCGTACGCAATTTTTTTTTGTTATATCTTTTGCTTGCAGAAATGTAAACTCCGTTACAACAAAAAAAAATTAAAATTGTGCAAAAAAAGTTATTGCGACAACTTGTAGAAGAGATTTTTTGCAATTAGGTTTATAATGACTAAACTTACTGAACCCATTAAGAAAAAATCGAAATATTAACACTTTTTCCTTCTCACAAATTTCGCCCCAAAATTTATCACATTTTTTGATTTCACCCATATACATATTTTTAAAAATTTTTAATTTAAAAAAATATTGAATTCAAACAAATTAATTATAAATATTAAAAAAAAAATTAATGAGAAAAAAAGTTAAAAAACAATTAAAAAAATATTGGTCCCGCCGGGAATCGAACCCGGGACCCTCTGTTTAGAAATGCCAAATGATACCAAAATCACTTTTTACGAACACTATTAGAGCAATTACTCTTTAGAAGCAATACTTAAGTGATTTTGTGAATGTTGTTCAGATGTACTTCTAAAAAAGCTGTAAAAATATACTAACGCATACTTTGGAAGCAATGAAAGAAGTGATTTTTTGAAGTTGCTCAGAATAACTTCTAAAAAAAGCAGTAAAAATATACTAAAGGATATTTGTGAAGCATTGAAAGCAGTAGTTTGTAAAGCATTACTTTCATTTTTTTTTTTTTTTTTTGCTGAGTAGTTCTTTGTATCATCAGGTGAATTTCATATAAAATCCAATCTTCTTTTGTAATGCTAAGGCCAGTGTGCTTTATGGAAAATTAATTTTTAAAATACTTAGCTCACTTAAACAAATTTGTACATTTTATGATGACTATATGATGTATAAGATATTTTAATTAACATTAGCAGTTTATTAAATATGACACTATCTTTCACATCATAAGTAAAACTTATTTTGTTAAAAACAATTCATTTTGATATATTATTTTATAAAACAAATAAATTGACAAAATGTCACAAATGTAAGACATATATTTGTTATTTATATGCAATTAAATATTAATCATAACAAACTTATATTGATATTAAATATATGTATTAAATCGAAATAAATATATTTAAATAAAAAAACTATATGTGACGCGCAAATTAGAAAGGGACCTAAGGATAGAAAGGGACCTAAGGTCAGGAGAGCATGGGATCGGTCTCATTCGATGCTCAGATGTTGTCCACAAAAAAAAAAAATTGATTTTTTACCCTTAGGTCCCTTTCTCTATGCGCTGTCACATATATATTCCACTACTCAGATTTTTCTACACCACTGGTTCCACTATGCAATTTCATTGTTTTGTTAACACGAGAAAATTGACGCGTGTCATACAACTACTGTGCTAAACATTTTTTGATTATAAAACAAACAAAAAAGATTGTTTCTTTCTTTGCAAATTAAGGCACAGCCAAGGATAAAAATACTAACTAAATACACAATGTTTGTGAATAGATTGGTGTTCCTCTGTATGGTTGGATAAATGACAAAAACATCAAACAAATATGTCATTCAATGACGTTTGTAGGGCGAAGCTCAAAAACGACAATATCATGTCAGAATATACATATATCGTATACCAAAAAAAAAACTATATTTTAACATACAATTCACTTTGTTTATATTTTTACAATTTGACATCATAAAAAAAAACATAATAGGAGTTTTCAAACAAACTCGTATTCTGCTTGTAAGCGGTGTAAACCGCAGTCGTGATCGAGTTTTCTTTGATAGCAATTATTGTCACTTAAAACATAACAAAGATTAAAACTAAGCCAGAGGAGCAGCATTTCGTTCCTTTATTACAAATAGGAGCTAAAGTTGTAACAATAGTTATTCGTGTTCTTTTATTTGCACTTTAAAAACATGATTTTTTAACAATTTCGAACGCTGACGACTGCGGGAATCTTGCCCCTGGTATGTTTATGAGTTTAATTTCAAACTTCACACATAAAAAATGTGGTTTGTATTTATACAAGGTTTACAAGGAATTTACGAGTTTATATGAAAACCTCTAATATGTGTGTATGGGCTTGATTAAGGATATTTTTTAGTATTTACAAAACATTAAAACAATATAACAATGTTGACACGTTTTTACTGTTTTTATTGTTTTTATGAGCTCACACATACATATTTATGTTTTTCTATGCGATTTAATATACATTAATATATAAATATGACTATAACATGCAACATTTCCATATAATATATAGACACATGTACAATATTTTTATATTACCTGACTTGAAAGAATAATATATTTATAAAAAAAAAAAAAAACATATGGAGTAACCTAGATTTCCTTTATAGCAAATCTGTTTTCCTTTTTTTTTTTGCCATTTGTAATTGTTTATATTGAACGCAGTGTTTTCGGGTAGTTTATACTGTTATTTACATTAGTATGCTCATTACTTAAATACATGTAACATAGTTATGCAACCATAAGTTGTGCTGCCATTAAGAAGTGTAACACACAAAAAATTTAATAAAAGATGACTGGAGTAAGGTAGAATTTAAAGTACATAAAATTATTTGTGATTGGATTTTTACTACAGATTTTTATTTTCTCTCTTTCATGATATAAATTTTTTTATTATATTCAACCTCCATAAGCAATTTTACAGTGTGATTTTTTTGATACCAGCTGTCTATTTGCTCTATTTTGGTGTTTTCTAGTTCACAATATCTCTAAATTGGCCGCAATTCTGGGCAGTTTAATACTGTTTTTATTATTTTCTATGTGCTTTTACTATATTGACTAACTACACTAATAGAAATAAGTGTGTAAAAATTTAGTTAAAACTACTAAAAATTATGTCGCAGAAAAAATTTATAATATTAGGAAATTATTTTTGCTATATATATTAGTAAGATAGGAACAGCAAAAATAAAACTGTTAAATATACAGAATTTTAGTTATATTTGTGTTAAATTTCTCTTAATAGAAAATAACAAATTAAACTGCTAAAATCAGCAAAAAATTGTGTAAACAATTAGCAGCCTTAAAAACCACAAAAAATCACAATTAAAGTTTTTGAAGTTATTTTTACGACTTTTTTTAATGCAAATAGAAATCGAGCCTTTTTAAAACAGCAGTTTACAATGTTTTTTAGCAAATATTTCTGCTGATTTTATTATTTAATTTGGCTTAAAAATAACAAAAATATTTTAGATATAACAATTTGTAAATGAATGTTCTTTTTTTTTTTTTTTTTTTTTTTAGTTTGACTCTTTAGTTTGATTTTCTTTCAGCGGTCACATAAGTAGACAACATTAAAATATTAGCCCACACAAGACGAAATACACTGATGATGGCTTTGTAGTGAAAGCCGAAAATACGTATTCTGTATTGCTGGTCTTATCGAATTCTTTCAAATATATATTTATTCTTTGTAATTTACTTGTAAAAATTGTATCATCTTTCTTTGATTTGAAAATAATTTAAACAGAAAGTGATATTAATTTATGATCTAGAGTCAAACTAAAAAAAGAACATTCATTTACTTAAAAATAAGAGATCAACTAAATATTCCCCCATTCATCTTATAACAATTTGTTTTTGCTATTTTTAGTCTACTTATATTTAACAATTATTTTAATTTTAACATTAAAAAATACAAAAATTGTTTGTTTGTTGTTTGTTGTTTTGTTTTAGTTAGAATATTGGTCTACATCAAGTCCAAATTCTAATATGATAATGTCATATTAGATTTTATTTGTTGTTTCAAAAAGGTTGACCATTTTCATGATAGACAATACAATTGTTTCGTGTGCATCACCCCAACTCTTCAGTTGTCCGCAATAAGAAAATGATGATTAGAAAACACAAATCGAGACATGTCATATGGTAGAAAATTTCAACGGAACGATGATTTTGCACTTTTGTATGTGAACTGATTTGATTTGATAAAACCAGTCATAAATCAACACTTTTTGAAAAGCGAGATTTTACATAAAAGTACCCTTAGGGTACTATTTTATGTATGTTTTTGTACACTGAGAGAATTATCATCACTTCAGTAATGAATTTCTTCATAGTTTCAATGAAAATTGTCAGTGGAACTCGTCCATTGAAACTTTTCATAAAATCTATGAAACAGGTTTCATCAATGTCAGTGTTTATGAAAAGTTCATAAAATTAATAAAACTGTTCATAAAATTAATAGGCCACTCCTCCAATGAGTAAATCATTCAGCCAATGAAGAGCTTCATAAAATCTATGAAGCAATTTCAGTTACTAAGGGTTCTTCAATAAGAGCGCTACAAAAGTTTTTTTAAATAAAACAAAAACGGTTTTGGATATCAATGAAATTCTTTATTCCTGTGAAAGTTCGTTCGATGCCATTATTTATAGAAATCGATCTCTTTTGCATGGCCACCACGGGCACGCTTGCAGAAGTCCAGACGCTGAACCCAATTTTCGACGGTTTTCAAGCATAAATCGGCCGATATTCGTACGAAGTTCATCAATCGTCGCTGGCTTGTTGGAATAGACCATAGATTTGACGTAGCCCCACAGGAAATAGTCCAATGGCGTCAAATCGCACGACCGAGGCGGCCAATCGACTGGACCATTTCGTGAGATAACACGTTCTCCAAACTTGGTTTGCAATAAATTGATTGTGACATTCGCTATGTGTCTTGTGGCGCCGTCCTGTTGGAACCACATGTCCTCCAAGTCCATATCATCCAATTGGGGCCAAATATATTCGGTTATCATTGAACGGTAGCGATTCCCATTCACAGTAACGTGCCGGTCTTGATCATCACGGAAGAAGTACGGCCCAATGACGCCGCCGGCCCATAAACCGCACCAAACCGTAATTTTTTCGGGATGCAATGATGACTCATGGAGTACGTGTGGATTGCTGTCTGACCAATAACGCATATTTTGTTTATTGACGAAGCCATTCATTATGACGACCATAAATTGGACGACGTTGAGCCCACTGACTCCGAATTTCGGTAGTAAATTTTAATAATTTCGACTCATTGTTGGCTCGTATATGTTTCCATCATGAAATGGCAAACCTTACTGAAGAGAAATGTCAAAAGAGCGGCAAGAAATATGGCGTCGTTTGCTGTCCCTGTCTTTCTACTTTTGTAGCGTCCCTGTTGAAGAACCCTTTATTATCTCTATATATAAAAGAATAACTTGACTGATTGACTGACTGACTGACTGACCTACTCAACGTCGCCCAGCCCAAACCGCTGAAGCTAGGAAGTTGAAATTTGGTATGTACGTTCCTCTTTCGGCGTAGACGTCCGCTAAGACGGGATTTTTGGAAATTCCTACCGGAACGGTCAAAAAGGGGAAAATTCTCCTCCTTGGCGGCCTGCCAAAACCCCTGTGGCTAGAAAGCTGAAATTTTAGATATGTGTTCCTTGGAGTTTGGGCTAACTTTTCTGGAAAGTACTTTCTGTAATTTTGGACAGGAACGTTGTAAAAATGGGGGTTAAAAAGGCCCCTCTTGACGGCCTGCGCAAACCGCTGAAGGTAGGAAGTTGAAATTTGGTATAAAGGTTCCCCCACTATCTTAGCCATCCACCAAGACGGGATTTTTGGAAATTTTTACAGGGAGGGGCAAAAAGGGGAAAAAGCCTCCCCTTGACGGCCTGCTCAAACTGCTGGAGCTATGAAGTTGAAATTTGGTATGTAGGTTCCTCCACCGGTGTAGACGTCCGTTGAGACGGCATTTTTGGAAATTCTTGTCGGGAGGAGCAAAAAGGGGATAAAAAAGTACCTTTTTCCAAAAAAGTACTTTTTTCCAAAAAAAAGTACCTTTTTCCAAAAAAGTACCTTTTTCCAAAAAAGTACCTTTTTTCAAAAACAGTACCGTTTTCCAAAAAAAAGTACCTTTTTCCAAAAAAAGTACTTTTTTCACAAAAAAGTACCTTTTTCCAAAAAAAGTACCTTTTTCAAAAAAGTACTTTTTTCCAAAACAAATTACCCTTTTTCAAAATAAGTACCATTTTCCAAAAAAGCACCTTTATCAAAAAAAGTACATTTTTTAATGAAATTATGAAATTTTATGAAAGAAAAGTTATGAAAAGTTTCATAATATTAATAAAATATTATATATATAACGAAATTCTTCATTGATTCTACGAAAAAAATCCTATGAAATTATATCATTAACATTATGAAGGATAATTCTTTCAGTGTATTCATTGTGAATAACATTTGCATAAACTACGATATTATCCCAAACAAAATAAATATTTTGCATGGGACTAGCCATGGTATGGCTATTTTTTTTAATTTTTGCATTAAAAAACACAAAAATTATTTTTTCGGACTTTCTATATTTTCATATACATATTTAGTTAAAATATTGTTCTACCTCAAGTCCAAATTCTAATAATTGTCATATTAGATTTTATTTGTGGTTTCAAAAAGGTTGATATTTTCGTGATAGACAACACAAAATTTTCTGCAGATTTTACAGTACAATTTGTCATTTTCAATTAACTAAATGTTAACTTCAATATAACTAAAATCCTGTAAATTTAACAGTTTTATTTTTGTTGTGCTTATTTTACTAGTACTTAGCAAAAAATCTGCAAATATCAGCAGTTTTTTCTGCAACGTCTATTTTTACAGATTTATTCCTAAGAATGTAAGCCAATTAAAAAATCTCTAAAAATAATATTTTAAGCTTTTAGAAAAGCTCAAAAAACAGTTAACTAAGCTATTAAAATGAAGAAATACGCCCTTAAATTTAATTAGATCTTCATTATTTTCTTAATTAAAATCTTTATAAAAATTAAATTTTGCATTTAACTTTATTATGATACATTCCTTAGAACTTTGTGAGTCAAAAAATGTATATTTGTATTATTGTAATTCAGTATGTTTTAATTAAAGTGAATTTTTAAATTTAAAAATCTTAAAAACTAACCCCCTGTGTTTATAAAGCGAGCGGAATAATTCCGCCTGAGGAGTAGGTGTATTTTATTACTGTAACAAAAACAAAATACACACAATTCCTCCTTGAACTTAACAAATTCAATTTGTCTTAAAATTATTTTTAAGACCACTGCTTTTACTAACAAAACTATGCTCTGTTTTTTGAGGAAAAAATATAGAGTAAGCCTAATTTTTAATGAAAATAGTAAAACTAAGCAAAATTCGACAAAATAAGCACAAAACAGTTCCAATAAATATAGCTTAATTCCTTATAAATATTAAGATCAGAACTTGTATTCAATCTAAATTGTTCTATCTTTTCAAATAGAAACCAAAATATTTCTTCTTTTTGTTTGGCCGAAAAACACTGTACGACAATTACGAACTTTCCCCAAAATTACGGGATTCTGACAATGGATTCTGCTAGAGGAGTCTAAAAAAAATATACGTGTGTCGGAGTTTTGAAAGATCACATCGGAGTTTTATTTTAGGGGGGTTAAAGTTTCATCCCTTTGGTTTGTTCGTGCAGCATATCGGTATATAAAATTATGTGTTCTTAACATCTGAGGTGTAGGGTATGTTCAGCAACTTTGTAGAAAATATTAAGGCAAATATATTTGTGGAACATATTAACCCTCTAACTCCCCTACTTAACGGTAATTTTTGGCTCTATTCTAACAAATCGTAAAAAACACCCCTAAAAGTGGGAGGGCGTGGATGAAATGTTCTACAGAAATGTTGGCCATAAAATTTTACTACATATATCAGAACATATCAAAGCCCTAACGCTTAACACAAACAGCAAAAACCAGTCAAATTCTAGATTGCTCATTAAGGGTTAATTAAGTTATTGCACTTATGTAGGTCATCCCATCACAGACATATCATTTTGAGCGATTTAATTTTAAAATATCTATATGTACAACTAAACTTGTTGCACAGTGTTATAATTACTACATAAACAAACATAAATTACTTATGTATGTCACTGAATGCCAACAACCAACCATGACCCCCAGGTAACATTTGTGTAATCGTTTTGTTACAAATCACAATAAGTTTGTTCTACATGATATCAGGAGCCGATGTTGTTGTAGTCATGGTAAATTGACGGTTTAAAAAAAGAACAGCAACGACAATAACAACTGTAAAAAAAACAATGACTGCTTGATTTTTCAAAACAATTACTAGTCTACGACCGAACAGTTCGGCCAGAAAATGTGTATGTGGTTGGTATTTTAAAGCAGTATGGGCGAATGCATACTAAGTGTGATACTTGATTGTCAAATTTAAGAAAAACTAATTATCTTTCTTAAATTTGACACACAATATTGCATTAAAACAGCTTTCCTATAAAAAAAAAAAAAATGTATCCACTATACCTCCAAATACCAAAAAAATCAATTCAATATCGTTTTTTGGCCGAACTGTTCGGTCGGACAATAACAATTAGTATTTTTATGAATGTGCTGCACTTTTATCACTACATATTGTTGGAATATGACATGTTGCAATTAACAATATAATAACAAAAAAACAAACAACAATGGTTTATTTTTTTAAGTTTTTTAAATACAGCTCTCACAGCTTATACACAGATATGAATCGAAAGTAAGGAAATCTAGAGAGGGAGAAAGATATATTAATACAAACTATATGGAGATGCTAGTATCTATATCGCTCTTGACTTTATTTCTAATATATAAAATCACAGATTAATATACAGACATGAATCAGCTGATTTGTCAAGAGAAGTATTCTCGCACCATATGGTTTTGTTTACATGGAAGTCATGCCAAGAGGGAGATAACAATATAACATCTGTCTCTTTTTAGACTTTTGTGCTCCCTCTTTTGTGGTTTTCTTAAATTTTTGCATTTCATTTTGCTCATTTTCTGTCGGCCATATTGCCCAAATCAGCTGATTCATATCTGTGTATTAATCCGTGTATAAAATTGTTGACATACATATGTCACTTGTAACATATCTGTGTATAATCTGTGATAACTGTATTTGCATTATTTATCAATAAGAGAATTTGAAAGCAATAGAGTGTACAATAACAATTATATAAGTACACGCTGAAAAAAATCGCCCTGCAGGAAACATATTTGCTGGTGATATATATATATGTTTGGAAGAACTGTCAAAATATATTTGCCGTATTTTTAATATAATATGTTTGCCAGCAAATATAATATTTTTGCCTGTAAACGTATGTATATTTGAATCATATGAAATACATCTACTCGCAAATATATAAATGTTTGCAGGCAAACATATATATATTTATCATTATTATATTTGCACTTCACAAACATAATAATGATAAAATAAAAATGCAAATATATTTTTGTTTAAGTGGGAAAATATGACTAACATTCAAACATTACAGTGTTTACCTGGAGCCATACGTATTATAACGATAAAAATAAAATAATTAGAAACACACCTCAAACATAAGTATAGTAGTTTATAAACATATATATAATTGCCTGTAAATATATCCAACCATCTTTTTTTTCTTCGTGTAAATTAACAAATTTTGTCTGATTTTAAAAATTCGAAATGGCGAATCCAATATGGCGGCCATAAATTTAAAATTGTAATATATTGGTCGCTGATAACGAATCAGAAATGAAAAAATTTTAAATTCAAAATGGCGAATCCAAGATGGCGGTATCAAAATTCAATATTTTAACTGATGGTTGCAATTTTAATTGTATCCGATGTGAGTAAGTACTAAACATTTTCATAAGCAGTTATTAAAAATTTTTCGTTCCTAGTTTCCAGGACCCACCGCGATAAGGTTTCATGTTTCAAAGATTTCATTGTTTTTTATAATTTTTTATATATTTTTAGGGGATGCGAATTTTTTATGTTTATATTTTGCTGTAATATTTTTCCCACAATACGCAACATTTGTATATGTGACAGCGCATAGAGAAAGGGACCTAAGGGTAAAAAAATCTATTTTTTTTTTGATGGTACACCAAAGATACACGTATTTAAATCTTTAAAATGGCTCTCCTGAACAAAACCCTTTTTTACCCTTAGGTCCCTTTCTATTTTGCGCGTCACATATTCTGAAGATATAATTAAATTTTCGATGTACTTTAAATATACTTTTTGCAAAAATATGGAGTTTCTGGCCAACAGTGTCGAAATATGAACCGATCTTATCTAGAATCAATAGACTTTGTTCTTGGCCCACCTCAGCTTACCAAATTCCATTAAAATATTTTGGGTAAACTTTATATGGACACTAGATCTAACCATGGACTTATTTTAACCATAATCTATAGGCTTCATCCTTGGGCCGATATAAGACAGTGTACTAAATTTCATCACAATATCTTAATGTTTGCGAACTGTAGCGTGAGAATATGAAAATTTGTATGCGACCAATTACCAAATTTTAATAATTTGTGACCTGTAGCTTGCGATGGGAAATTTATATGGGCACTAAGTCCAAAAATGGACCGATTTCAACCAAAATCTATAGGCCATTGGGCATTGGGCGAATATATGTAAATCGATATACCAAATTTCGTCAAAATATTATATATCAGCACAAACATTAAGAAACTTATATTTGAATAAAGAAATGTTATTCAAATTTATCAACCACCATAAATTATTTTTTATTTTCGAGTTTTTATAATTTTAATTGGTATTCCATTTATTCAAGTACATATTTTATTTTATTTACAGAAACTTAATTTTATTTTCACATTCTCACGTTAAATTTAAAAATATACCGTTACGCTTGCCACGCCGTTACCATAATAAGTACATTACCGTTATCTGGAAAATACCGTTAATTTTAAATTTGGGCTCTTTTGCCAATTTACTTTACCCAACAGTCCAAATTTTAAAAAAAAAATTAAATTTTCATTACTCTTTCGATAAAACTATAACCGAAATATTGTTGCACTTAAATTACCGATACCGAAATAACTAAATAAAATAAATTAATTAGTAATTTTTTTAAATAAAAATTAAAATACCAACATTAGGGTGGGACGATTTGAACATCTTAATGGGCGCTTCGCGTTTCTGATTCTTGGGATTGTACTGAGCAAAAAAGTCCACTACGACATATCAAAAAAATCATTTTCGAGGTTCCCGAATTTAAATTTTTTGCAATTTTCTAATAAATGCTAGATTAGCGCCATCTTGCGGTGGCTTTTTAAAACAACTAATGAAGTTGTAAACAATATAACATTACAGCCTTTCCAGAAAGGTATTATTATGGTAAAAGTATATAAGTAAAATTATTTTCTGCTTGTTTTCATCATCATCATCATTTCATCATCATTATCATCATTTCATCATCAAGCAGAAAATAATTTTACTTATATACTTTTACCTCTAGTTGCTACATTTTTTATCCGATTTTCATAAGTAATACCTTTCTGGAAAGGTTGTAATGTTATATTGTTTACAACTTTATTAGTTGTTTCAAAAAGCCACCGCAAGATGGCGCTAATCTAGCATTTATTAGAAAATTGCAAAAAATTGAAATTCGGGAACCTCGAAGTAAATGGAATTCCGTTACCATCAAAATACCGTTACTAAAATAGCTGGAACGCTATAGGACAAAAATACCGTTACCAAAATAAATAAAACACAATTAACAAAATAAGTCTATTCTGTAAAAAAAAACATTTTTAGGATCAAAAAAAACTTTCAAATCTTTCACGCAAGCTAGAATAATAAAATAAAAAAATGCCTGGAAATCCCGCACAAAATTCCCGAAATAGCGGTAATGAAAAATTATCGTGATTCCCCAGAATCTGGTCCCGAAAATAGCACAATAAAATATAAACCCTAATTTTAGTACAATTTCATAGTTGCGTCTCATAAATAAAATAAATTGTCCTATTTTTTTCACCACAAAAGTTTTTACCATAAATTTTTTTTCACCACTAAAATTGTTTTCATATCCATAAAGATTTTCACCTCAATAAAGTAATACAATTTAATAGAAGATCACTGATGAAGCCTGTCCATAAAAAGGCAGAAACTAGATCTAGTCTGATTTGCAAATTTAATGTGTTTATAACTTTTGAGGAAGGTTTATTCTTCTTCTTAACCTCAAACCTACTAAAAAGGTTTTTTTTCATTTAAATATTTTTTATTATTTAAAAAAAAATATGTTGTGGAGGGTACAAAAAAAATTCACTAAAACCGAATTTAATGATTTTTCCTGTTTTATTTTACCAATTAAGAGGATTTTTGTAAATTTTCATTGTTAAATACTTAATTAAAGGCACAGAAAAATTAGTTAAATGAAAACGAAAAAAGACATCGTGCTAGATTGTTAATTAAAAATATTTTAACAAGTTTACTTTTATATCACATATCGTCGGCTTGCCTGCAAGTAGTGCTATGTGTTTTTTAACAAGTTTTGAGGACAGTGAAAAAACTGTTTAAAAAAATTGCCTTTTAAGATATTTTATTGGCATCTTGTGCCTTAATGATTCACGACCTCATTTACTAAAATCATCATTAAGGCATGTGATGTCAATAAAATATCTTAAAATGCCATTTTTTAAAAGGTTTTTCGCTCTCCTGAAAATCTTTTAAAAAACACATAGCACTACTTGCAGGCAAGCCGACAATATAGCGTTTTTTTAAACGTATATGTTATTTCTTTTTCAACAAATAAAACAACGGAAATGTTTCTTTGTTTTCTGTTTTTCTTTATACAAATTTCTTTTTGAAGTATTTTTCTAGAAATGGTAAACGTCCCAGCAAAAAAATTGCAAGTAGTGCTTTACAAACTACTTCTTTCAATGCTTCACAACTACCCGTTAGTGTATTTTTATTGCTTTCTTAGAAATTATTCTCAACAACTTCAACAAATCACTTCTTTTATTGCTTCCAAAGTATCCGTTAGTATATTTTTACAGCCTTTTAGAGTTACTTCTGAACAACGTTTAAAAAATAACTTAAGTATTGCTTCTAAAGAGTAATAGCTCTAAAAGTGATCGTAAAAAGTGATTTTGGTACCATTTGGCATTCCAAACAGAGGGACTCCCGGCGGGACCAATATTTTTTATTTTCTTTTTATTTTTGTTTTTATTCTATTAATTTTTTATTTTAATATTTATAATTAATTTGTTTAATTTCAATATTTTTTTAATTTTTAAAAATATGTATATATAGAAAAAATGATGAGAAATTGCTTGTTATGAACCTGTAAAAATAGTATTGAAAACAATATTGAATTGGAGTGCACCTTTTGCACTTGTTTAATAAGTACTTTTATTGAAGAGAATAAGGAACAATATCTCGCATTAACAAAGTGGTGTTTTTATGCCAGTCAACTTTCATATCAAAGAATAGCTCAGCGGTAGAGCGCTAAACTAGCAATCGTGAGGTCGCAAGTTCGATACCCGGTGGCGGAAATAAAAAATTTTTGTAAAATAAAAAAAATATAATTCTTTTTTGTGAAGAATTTTTTTAACTTTTAATTGCTGAAAAAGAGCTTCCTTTGCACTCGTTCAAAAAGTACTGAAAAAATGTTGAAGTGGGAGTACTCCTCTCCTATGACAACTCCATGTTAAAATTATTTGTGTTTATGTTAAGAAAGAAGTACATCTATTGCTTTTTCTACTGCTTTGGCATCTCTTTTTTTGCTGGGGTTAACTTAAACGGATTAAGTGAGGTTTTTAAGTATGCAATTTAATGAAAGGTTTGTTACAAGAATTAACCATCAAAATGGTAAATTTTTATGAAGGAATTTATGTTTATGTTATATTATTTTTATTTTTTAAAGTAGAAGTATCAAGTACATACTTGTATTTCACTAGTACTGAGGTACTGAATACTTCCCGACTTAGTAAGATTTTTTACTTAAATTTTATTTATGTAAGAAATTATCAAACAAAATATTCTACTTAAGTATTCGTAAATTTGATAAAAATTCCGTAAATTCTAATTTTATCAAGCCCAGTTTTGTAGTCACAACTATAGTATACTATAGTAGCCCGACTCATTAAAAAATTGATAGCTTATCCCTAACTCATGTAGTTGTAATGGTATTAAGAACCATATGTACAAGTAAAATTACAAACACTACTTCATTTTTTCAAATGACAGAAAATTAATAAAGCTACTCTATTATACTATGGTCAAAACTAAAAAAGATTTTCGTTTAAAATATTTCTTATGTTAGATATTTTATTTGAAAATTTTTGACTTAAGTAAAATTTTAGAAAAATTCTTTCTTAGTTCTGACTATAAAACTGGCCCTCATAGTCATTTATAAAATTCCCATTTTTATATATATTTTTCTCTAGAAAAACCAAAAAATTCATTTTTATTAGATTTTGTGCAAATTCGAAGGCCAAAAATTTTTGTTTTTCCCTAAGAATATGTTAGTGACAATGCCATCTGTTTAAATTTCGAATTTAACCAATCGAGCAATAATAAAAACAAATCCTATAATATAAAATATTCATTCTACCATCTTCTCTCATTCCATTTCAATTTCACTGTATAAAATTAAGTTGCGTATGTAAATGAAATTTGGCAAAGAGCCAAAAAAAATTCAATCCTTTAATATAACAACTAAACTAAACTATAAATAGACTAAGACCAGAGACAAAATCAGAGACTATCTGTATGAAGGCCTATATAAAAATTACAATAATCTACAAAAACAATGTTTTTATGTCCTAAATACATGGAATCCATATATGTGAAATTGTACATATGATTGTAAATATTTATGAGAAAAAAAAATACTAATAAAAATATTTAAAATTTTTTATTATCTTAAATTCTAAGCAAGTTGTTATCTTTGGTGCAGGAATATGGAATTTTTAGGCATTAGGGTAATACTTAGGGAAAGAAAAAATTTAGGACATAATGAATTGCAAGGATAGAAATTTGGAAAATGTTAATCGAAAGTAATTCCAGCAAAAGATTTGCTGTAATTATTTTTCCAAATTTTTCTAACAGATAATTTATCACTAGCAATTTTTTAAAAAAATACCCAAATAAGTGTCCTCCCAGTAATAATACTTGGATTAGTTTGTTACTCAGTTGTATGACAATAGTTATAATTATTTTTTATAAAACCACAATACGTACGAATTAGGGTTCCCGTCCCTCCCTTTTTCCAATCCCGCAATCCCGGGAATTTCATGCGGGATTTCCCGGGATTTTTTGTATTCTTTTACAGAAGTTCTAGCTAGTATATATTGCAATTTTGGAAGCTTTATTTAAATTTAAAGCATTCATTTTTTTGAAATCAATTTAAATAAAAATATTTAAAATTGAATAAACTGAATTAGTACAATATAAAAAAAATATTATTTAGGCCAAATTATTTTTGAATGTCAGCTGAATTTGGTTTAGTTACCAATAAAAATACTCGTACTTCAGAAAAAAATTTTTTCTTTAAAACGATGATCTTTGTTCAAGTAAAGCAATATATGTATACAACATTTCAATATCATTATTTCAGTTCCAAATATCTCCAAAAAGCCTGTTCATAAAAAATTAAAAAAATTAGTAATATTTTCGTATTTTCAGCTGATATAAGTAATTTGAGTGTTTTTTACTTCAAATAATTTCATTTAAATTTCAATTGCTACTCCTTTATTTTAATTGTATTTTTTAAAAATGATTTATTTTTTAAATAATACATCAGATGCTTTTTCAAATTATTTTGGATTTTTTATATGTTAATTTAAAATGCAACTATGAAAATTAAATAATCAAGCAAACAAAGATGATCATTAATGACTCAGAAATTAGCTCCAAAAACATAAACATTTTTCTATTTTTTCCTATGAAAGTGGTCCGTCCACATTTCTGAGTACACAGGGGCACTCAGAAATGACTCAGAAAAAATAACATATAAAATCCAAATTTTTCTCATAATTTTAAAAAATTTTGGAATCTTCTTTGAGTCTGAAAAATTAACCCTCATTTTGAGACAGCTTTTTAGATTGTAGAGACAACTTTTTGGGTTGTTTTCTGAGAGTTCATATTTCCTACCAAAAAAAAAGTCTTTTCGAAAAAACAATAATCATTTCTATGAGCCATTTAAGAATCTTATTTATGAGCGCTCCGAAATTGCTGGCTGGGAATTTATTTTTAAAAATTTCTAATCAAAAAATACCAATTAAAGTTAAAAAATTATTTAATAATATTTTATTTTCTATTTTTATAAAAAGATTTAAGCCAATTTATCTAAAAATTTGTGTGAAAAATACTCCCTTTCAAACTTTTTTATAAAAATAATTCTAGACGAATTCTTCTGAAAATCTCCATAGAAACAAAATATCTAGCAATAGAAATATTTGGATTCCATACTTAAGAAATGTTTAAGTAAAAAATCGATCTTGGTTCTGGTTCTTGGTTTGCACCCATTAACAATTCCAATATGTCCTAAAAGAAGAGATGAAAATAAAAAACCCGTGTCTTTCACTTTTATCTTTATTAATTCGTTTAACCGTTTAAAACTCAGTTATTTCTAAGAGTTTTTTAAAATTAAGGCGGCCTTCCATAAAAATCTATTACCTCAATATTAATTCGCGATTTAAACTGTTAGAAAAAGTGGAAGACATGGATATTTTATATTTAGCCCTGCTTTCAGAATATATTAAGTAGATTTTCTCATAGGTACAACCAAAAAATTAACTTTGTCGGACGGTGTTGTATTCGAAATCGAGTTTTTCCAATACAACATATGTCGGATTTATTTATTTTCGAATGAGCGGGAATTTCCGGGATCCCGGGAAATTCAGAAAAAAATCCCGCTGTCCCGGGAAATGAAAAAGTCCGGGAAAAGAAAAACCCTAGTACGAATGTATGTAATCCAGTAAGTAAAAAAATGTAAAACCATATACTATGTGTGTATAATATTATTCTAAAAGATTGGCCTCCCTCACCCTAGTAATTACAAATTCATGGAAATAGAAAATGATAGTACAGGAAAAACAAATTACACAAACACACACACACAAGCTTATATACCATCATAATTCAGTGTTATACTCTGGCATTGTCGACATCTATGACTAGATACACTTTTACTAAAAATATGAGTTTTAACCAAAAACAAAAATACTATCTATTCTTTATGTACTATCATGGTTTGCATTAAAAAGAACTGGGTAAAAAACAACAACAAAATTAAAGAGAAAGAAATTTTAATAATGGTTTTGTATACATTTTTTATATACATATATATATTAATGTATAATATTTTAAATGTATTACATTTTATGGAGATTCTACGAAAACATGAACATTGTTCCATACGAACATGCAACATTTCCTTATTACTGTAACCCAGGCAACCAAAGATTTTTTAAATGGAATTTGAACTATATTAAGATTTCTTTAGATAAAAATATGTATTTGTTTATAAAAAAAAATGATGAAAAATAAATAACAACTTAACGTAATAATTTATTTTAATATAAATGTAATACCTTGCTACACTCAAAAAAATAAGTTAGTAGAAAAATTAGTAAAACGTCTTGTATATCAAGTGTACTAGTTTTCAGCAATTTTTTTGGCTGAAATTCCGTTTTCAGCAAAAATTTTAGTTATATTTTTTTAGCACTAAACTAATTTTAAACTAATGTTTTACTAATTTATTTTGCTACAAAAATTGTGCTGATAACCGCATTCATAGCGTGGACGACAACCAGATATACAAGATGTACATAGATGTCGCAGCTTGTCTGGAAACGGAAATGACAAAAAAAAGAAAAACAACTCTGCACATATTCTATATTTAAATTTTCAGCAAATAAATTAACTAAAGTAAAATTTCGCTACAAGTTTTTTAAGTTTTTTTCAGTCTACTAATATTCAGCAAAAAGTTTAGTGATTTTAGCAAGGATTTTTTTCATTTGCAGTCGACAAAGTGTTAGCAAAACTTTTGCTGAAGATTACTATTTCTTTGGTAACAATCAGCTCGCCGATTTTCAGCAAACCTTTTGCTGAAATTACCAACTTTTTTGCAAGAACGCTCCTGACTAAAAATTTTTCCTGACTTTACTGACTTTTTTTTTTGAGTGTATAAATAGCAAATTATTACTGTTTGAATCATACTTTATAAATGATATATTCGTTCATAGTCATTTTATAGTTTAAATCTCTCCTTTTTTTCGGTTATCGTATAATTACATATATAATTACATATACATATACAGTGATGTGCAATAAAATAGAGCCATTCAAGTTTTTTTCTAATTTTATTCTCGTTGCCTTTATTTTTAAAGATCAAAATAGTGGATAGATTCGCAGAATATATCCACTATAATAGATATGCAGAATTTTAATGTGATGTCTAGGGCAAGGAATTTCATGCAAATGCTTATTTTTTCTCGATAGTCCGAAACTAATATGGACTAAATATTTATCCGAATCATCAAATTTAGAACAAAATGGCATCGATTTGTAGTTGCATATTTTTGCATATTTTGGCTTTAAATGCATATTTGGTCCCTTTTTAATGCATATTTTGTTCTTTTAAATGCATATTTGTGCATATTTTTCATTTTTAGGAGCACTTTTTATTTTGTAAAAAATTATAAAAAATTGATACGTTTTCATATTTTGATTCAATTAAAATAAACATTCTTAAAACCTTATTGACCTATGGGAAATCTTTGAGTTCTGTGTCTGTTTGCAAAATAAGTAACTTAAATACATTTTTAAATTTTAGAGTGCATTATTTTTGCAAAAGTAATAGTTTTTAGTGCATATTTCTTATATTTTTAATATTTTAATATTTTTCTTTTTTAACCGCATATTTTAGGCGCATATTTTCCATTTTTAAGTTCATGAAATTCCTTGCCCTAGTGATATCTGTTTTGTTTATTGTGTTACTTGTTTTAAGTAGGCGTGGCTTTTAATGAAAAATAAGCGATATCGATCTTCTATCAAATTACATAGTAAAATTTTGCGAGTACTGATCAGAGGTTTGAAGAATTATTTCCTTTTTGAATGAATTCACTACCAATCGAATTCAATTTTCTCTAGAATTGAATGAATTCCTTTTCTTAAGTAATTCACTGAATTCATTCAACTGAATGCGTTCATCAAACAGCAAATTCAAAGAATTAATTCAATTGCAATAGTTCTTTTTATTAAATCAAATGAATTAATTCACCGGTGAACGCGTTCAATTTT
Organism: Leucophora obtusa; assembly: GCA_949987735.1. Classification (NCBI taxonomy): domain Eukaryota; kingdom Metazoa; phylum Arthropoda; class Insecta; order Diptera; family Anthomyiidae; genus Leucophora; species Leucophora obtusa. The sequence continues at coordinate 358,836,373 of OX465295.1, forward strand.
ATAAATCGAACGGAAAAAAAGTGAATTAATTCCTTACAGAATTAATTCACCTTACACAATTAATTCACCACTGAATTCATTCAATTTCATTTTCATTCAGTGAATTAAAAAAAATAAAATTACATTCAGTGAATTAAAAAAAAAATAATAAGTTCACTGAATTGAAAAAAAATAAAATAAGTTCACTGAATTAAAAAAAAAAAATAAAATAAGTTCACTGAATTAAAAAAAATAAATAAAATAAGTTCACTGAATTCAAAGCCTGTTTTCTGCCGTTCAGTAGAAGAAAACAATAATTTACAAATAAAAGTTTTAAATAAGCAATTTTACAGCGTGTGCTAGTAACAAATTAGAAACCGGATGCTGTTTATCAACCTACATGATTCAAAAATAAAGCCTTTTACTATTAAATATAAAAACTTTACAGATATAGATAAATTTGGAAAAAAAATATAACTATATAACTAGTTTGAAAAATTAATAGTTATATTTTTTCCAAATTTATCTATATCTGTAAAGTTTTTATTTTTAATAGTAAAAGGCTTTATTTTTGAATCATGTAGGTTGATAAACAGCATCCGGTTTCTAATTTGTTACTAGCACACGCTGTAAAATTGCTTATTTAAAACTTTTATTTGTAAATTATTGTTTTCTTCTACTGAACGGCAGAAAACAGGCTTTGAATTCAGTGAACTTATTTTATTTTTTTTTTAATTCAGTGAACTTATTTTATTTTTTTTCAATTCAGTGAACTTATTTTTTTTTTTTAATTCACTGAATGAAAATGAAATTGAATGAATTCAGTGGTGAATTAATTCAGTAAGGAATTAATTCACTTTTTTTTCCGTTCGATTTATAAAATTGAACACGTTCACCGGTGAATTAATTCATTTGATTTAATAAAAAGAACTATTGCAATTGAATTAATTCGTAACAAAATAAATCGAACGAAAGCAAATATGAATAAATTCCATTCAATATATGGTGCTTAGTGAATGAATTCATCGAATTTTTAATTCAGAATTGAAAAATTGAATTAAGGAATTAATTCTTCAAAGCTCTGGTACTGATCAGTTCTGAAAAAACTGTATATTTTTAGAATTCCCATAAAATTTCCTTAAGTCTTGCATTATTTTCTTCTGCAAATGGTCGCCAGACTTAAAATGGCAGTGACTTAAACATGACCAAATTTTTCATTGTTTTTAGCGATTTCAGAATAAAGTTAATAAGACTGAAACTTTAAAGCGAATGGGCTTATTTTATACTTACCGCGATATAACAAATCAGTCAGGCCTTTTTTACGTTATAGTATAAAACATTCCCTGTTTAAATTTCAGTGTTGTTGAATTTATTTTAAAATCGGCAAAAACAAAGAAAAATTTGGTCATGTTTAAGGCACTGTCATTTGAAGTCTGGCGACCATTTGTAGAAAAAAATAATGCAAGACTTTTAAGGAAATTTTATAGGAATTCCAAAAATATACAGTTTTTTTCAGAATTGATCAGTACTCACAAAATTTTACTATGTAATTTGATAAAAGGTCGATATCGCTTATTTTTCATTAAAAGCCACGCCTACTTAAAACAAGTAACAAAATAAAAAAACAGACGTCACGTTAAAATTCTACATAATTTTCTGAACTATCTCCTCGCATTTTTGGGCGAATCTATCCACTATTTTGATCTTTAAAAATTAAGGCAACGAGAATAAAATTAGAAAAAAAAACTTGAATGGCTCTATTTTATTGCACATCACTATATACAACACAAAAAATGTAATAAGGTTCTGAAAACTGATTCTGCCAGAGAGGACAAAGAAAATATAAGTGTATCGGCGTTTAAATAGTGTACGTCTGACCCTGTTTATGTGTTTTATGTCAAACTCCATACGTAAAAAATATGGTTTGTATTTATACAAGGTTTACAAGGAATTTACGAGTTTATATTAAAACCCCTATTATATCTACGAATATTTTTGTTTAAAGTAATATAAAAATTCTTAAAATTTTGGAATTAGCTCGATTTGAGTCCATATTATCTTATAAATATGTTTATTAGGATGTCCTTTAAAAGAACGATTTGTCGGTTTTCGTTCATTACAACCCCCAGTTTTTTTGGAAATGGTCCCAAATGGAAGAAATCGATTTTTTTTGAAAGCGTTAACCCGTGCCGAAAGTTGGCCGAAAATGGCCCATTTTGGAAAAAAAGTGTATTACTATTAAATATTCCCTAAATTCGAAATTTAAAAAAAGTTTATTTCATTTATTCATTTAATATAGTCAAATTCATACATGGAATTTTGACTTCATCTGATATCATTAACCCACTTTAGCCAGGAATCCAAAATGACCCACAAATTTTATAAAAATGCAAAAACGTGTTTTTTTTAAATTAATTTTAAAGAATTTCTAAATGCCTAATTTGGAGATGCCGATTGATATTTGTACCATACGATAGTTGATATTAAAGAAAAAAAATAAATTGGAAAAATGATAATTCGAGTTTGTGTTTGGAGCGACTGCTTCCCAGGACATTTTACGAAAATTGTTTATTTTGTCAAAAATTTAACAAAATTTTAATGCTTTCATCAAAGTTTGCATACTTTTCGAAAATAAATATATCACTTAAATTTAATTAGACTATAATTATCTTTACTTTTATTTAAAAAATCTTTAACCCTTAGTTGTCTGGGGACAAAAAAGGCCCATGAAACTTAATATTAATTATGACTACAGGATTGTAAAACTAAAGAGTTCAAAAAAAATATTAAATTATTTTATATGTTATTCGATTACGAAATTTTGTTACCTAACGTCATAATATTTTTGATTCCGACTTTTAATGTCATTTTCAACATTTAAAGTGCAAAATTACAAAAAAAAATAACTAAAATATTGTCTAACATTTTCTTATAAATATTTAATATAACGGTTGAATAGGGACTTCAAATCCAACCTTTCAAATATTAGTTTTTCATTTATAATTACATGCTCTTAATACAAATTTTGTCACGCGTTTTGAACCCGAAATGTTTTATAAATCACATTTCCGGTGACTGTGAAATTCATAAAAGATTTTGGAGATCACTGTAGAAATTTCCTATATTCTTCGATATCAATAAAACATAAGCAAAATGTATAACAATTAGTTCAAATATTACATTTTTAAGCGCAAATTTTTAGTTCTTCTCTGTATGAATCCTGCGTAAACTTTTTTAACGAATTTTCATAAAAAATATTACAAAATATTATTTGATTAGGAATTTATATGATTTTCCATTAAAATTTTCAAAATAGATGTATTGCCTTATTCAAACAAGGCACCCAATTTATTATCATCAAATACAAATTTACACAAAAAGTGTGTAAAATTAAATCAACAGTTTTTATTCAAATTAAAGTCTTAAATTTCCAGTTAATAAACTAAGTTAATATTAATACTAAAATTAAAGTTACACAAAAAATGTGTAATATTACAGTTATGCATATAATTGTATAAAATAGTATTTTATAACATGTAGTTTATTTAAAAACTGAGAACCTATGATTTCTACTATTTTTAACGTCTTAAGGAGCCTTTTTTATTTTTTTGTATATAAATTTACTCAAGAAATTGTTTTAATAATGGAAGCTGGTACAAAATTGTTTGCGTAAATTTTTTTTATGTGATTTGAATTGATTTTGATTGAATTCACCTGATGTCTATAAAAAAAATTAGTTTTCTTTAATGTAAATAGTAAAAAAATTTTAGATTCACTAAAATAGAAAGAACAAAAGCCAAGCAAAAACTGTAAACCCTTTTGCTTTAAGGGCTATCAGTAAAAATTACTTAAATTAAGAATCACTTATAAATTCTATATAATAATCCATGTTTTTAAATAAATTTAAATTGTAATTATTTTATTAACTAATGGGGCTATATTTATAACGAAAATAAACTTAATTTCGAATCACTAATCAATTTTTTTGTGAAATTCATTTAAAAAAAACTAATATTGCATTTCTGCTGTTAACTCAAAAGTTTAGGACACAAATTTTTTTTAATTGTGAAAACTCCTTAAAACATATTTGAATACCTCGTTCTTTTTAAAATATATACAATTTTATGTATCGTTTTACTGCATAAAATTGTTATGTTTGCTTGGCATATTGTTCCATAAATCGCAATTCTTATAACATTTATGTTTATGTGTCTGTCTGTCTGAGTATACGCACGCATACATTAACAAATGTGTTTGTTGTGTGGAAAGGATATCCTTGTAATGTTTATTTATTAAACGTTCACAAATAAGAATGATTAGGTTGTATATATTTTTAATATTTCTTTTTTTTTCATTTCATACATTAAGGATGAGTCCATTTGGAGTTTTAAATATCACTGTGTACTTTTTCTCTTGAAAATTTATGCTACAATTTAAATTTATGTGCATATCTTAAAGGTTTTATTTCATTTTTTTCTTTAGAGACATTTAAATAACTTTTAGAAAACAATAGACTGTATGACGGTCATTAAACAGGGTGGTAGGTTATTTTTTAAAAACGAGAATGGGAATTTTAAAATATTTTAAGGTATTTTCAGTAATTTTTTTGTATTTAGTTGAAAATCAACTTTATAGTATATAAGTTACGGTTGTTGGTTAACCTTCTCTTAGGGTTAGTTTGGCAATTAAGAATGTTACGGATCTGTGTATTAAATTTATCAACTTCAAAGCTTTTTCTCCATTTATTTTAAAAATTTCTTAGAAACAAACTTTTAACTATAAAAACTTTTACCTAAAATCATTTATTGTTACGCCTCTGGTTATAAAATGTATCCTTTTTGAGCATTTAGTTCTACTTAATGTTTCTTCTTCAACTTTTTATAAACTTTAAACATACCAGAGAGAAACATATGTTGTCCATATGTTTATATCTATGAGTCATTCTGTACCAACTGCTCAGCTAAAACTAAAGCTGAAAACAGAATTTCAGCAAAAAATTGCTGAAAACTAGTACACTTGATACACAAGACGTTTTATCAATTTTTCTACTAACTTATTTTTTTGAGTGTACTATAATAATATAATAACTCTAAAATGGTAATGCACATGATTGTCATAATGCTGTAGTTGTTGCTGCTGAACCAAGTAATCATACAGGTGCACGTATACGGAGAGCCAGTATTTGTTGTTCGCAAAAGTCTGACGACGATTGTTATAATGATATTTTTGCTTCTAAACCAAGTGATGTTAATTTTAATGTTTTCAAGGCCAATAGTCCACGTAAAAGGAGAGACAGTATTTGTTATTCTGACAATACTGATACTGCATGCTCTAAAGTAGACAGTGACATCCCAATAAACAATTCTGAATGGATGAAAGTAAACTCAAAAAGAAAGCGCAAACATGTTGTTTTTGGGCACAATAACAACAATGAATTGGAAGTTATTGAAAATAAAAAATGGGTTCATTTGTCCTCATTTAAGCCGAGTGTAACAGCTGAACATATAATGGAATATATTGCGAAATATGCTAATATTAAAAAAATCCATTTACAATGCTATAAATTGGTCAAAAGGGATACTGATTTGAATTTGATAAAGAAAATATCATTTAAAATTGGGATATCTGCTAAATTCTATAATGAACTTTTAAAGCCTTCCTTGTGGCCTGTAAATGTAAGGGTGCGACCATTCCAGCTTTATCAAAAGCCTTTAGTTTTTAAATAATTATAAATATTAGTTTTATATTTAATCATAGTCTGTAAGGAAATTATGTTCCATAGACTGAATAAAGAAAATGAAAATGAAAAAAAACTGATGCTGTGGTGGACCAAAATCACTCTATGGAATTTTCAAAAATATTATTTCCATGCTCTACTTTTTTCGAAAATTCGAGAAAAAATTTGAACAAAAAAAATTCACTACGAAAGACAACTTTATACCCGGGTAGTGAACTATAAATGCACTAAAAGCTTTTTTGGCATTTTTTCCGTAATCTGGTCATTAATAGGTATCGTTTTTGCGATATAATACAATACAGAAAAAAAAAGAATAAAAAAAAATTGTAAAAATGGCATTTAATGGCAAATGCCAGAAAAAAAACTTGCATTGCTTATTTTATTAATTATGTAATAGAGAAGCATATTCACCTCATATTGGAAGGTTAGAAAGTGGAGTCAAAAATGTCCCCATTATTTTTATTTCTATTTTTTATGTTTGCTTCAGGGAAATGGGATCTATTAAATCGCGAACTTAAAATATTACGAAGTTTTCAGGCTAAAAAGTTTCGAATAATTTTGAAACTCCTTTTTATTCCTAAATATCAATTTGAACCGATATTTTAAGAACCGAAAGATAGTTAACTTTTCCCATCTAGTACATATCCAAATTTCAGAGAAATATGCAGGGATCCAGAAAGAGACTCTCCTTGTTAGTTATTGCTTCTCAAGAATTATTGCTCTAAAAGTGATATTGTTTTCATAAATCAACAGGTTCATTTCAGAAAACAATTTGTATTTTTTTAACTTTAATAGATTTTTTCTCATATATTTGTTTTTAAGGTACCTACTTCGAGCGGCGCGGCTGGATAGGCCAAGCATTAAGGAAAAAGCTGTTATGAAATCAATCAAACAGAAATTCGTTGAGGCCCTATGCACACTTTTTGGAAAAGGTGAACAAAATTGTTACACATTTCGGTCCTTTCATATAGGGCAATAAATGCTATAAGTTTGAAACTAATACGATATAATTTTTCTTATAGCAGGGCAGTTGCTATGGCAAGTCTCTTATATTTGTGCTAAGGATCAAATTTATTTTTATTTGTCTTTTTTTTATTTTTTATTATATGACCAACTACACACACAGTCTTATGTTTTTCATATTTATATTAAGGATTTATGTTTATTTCATGTTAAATATTTAAGATCCTAATAGTGGTCAAAATGTAATATTTACAAATATTTATGTGTGTTTGAATTATATGATTATATCTACAAATACCTAAATAAGACTCATTTAAATGAATAAAAATGGAAACAGTGATGTCAATATCAGTTTTGAATAATATTAAGCTATTTTTGAAAAAATAATACTTTCAAAACTATGAAAAAATAAGTAAACGATTTAAATTCAAATTTACCGAATTTATTATGCCCTCCCCGATTTTTCTTGAATGTGAAAAAATATTTTTGAGGTGAAAAAAAATCGAGGTGAGAAATATTTTCTGAAAAAAAATTTTATTATTAAAACTTAAATTCAGCTTTATTGAAATTTTTATTTCCTCTGTAATGTGTTTGTTAAAAATGTGGAAAGTATTTTTGAGGTGAAAAAAATCTTGAGGTGATAACAATTTTCTATAATGCAAAAGGTTAAAATATATAAATTATTACTCACCACTGTGTTTTGTAAAAAAATTTTAAAAAAATCTTTCAGTTAAAAAAATTTTTCGATGTGTAAGGAATTGTTTAAAATGAAAAAAGATTTAAGCTGAATTTATATATTAAAAAAAATTCTGTGAGATAAACAAAAATGTTTGAGGTGAAAAAAAATTAAGATGAATACAATATATTACCCAACTCTAGGAATTTGGTGAAAAAAATTAAAAAATATTTTAATCACCAAACGATACTGTGCAATTATACTTAATTTTTATGAAAATTTTAGAAGTCTCTTTTCATTTTTTTTTTTTTTTCGTTTTTAATAATTAACTGCTGAAGAGTAGAGTAAATATTTTTAACAAAAATGAGCAATCCTGCTTATGCCTGCGAAACATTTCAGTTCAGTAGTAAATTCACAACTAAATTACGATTTTTTTAAATGCAAATAAAAATCGAACCTTTTGAAAACAGCAGTTTACAATTTTTTTAGCAAATATTTCTGTTAATTTAACCGGATAAACTGCTGTTTGCATTCAACTAAATTTAGCTTAAAAATAACAAAAAAATTTGGTAGATTTAACAGTTTGTTTTTGCTATTTTTAGTCTACTACTACTTAGCAACATTTTCTGGAGATTTTACAGTGCAATTTGTCATTTTCCATTAACTAAAATGAACTTATATATGAACAAAATTCTGTAAATTTAACAGTTTTATTTTTTCTTTTCACTGAGAGAATTATCTGCATGATATTTATGAATTTTTGCATAAAACCAATTTAGTTTCACTGGAACTCGTCCATTGAAACTCTTCATTGAATTAATGGAATTTGTCATAAAATATTGTCAAAAATTTCATTTTATTTATTAAAAGTTTCATACACTCAATGAAAAAATTTCATTAAAACTAGATTCATAGAATATATGAAACTTTTTCATCGAATTTAAGAAATTTTTCATTTATATTGTGAAGAAAACTTCATTCGTTTACTGAAAATTTTCATTAAAACCCGTCCACCAAAATTCTCTCTGTGTTCTTATTTTACTAGTACGTTGCTTTTTCTGCTATTTTTACAGATTTATTTCTATGAGTGTAGGTTATAAAAAGATTATATTTTGGAAAGATTTCTTCATATCGATAACATCATAATTATCATACAATTGTAAAGTTGTCAGTTGTGCTTTTTGTCATATAGATTTATTTTGTATAAATTTAAATTAAAAAGAAAAATCTGCCCAATCCACAAAATCCGCTTAGTTGTCAATACGGTCATAATATTTGGTTACTCATATTTTCGTTAAAATATATACATTTTTTTTTTTGTCTTTTATTACAAAGATTATCATAAACATATTCATTCATATTTATTTCATTTTTTATGCCATGTTAAAATTGGTTAAAATGGAATGTAAATCTTTTTATACAATCGAATACAATAAAAATATATAAATTCATTCACACACACTTGTTTATATGGATGTATTTCCCGTAGTTGGTTGTAATTTTGATCAGATAAAACAAAAATACATAAAAGCAAACATAACGAAATGCAATAAATACTTAAAAGAATATTTTAAAACAATTTATCGAACCTGAATAAACTTCATACTACACAGACAATTATATAAAAATAATACAAATAATGGAAAATATGTATAGGTACACTCAAAAAAGTTTGACTGTTACTACGTAACAGTTGTTTGTGTTATAAGCAGTAGTTGTGGATTTTAACTGTAATTTTAGTTGTTTTTTTTAGAGAAAAATACAAAACTATAATGACAGTTATTTGAAAATACAACTAACAAATAGTACTTTATTTCGTAACAGTTGTTTGGAGGAGTTAATTTTAATTCAGTAATAAACAACTACTAAGGTAGTATTTTAATAGTTGTTTTTGTTACTTATTTAAAAAATAAAAAATTTTGTTGAATTTTTGATCATTTTTGTTTAGTTTATATTTATTACTATTGACATATTCTTCCTTTACAAATAAAAAAACAGAAATTTTGTTTGTATTTCCAATACATAAATACATAATAACTGGAAAACCGTTTGGAATTTTTATTTCAAATTTTAAGTAGGCTAAAGTACCTACACATTTTTTCATAATTGAAAGAAAAAAATTATATTTTTTTTTATTAAAATATGCTATTATAATATCAAAAAATTTACTCTACAGAAACAGTAGTTTTTACCAATTTTGAGTTGTTTTAAAATTTTTATATTTAAAATTTTTCAGTTAATTTAACAATATTGTTAGTTATTTTTAGTGCGTTTGCTGGTTATTTTTTAACAGTTAAAAATAACAAAATTTATAGTTATTTATTGCCATTCGAATTGCATATACCTTTGTTTTAACTGTCATTTTCCGTAGATTCTACCGAAAAACTTTTTGGAGTATATGTGTAAAAAATTGCAGTATTTCAAACCAATTGGCTGGGTGTTGTTAGTGAATACACACACAGACATAGACAAAAACAAATAAAAATTTATGAAATATAACTCGACTAATAAAAGTAGTTGCAGTAGTTTTTTTTTCCAATATTAAAGAAAAAATCAATAGTTACTACTCACTCACTATACATGTATTTGGTCAATATACTAGTGTATATGTAGGTAAGTACATAATACAATACCACATTCAGTTCTGTGTATGTGTATCCAAATGTTCAACTTACAGTTGAATGCATGTAAACAATGAAGTTACAAGGAATGGTTGCCAATTCACATATACCATAAACGTGATATGACTTGATTATGCAGCATTTAGAAGTTACATGCAATTGAAAATTACACATACACTCAAAAAAAAAAGTCAGTAAAGTCAGCAAAAAATGTTGCTGTGTCAGCAAATTTTTAGTCAGGAGCGTGCTTGCAAAAAAGTTGGTAACTTCAGCAAAAGGTTTGCTGAAAATCAGCGAGCTGATTTTTAGCAAAACAATAGTAATCTTCAGCAAAAGTTTTGCTAACATTTAGTCGACTGCAAATGAAAAAAATCCTTGCTAAAATCACTAAACTTTTTGCTGAATATTAGTAGACTGAAAAGAACTCAAAAAACTTGTAGCGAAATTTTACTTTAGTTAATTTATTTGCTGAAAATTTAAATATAGAATATGTGTAGAGTTGTTTTTCTTTTTTTTTGTCATTTCCGTTTCCAGACAAGCTGCGACATCTACATCTTGTCTATCTAGTTGTCGTCCACGCTATGAATGCGGTTATCAGCACAATTTTTGTAGCAAAATAAATTATTAAACCATTAGTTCAAAATTAGTTTAGTGCTAAAAAAATATAACTAAAATTTTTGCTGAAAACGGAATTTCAGCCAAAAAAATGCTAAAAAGTAGTACACTTGATATACAAGACGGTTTACTAATTTTTATACTAACTTATTTTTTTGAGTGTACACTTAACCCATATTTTACCCAAATATAGAATTCGTGGTCCGATTTTGTTGAAAATTTAAATCTATGTTATTTCGGTGTTCAATAAGAAAAATTTTTATAAAAGAAATAACCAGGGTTGGCAGGCAATATCGCTAAAATACCGTTATCGATTCAAAACCCTTTCAACTGACTACCGTTACCCTTAAAATACCGTTACCGAAATAATCGAAATAACGTTATCCTAAAAATACCATTATCGAAATAACTGAAATACCGTTATCCATAAAATACCGATACCGAAATATATGAAATATCGATACACAAAAAAAAAACAGTTACCGAAATAAATTATATACCGTTATCCTTAAAATACCATTACCGTTAATTTTAATTCTCTGCTCTTGGTAATTGTACGTGGTTGTTGAGTGTTTCACATAAATTTATTTGATGAATTTATTTTGTTTTTATTTTAGTTTGCTTTTTTAGCAAAAAAATGCGATAAGCACCGATATACGTGACTACCGTTACTCTTAAAATGCCATTACCCTTAACCGAAAGAACGCAAATACCATTATCCGTGAAATACCGATACCGAAATAAATGATATAGCGTTACCCTTAAAATACCATCACCGAAATAATCTAAAATAGCGTTACTCTACCGATAACCGCATTCGTTTCGGTTACCATCCATGGAAATAACACAAATGTCTGGTTTCGTTGGGATGGGACGTGTCTTTAAAGACACATTGGTAAAAAAACGCTATAGCTGTTTAGAAGCAAAATTATTCTACTTGATTAAAGTTAGTCCAACTTTTTAATATTCATCGTTTATAAGTACATGTATTTGTTGAATGTTAAACGATTAACTTGACAGTTAAAAGTTTAACTCTGTCAGTTTAAAATGCCAATTTCATTCAATATTGAATGAAATCTGATCTTTTTAGAAAAAAAAAAATTTAATACTACAGTAGATTTTTAGTACAGTAAAATATTTTTTTGTTCATTTTAAGTCTAAATTTCTAAAAATTCCGTGTCCTATTTTAAAAATAGGACACGGAATTAAGAGTAAACTGTGTAAAGCGTTTTCTTTTCAAAGCTACAGTTACTAAATTATAAATTTTTTATTAAAAAATCGGCTGAAAATTTAAAAAAATTTAAATTGCGAATTGCGCAAAACCTACAGCCAATTTGAACAAACTGGTTGCAGATTTGAAAACAGCACCCCCTAATTATCCTAAAACCGATGCAATAACAACCACCTTTTTTGTAGAGCAGTGTAATTTGTAGCCTAAAAAATCACTAAAAATTTTAAATTTTCAAAGTTTTTTTGATTTTTTAATACAAATAAAAATCGAGCCTTTTGAAAACAGCAGTTTACAATTTTTAACCAAATATTTCTGTTAATTTAACAGGATAGACTGTTATTTGCTTTCAACTAAATTTAGCTTAAAATAAATTTCGTAGATATAACAGTTTGTTTTTGCTATTTTTAATCTATTAAAATTTAGAAAAATTTTCTGCAGATTTTACAGTACAACTTGTAATTTTCAATTAACTAAAAGTTAAGTTAAATATAACTAAAATTCTGTTTATTTTTGATGTTTAACAGTTTTATTTTTGCTGTTCTCATTTTACTAGTATTTAGATAAAAATCTGCTAATTTAACAGTTGTTTCTACAACTTCATTTTTAACTAATTTTTGGATACTTTTTCTGCTATTTTTATAGATATATTTCTATGAGTGTACTTTTGAAGTAGGGGATGTGGTTTGTAAAGCACGACTTGCAATTTTCTTTTTTTGCTGGGAATATTCTAAAACAGGTTCTTTCACTGATCTCTGGGAATCAACATGTATGGTTTCTCTGTCCCATAAACAGTTCTATAACTGGATCTAGAACAGGTTCTAACACGTTCTAATGTATAGGAAAAACACCTTTTGGAAATGAGATTTGGTGCAACATTATTTTGACATCAGATTTATTTTTGTTTCATTTTACCCATACTTGGGAATTTTTCATTGGCATTGAAATTTAATTGGCATTACTTGATCTCAATGCAAATGCGAAAAAATTGCATTACAATTCAATGCCAATTAAATTTTTTTCGTAAAGTGTTGTTTTCCAAACGCGTCGTATAGGCCAAATACAATTTCTATTGTAATTAATATATATTTCAATTGGCATTGTTTAAATCAATGGTAATGAAATGTACACCAATGCCTTAAAGCCACCAATTATAATTGAAAGAAAAGCATTGTATAAAAAAAAAAATTTTATAAAAAATGAAATTAAGACAAGAATGTAAAATTTCAGAGCTATAAACATTATAAATATTCGCTATTTTATCAAGTTGTATCAAGTATACGCGGTTCACTCTTCTTTTAACACTGCTTAGTCTAGATGGATCAATCTCTAGTAATGTAAACTTGACGAAATAGCGAATTTGTTTCCAAAACAAACGTTATAGGAAACAAATGCTTTTTTCATCAATTATAATTGAACAACGCCAATTGAAAAAAAATCAAAATTTCAATTGTAATGTCAAAAAAAATTTCATTGTCAATGATCAATTGTAATTCCAATAAAATCATCAATTAATTGGTCCATTCGATTATCTAGTCCCAAGTATGACTTTACTGCAATAAAAGTTATGTTCAAAATAGTTATGTTGGACTTAACTTTTATCCCCATTATATATGTATTTACTTACTAATACCAATCTAGGTCATCATTTAAACCTTACATAATCGTATTGCGTTAGTAAACATTATATCCTTGTTAATGGAAGTTACAACAATAAAAAACACTTGCATACATGCAAAAAATATTGCAACACAAAAAGTAGTTGATTTAACAGATAAATTTGCTACTCATGTACCCAGGAAGAATTTTTCAAATAAAATCATCGGTGTTTGAACCTTGAACCATTACAAAGAGGGAATGCATCCCGGGATTGCCCGTCCCGGGATTCCCGGGAAATTAAACATTTTTCAGTTCCCGCATTCCCGGGAATTTGGACCGGGAATACCGGGATTTCACAAAATGCAGTTTAAAATAATAAGTTAATTATTTTAAATTTTCTTATGCAAAATCTTCCAACCTTTTGAAAATAGTGAACATTTTATATTAGGCTTGTTCGTTTACTTACTACAATTTGTTACTTTTACCACAACTGGAAAAATTCAAAGAGTAACCAAAACAATGATTTAGTAAAAGTAGTAATATTTTAGAGTTAACAAACACACTGATTAATTTGTGTACTTGATCGAACTTTTAAAGTTCCTTTCAGTGACTCTTAAAACCACTCAAATAGTGTTTGTATAAAAAATTTTGTATCGCACTTATTCTGTACAGAATTAAATACAAATTTGTCCATTGATTTTAAAAATTTTTTCCAATTTTCTAAAATTATTTTCTGTATTAATTTTTTATTTATTTTTTTGGCGGACAAGCTTTTTAGTCTAAAAATTTGTTTTACTTTATTCAATTTTTAAAAATATATAATTAGACTTAATTTCTAATATAAAATTAATTCTTTCTCACTACGAAAATTCCAAGAAAAACCTTGAAAATTTGAGTTCTTTAAGATATTTTATATATAAAAATTTTTAAATTATAAAATATTTTCTAATTTATTTCCCTTGCGGGATCCCGGCATCTCGGGAATTCAAGATAAATTTCCCGCTTTCCCGGGAAAACAAAAAGTGCGGGATTTTGCATTCCCTAATTACAAAGCAAAACCAGTTTTTCTATCGATTCTTTAGAACACAAAATTTTGATGGGTAACGTTTAAGCTCATATATGCCCAGGCAGTAAAATACGATCGCTGGCACTGTTGACATAGCGTTGTTGACTCGGTTATGCATTGGTGTAACATGCAATAAACATCGTTAATTGAAACAAATTATTGTATTCCTATCGTAAATTAAATAAATTCTATAAGATGTTTAAAAAGATACACATTTAGAAAGCTGCAATCCAGCTTTTATATACTCTCGAACTCCGATTTGCTCCCACTTTGAAATAAACGCATATCAAGTTGCCTGTACCTTAAATTTAGTATGAAGAATTTTAAATTATGTATTTTGTATTCATGAATGGAAAATATACCGTTTGAAGTTTATCGTACTAAATTATTAAACTGGCTTCCCACTTAGCCCTGTTTAAAAAAGGAGCAAATCGGACTGCGACCGTAAATAATTGAGATTTAATTATGTCAAATTTAATATAATATTTAAAAAATATATATAATACCACTAAATAGTTGTAATATTGTTAAAAACAGTACTGGCAAAGAAGTTTTCATGTGGTGCTGGCAAAACACTAGCTTTACAAACTAAACACTATTTTTCTACAATAATATTAATTGTACATTTAATAATTTCGCACAGGGTGTGTTTTATAGAAAAGTGGTTTTTCGCTACTATTTTTTATATGATGGCAATTTCTATGTGGGTTATTACCAGATATATTGTAATGAACGTGTACTGTTACATGGATTTGCAAATAACGAGCAGTAACCATATTTCGTAATATAATTTTTTGTCATTGACAATGTTTATTGATAGACAAATGATTGATTGTTAACAACAACTCATCATGTAAAACAAATCTAAAAAAAATAATTTTTATCAGATTTTTTTATTTAAATTTATTTATTTATTTTCACCAACACATTACATTAAAAAAGTCTTACATAAACAAATAAGGGAAATTGTCACAGCTACAGGTAAATATTGATGACCATAAGTTGCAATCCCATACCTTATTCTTAATAATTTTAAGATTTTTCCTATATTTCGTTTGATGACTGTATTATTATAACTTTCTTATTTTATGTATATAACAGTGTTGCCACCAGTAAAGCAAAAAATTACACAGCCGTAGATCAAAAATTATCCAAAACAGTATGAAATTACACAAAATATATATTTTTCATATTATTTCAAAATAAAAAAATAAAGAAGAATACAAATATTTTCGCCATTTCTTACCGACTGATATGAAATTTCACACTGTAAGTTTTGGATTGCCGAAACTGCAAGAGCTATGCCATTCGACTCCAAAGTTTTGCCATTTTTCTGTTTACAAACAAACCGATTTTTAAAGACGTAACATTTCTATCATCTACAAAGTGCAAAAGTTATTTGCACTTTAAAACTAAAATTTAGCATTTTTGCTATAACCTGTTCCGTGTTTTTGCCTTCTGCAAAAGCATATCCAGGCCAATTTTCAGAAAATATTATAACAAATTATTCTATTAACTAAAGGTAATTTCAATGCAATATATTTTTCAGGATTAAAATAGCGTGCTTTTAAATTTGAATATTACAAAAATGGTATTTTATCCATATTAAAAGTTTCTTTCAGAACAAAGTATTTATGTTTTTCAGAAAGGCTACTTCATTCAGATGCACTACATGCAAAAATATTACTTGCTAATTATTCTCTCCCACATTCCTCAAAATTTAACGGTTTATATTTAAATTAAACCAATTTTTTTCTGAGTTCAAAGCTGGAATTTAAAAAAAAGCTGGAGTAGATCCTCCATGGCGTCCGTAACGTGATGGCATAAGCCCTGTTCAACCCTACACTCAAAAAAATAAGTTAGTAGAAAAATTAGTAAAACGTCTTGTATATCAAGTGTACTAGTTTTTAGCAATTTTTTTGCTGAAATTCCGTTTTCAGCAAAAATTTTAGTTATATTTTTTTAGCACTAAACTAATTTTGAACTAATGTTTTACTAATTTATTTTGCTACAAATATTGTGCTGATAACCGCATTCATAGCGTGAACGACAACCAAATAGACAAGATGTAGATGTCGCAGCTTGTCTGGAAACGGAAATGACAAAAAAAGAAAAACTACGTGCACATATTCTATATTTAAATTTTCACCAAATAAATTAACTAAAGTAAAATTTCGCTACAAGTTTTTTGAGTTTTTTTCAGTCTACTAATATTCAGCAAAAAGTTTAGTGATTTTAGCAAGGATTTTTTTCATTTGCAGTCGACTAAGTGTTAGCAAAACTTTTGCTGAGATTACTATTTTTTTGGTAAAAATCAGCTCGCTGTTTTTCAGCAAACACCTTTTGTTGAAATTACCAACTTTTTTGCAAGCACGCTCCTGACTAAAAATTTGCTGACACAGCAACATTTTTTGCTGACTTTACTGACTTTTTTGAAATTTCTTTGCAGTATGTGTATCAACAAATTTTCTTTTAAAAAATAAAAATAAAACATTTTTTTCAAAAATTTCATACGATTCTGTTGAAATCTGAAACATGTTGGATTTAAAGAATTCTAAAATATTCTGACTCTGCTCCACCTTGCTGCGTTAGCAAAATTTTTGTCTGGTCAAAGTCCAGTATCATGATAACTACAGCAAAAAATTTTCAGACATTAGAAAGTCACAATCATAACAAACTCAAACTTTCCCATTCTTTCGCTGCATTTTTAAATGTTCTTGCAAACCAAGAGAATTTTTAAAAGAAGTTTGACAATTATTTTCGCAAAAAATAAACAAAAGGCGGTGCTTTAAACAAAACAAAAAAATACATAACACCATTTCTGATTTCTTCTAAATTGGGTTTAGTGTTGAAAAATCCACAAAAGTTGTAATTCACCAGAAAATGGAGATTTGTGGTATATGTTTCACTGACAAACTCGTTTCGTCTAAATATCGACTAATTTTTATTAATTTATTAAAAAGCTCCGGGACTTTTAAAAATTTACGGAAATTTCTATAAAAAGTGAAATTACACTAAAATTTCATTATTCAAAAATTATCCAACGAATGCGCAAACAGTCCCGTTTTTGAATAATTATTCAAAAAGTGGCAACACTGGTATATAATCAAATTGAAGATTTCCTTCAGTTTGCTGTATTACGTATGTATATTAAAATCTTACTAGTCCTACGGTACGTATGATTGATATTTAATTTAATTAATATTACGTCTTCGGCCTGGTGTACTGGTATTTTCATATAAAAAGTACTTATTAAACTTTTTTGATTCTAAATGTTTTTCTATAAGAAAAACTCTAAGAATTACAAAGAATGTTCAACAAAAATATTGAGAAATGGAAAACAAACTTCAAATGATATCTAGAAAAATTATATACCATTCAATACACGAAGGTCACTTGATAGAAAGGCATAACTAATAAAACCATTAAGATAAGATACTCTTGGTATATTAGTATTGTATTACATACATAACAAATCACATTGAATAGCTTTAGCCAAAATAATTTACAATAAAGAGATAATCATGTACACATCTATATATATATAATGATACATAAAATTGCTATGTAACTGTTATATGTAAGGCATATAATAATAAATATTTGTGAATTATGAATACAGTCACAAGAACTTAAGTTAACTGTGAAATCTATACATTAGAGGTGTTCGAAAAAAGGAAAATGAATTTTAACTAATTCAACGTAATATTTTGTTAATTTTCATGGATTTGGAGGAATCTTGACTTAACTATTTTCAAAAGTTTAAGGGCCAGTGTTATAGTCACAACTAAGAAATAATTTTTTCCAAAATTTTACTTAAGAAATTTTTTAAACAAAACAAAAAATTTTTTGACAAACGTCGTTCTCTGCTCTGAATATATACTTTGCCCTAAAATTGATATTTTTATTGAAAACAATTTAAATTAACCCTTGTTTGCAGTTTGGTATAAAATTACCTAAAATTGAATGTTTTTTAGGTCGATTTTAGATCATAAATTAATGTAACTTTCTGTTTAAATTATTTTTCAAATTAAAGAAAAATTATACAATTTTCACAAGTAAATTACAAAGAATAAAAAATTTGAAAGAATTCGATAAGGCCAACAAGACAGAATACGTATTTTCGGCTTTCGCTACAAAGCCATCATTAGTGTCATTTGCCTTGATGGGTTAAACTTTGATAATCGTCTACTTATGTGAAAGTTGAAAGCAAATCGAATATGTTAACAACTCAACTTAGACTAACATCAACAAAATCTAACAATGCTATTTTTATCCTCTGTTATTATAACTCTTTTTTGCTTTAAACCTTAATCCTTAGAGTATCTCAGCTGGTTCTATTCAACTATGTGTATGATAAACACATATTTTTAAATTACAACGAACCGTTAAATTTAAAATTAATATATGTGAATTTGACGATCGTACGAATATGCATGTCCATATAAAGTGCCCTTAAATTAACACATTTCTTACAGCAACAACCACAAAACAACAACAACAACAACATTTCAGAGAAAGGTACCAGAAAATTGCCCTTAAAAATATCTATTGAAAATATAACATTTTTATATAGTTTCCTTGGATCAAATGACAAATAAATGGAAAAAACCAAAAAAATGGGTAATTTTTGACCACAGTTTTAACCAACTAAATGCCCGAGATGACCGATAATCTCTGACACCCCAACCTTAGGATCTTTTTTTCTACAAAATATCCGAATTTCAGTAAGATCACATTAAGGTCACATGAGATAATTTCCTTATTAGTTATCCCATTTTAAAAAATGTTTGTACTCGTAAATTTACTACTATAAAATAGGTAAAGTTTTGTTTAATTTTACCATAGTTCGATAAATATAGACGAAAATTTCGTTAAATTTCATACAAAAGAATACACACATACTTTATTTTAACCCTTAATTGCACGGTGTAGCCATTTGGCAGCATACCGGTTTTTTAATAAAAAAAAATCCACTTGATGCACAAAACTGCATTTTTGGCATTTTTTAGGCATCTGTACATAGTATTCCTATAGTTTAGCGCTGAATTTTTAAACAGTTAGTGTAAAAATCTTGGTTTTGCTCTGTATATTTGTGAAAAATCTAAAACATGCGTTTTTTTTTTACAAAAAGTGTAATATTCAAAAATATTTGTTGAAATATTTAAAGTGGTATTCTCGCAATAAAGTTCATTTTGGCGACAATAAATGTATAAATTATAGTTTATAGAATTTTTGTTTGTTTTTTTTCATACACGTTAAAATAATCACAATTTAGCAATTTGGCAAAAAAAACTATATTTTTCAATAAAAATCACCTTTTTTTAAAAAATTATTTTTTTTTTGGTATTTTTCTTGAAATGTACAAGCCTTTAGAAATCATATATGAAAAAATGGTTAAAATCGAAGAGATCATGCATTTAAGGGTTAATATATGTGTTTACAAATAAACACATTATGCTTAAAATTAGTATCATTTTGTAGAATAAAATTTTTACGCACAAAGTTGTTAACTTATTATAGTAATAAATATATACTCCGATAATTTAAAATGGGAAAAAATATTTAAACAATTTTTAAAAATTAAAAAAAAAAATAAACTAAAACCGTTTATTTTTTGTGATTTAAAAAAATTTAATTTATTGTTTTATTTATATAAAATGTTTTTGGGTGGTTTAACTTTAAACATCGCTGTGGTAAATATACGCATTTTTGGGGGACTTTAAGCTTTTTGTGGATTTTTATGCATTTTATGCGTTTATTTGCATGTAAAACTTGCTTTTTACGCACAAATTTAATAAATTAGCATAATAGATTCAAAATTTTATTTAATTTTTGCGCACTTTCAATATAAAATTACTCATTATTTGTGCACCAACTTACACGTATTTTTTTTTTTTTTTTTTTTTGTTTGTAATTAAACACATATAGTAAATTTACCCAATTTATAGCAGTGCAGTAGTACAGTTTCCTACTATAAGTTGGATAAATTTCAACATAATATTTTAATTAGAGTGTAATCAAATTTACAATCGATTTCCGCGCTGAAAAATTGGGCCAATCAGAACTTTTAAAATCTTGTTGTAAAGTTCAACATATATCGCCGAACACCTCTAGTGCACATAAGAAAGCAACATAAAAGTAATTACGACATCTTTATGTTTTACATGCAAAACTTCATGTTAACGTAGAATCAGAAGAAACCAAAATTTAATAAAAAATATGTCATTATAATTATAATCTGCATTGAACATGAATGTCAACATAATTTTAAAGATTTTTCAATTTAATGAAAAGTAGTATTAATAACAGACCTGGGGGATTTCAATTACAATTACATATAATTTTTAATTCAAATTTTCAGTTAAAAATAAATGTAATTAAAAATAAAACAAACCTCAATTACGCTTGCATATAATTGTAATAGAAAATTTCCAATTACAAATAACATGTAATTGTAATTAAAAGTAAATGAGATTACAAATTTCATTTATATTTTCAATTACATTTAGAATTATAAAATGTTTTTTATTAAAATGTTAAAAAAAATTCGACTGGGATATTTGTTTAATTATAATCACGTGTAATGTGTAATTGAATATTAACTATAACAAATTACATGTAATTCCTTTTTAAATTACAATTACAAATATAGATGGAATTGTAATTGAGTTTTTTCAATTACAGTTACATAGAATTGTGTAATTGTATTACAAATGTAATGATTAACCCCCTGGTCTGATTAATAAAACCACAATTCTTACAACGTTTACTCAACTACGAATAAGAACAAAATTACGTGAATACAGAATTTTAGAGAATTTATTCATTATGGTAAAAATAGTAAAAATTACTTTATATTTATAGCATAAAAATTTGAAAACAAACTTCTTAATAATAAATATTAACAAAAAACAAGTAACTGTTTTTGCAAGTACAGTTTCGATTTGTGATTCAAATTTAATTATTTTTTTTTTTTTTTTAATATATTCCTTGAAATCTCTGTATTAGTGCTGGTAAATTCGGTTACTTTTCAATAATCGATACTATTTTTTAACGATTTTTATTTTATATATTTTGTCAGTCCAAAATGCAACTCTGAAAGTATGGAGTAGTAGTTTTGAGTATCGAGTACCAAAAAAAGACAAATACTCGATACCCACTACTCATATTTTTACCAGCACTACTCTGTATATGGAATCACAAATGTCTCAAATATTCAAAAAGAACATCATTGTTTGTATATTTTAACTCATGTATGTCCTGATATGAAGGAGTCAGTGTATGTTTATGGATAATAAGAATTTTCAATGTATTTATATATTTATAGTAGCGAACCAAATTTTATTATTGCGATTGTATTGATGTTCATTTATATTTATAGTAAATAGTGAACTTGTATGTATATGTGTACATGGCATGTAGTAGGATACTAGTAGTCAAAGTGTTCGAATAGCAATGTTATACAACTGCAAAAAAGGCTATTAATATTTTTCTCTGTTACGTATTCATGCAATTGTATGTTGTTGCATTTTCAATGTTGCACACATGTGTCAGCCAACAGAAAAGATAATAAATTTTAATCCCGTCCAGTACAATTCATTTGGTAGCATCACACACATCATACACTCTTTCTCATATAATTTTCTCAGAATATCATCAGCCATCATCATATGTTATCAAAACCAAAGAATCAACCATTGATATATGAATGAATAATTGTATATGTGAAAATTCCCAGTAGAAAATTTTTGCTAAATTTTGAAACTTATTTTAAAAAATTCTTGAAAATAAATAAAATCAAATAATAAATTTGAAAAATATCTGAGATGTCAGACTTAGGTGCCTATTCCTACTTGTGACTCATTGTGACCGTCATAAGACTATTTTTAACGCTGAAAGCTTTACTTTTCATACAAAACACCAATAAAATTCAAAAAAAAATTATTTGTTAATGTTATGATTGTGTCGATACCAGGTCTTAATTTTTTTGAAGTTTTCAAACAAAAATTTAAATAAATATAATTTCTTGTGACTTTGCAACAACAAATACATGGGGAATACAGTCAAATCTAGGGTATTCAATCGATTAATTGTTATTCGATTAATCGAACAATTTTGCTCAAAAATTGTTCGAATATTTTAAAATGTCCAATAATTTCATACGATTAATCGAAATTGGTAGAAAATTTCAAAAATGTTTAAAAAATATATATTTTTTTTTTAAGTAAATACGCTAAAATATCAAAACTTTTTTAAAAAATTGTGATAAATAATTTGCTGTAGGCTTGTACCTATCCGGATTTCATTCTGGCCTAAACAAATTATCAAGGGACGACCTTTTAGAATTTCTAGAAATATTTGTTAGCTTCAACTCAATAAGAATTTCGTGTTTTCAAGTAGGAGCGTCTTAAATCCCAAAGAAAAAAGAAAAAGAACATAAAATTATCACAGTTTGCTTTGTCATCTTCCAAATTAGCACTCTGTTGTTGTGACTTATCTATTAAAGTAGTGGTATCTATTTACGTATAATCAATTTTTAATTATTTTTTGCGACTTTTAAATGTTGATATTAAACGAAAGCATTAATAATTATTGTAATTAATGATTATTAGAATTATTAATAACAATTAATGCTCAATGTAATAAAGCTTGTTTCGTGAGCACTCTGAATTAATAAAATAAATTAAAGGGATGGAGATACGTAAATGTAGAGGGAAAAATCAATTCTCAACAGAATTTCTCTTGAACATTTACATTTTTTATATATTCAACGGTCTTATGTTCTTCTTTAACTCCTTAGCTCATTGAGGTGTGGTTCACCCCGATTAGGATAAAATTTTAACATGTGAAGGAGGGGACAGAAAAAATAAAAATATTGCCGAATCTGATCTCAATTATTACATTTTTTTATTTTTATGAATTTCAGAAAAGTTATTGAATTTATTTTTGTTCCTTTTTTTAAATAAAGTTATTAAAAACACAACAAGTGTATATACATATATTATTTTACAGAAAATTTTTACATTAATCGATTAATTTTAAAATTTTGTTCGCTTAACCGGTTAAGAAAAAACCCCGAATAATTATTTGGACGATTAATCGATTAAAATAAAAAGCCGATTAATTGAATACACATCTTAGAGTCACAGACTTTTCGTAGGAATAGGCATCTTAATCATAATGCCCGATTACTCAATGTCCAGTTCAAATTTAGCCGAGAGTTAAATGCAAATTTTGTATGGGAAACAACAGCAAATGTGTCAGTTAAAGTCCCAGTTAGTAGCTAACTAGACATTCAGTAGTCGACATATAGTAGTAGGCCCGATTACTGCACACAGGAAAAAAAATTGACAACCGAATTGCTAAGCCTATTTTGGTTGCTTTCACCAACCAATAAATTCGGTTGGTGAAAGCATATTGGAATGTGATTCCTAAATATTTTGGGTATTGCAACTAAAATTCAGTTATATAAACCGAATTTTGTTGTGATAACCCAATATTCAGTTGAACCAACCTATTTTAGTAGATGTGACCGAATTTCCGTTGGAAATGGCATATTTTTTCTCTGTGTGTGAACGTCCAGTTAAAAGCACAACACAAATAAAAAAGATTTAAAATAACTAACGGTGGGTCTCATACTGCAGGTTTAAACTTAGATTAATAATTAACCCAAAAATTTGTTGTTGTTTTGTGTACATTTTTTTGACATTTTATTTTGTTTTTAGTTAAGTTAAAGTTAAACCTACAGTATGAGACCCACCGTAAATAGTATTGTAGGTTTTGCTATAGCCCGTGAGTTTTGGTCTTGTGTCGGTTTGAAACTACATAACATCAAGTGAGCTTTTCCTACTGGCCTTAAGAACAATCATTTGCAAGAAAACTTCCGTTCATTCATGCATTTAATCATTTATGCATGTAGTAGTGCCCACCCACCTATTTATTCGCTTCCTCGTCTTGGTTTAAGATTTTATCGTTTTTCCCCACAAACATTCAGACCAAAATGCATCTAGTACACTTACAATATGTGCACTAGAGCGGCATTTTTTTGTCAACTTTCGACTTTAATCAATTATTATTCGGATTATTTTAGGCCCATAGGGGCAATTCTGTAACTTTTTAACTACAAAATTCGGTAGTTAAATTGACAAGTTTTCATTGTAAACTGACAACTTAACTACCGAATTTTGTCGTTAAAATGTTAGAGAATTCCAACACAGGTCCAAAATTTATGTGGAAAACTTTATTCTTTGCCTTCTGCGAGAAAAGTTTCCGATTTTTAAAAAAAAATTTTCGCCATAACAAAAATATATTAAGCGTTTTTTTATTTACTGGATTTTAATTTGTTTAAAAGTCCACATTTTGTTATTGAATTTTAAAAATTTTATATTTCTATCGAAATCTACCACTTATTCTCTATTATAATGTGAAAGAAAAAATTTAAATTTTGCGAAAATTTAATTTCTGGATTTAGCTTAATTCAATTCCTGTGCTCACATTTCACAAAATTTAATCATTTTCTTTCACATTATATTAGCGAATTTGAAAATTAAATAATAAAATGTTGATTTTTTAACAAAATAAAATAAATCCAAAAATAAATGCATATTATTAATGATTTTCGATATTATACTTACATGAATTTCGGAGTGGCTATAACACGACTTTCGAATTTTATCAGTTATTAGTCGAATTATTATTATTGTTATTATGTCACTTGTTCTTAAGATTTTGTGGTTCAAATTTCAGTCAATCGGATTATGTCAACTGGGAGCGACCTGAAACCAGTTTTTTAATTTTTGAAAAATTTTCGAAAAGGTTTAAAAAATGGTGATTTTTTTATATATCTCTTCAATCTTACAGAATTTATACGGTCGCCCATGGTTAAGGTTATCGGTTTTCTTCAAATTCGCACCACAGAAGTATAGTTGTAAAAGTGTTGAGTACTTCGGTATTAAGTACTCAATACCGACCGATTTTTCGATTACTCAATATTTAAAACTACCAACTCAATACTGTCAAAGCTGTATTTTTCTGTATATAAGCGTAATTTTGCCATGAAAAACAATGAAAATGCAACTCTGGTTTTCGGTATGAATATTGGAAGAAAAATATTTTTCTCTATACAAAAAAAAATGTCGCTCTAATGTGCACCTATAAACTCAAACGGAATTCAATCCATTATTGTTGATTAATAACTTTTTGTTGCTGTTGATGGGTTTTGCGAAAACTTTCCAAACATTGTACGACACACAAAATTACAATAAAGTTGGGTGTATGGCTGTGCATGAGTGTGTGAATTATACATACCTCTTCGTAAACACAAACGGGGGCATAATTACCAATGTCATGCTGCCAAATTCAGTTTGACATATGACTATATGAACATATTTACATGCTCAAACCAATACATATACAATTCCTATGATGAGTGTATGCGTGTTTATGGGTTGGTCCATTAAATGAATTCCTGAAGTGTCTTCGACAGAAACAAACTGCATATCATCCTTACGTTGGTGACTAAATTTTATATGTGTCACTGTATATTAGAGAGTTTATATGTTTTATGGTTGCAACACAGCTATGCTAACACCAGTGCAACCGAATGCCATCACCATTACCAACACATAACTCTCTAGCATATTGCACAAATTTTCCACACAGTTCAAAAATTGCAAAAACATATTTAACTAACAACATTAACAAAAAAATTCTTATATGCATTTTATTGATCAGCAATAGTGTAGGCAGATTTATTTTGCCCTTTTTCGAAAATCACCAAAAAAAATCAAAAAATCGCCAAAATTTATTTTTGTCCAATTTTGCATACAGATAACCATCAAAAATACAAAAAATTGAAGAGTTAATTTAAAAAAAATATTTTTCAACAATTTTGGGGGAACACAGAGCAATTCCGTAAGTTTTTATTGACATAATTCGGTAGTTACGTTGTTGAAATTTGACAAATTCGTTAAAAGTTATTCTCTAGTATTATGTAGCGATGTTTGTTGCTAATTCACCCACGTTTAAATAATCTTATTGCAGGTGTTGAAAATTCTCGGGTACACAGAACGAATTTACAAAATTCTAATTAATTTTTTAAACACCTTTCTCATACCAAATTTGTAAATACAAAAAAAAACTTTTTAAAAAGGCACCAATCCAAAAAAAAAATTTATTTTATTTTTTGTAACTTTGAATTTTTATATTTAAACAATTTTTATATGAAAGATAACAATTTACAAACGAGTTGCAAATATTTCAAACAAAAAATTGTTGGGAATAAAATTTCAATTTAAAAGAAAATGTGTTTGCTTTTACAAATTCCCATTGTCGGTGCTATGGTCGGTGCCTACTGTTTTTTCTGTGTACAATTTGTAATGTTGCCAACTATAAAAAATTAAAAAACCCCTTTTAAATATAAAAAAAACCGCTAAATTGTTTTCATTAGTGTCAAATATAATATTTTTAAACAATTATGATATTCATAAAAGTGAAAATGGACAGTGTAAACGATAAAAAAAGATTAAAATTATAATCTGTGAATTAATAAACTCAGTGTAAATACGCTATTGGTCAATGCAATTTATTCGTTAGTAAAATCGCCATTAATATCGCCCGTCGCCATTTCAAAGATGAAGTCGCCAAACGGATTTAAAAATCGCCATATCTGAAAATCCTGATCAGTACTCCTTTTTAGAACATCCAAAATTTAAAAATATGTTTAAAAATATGTTGGGTCTCACCTACATGTGTACATGTATGTACATAGGTGAGACCCAAATACAATCATATAATAGTTGTTGGATTTACATCGGAATTGTTGACCATAATTTCAGGGAACACATTAGCTGTGTTTGTATCACTGCCTATCAATGTTATCTAAAACGGTTTTGACAGTTGACAGATTTTAACATACCCTAAGTATATTAGGGTATGTTAATGAAGGTGTCCCTTAATTTTTTTAAATTTGACTAATTTATTACTTGATCAAAAAAATCTTTTTTGTTGATTGACGATAATTTTTTTTTTTTTACAAAATTATAAAAAATAAATTATCTGCCAATAATTAACTTTGCCGCATATGTAATTATTTTTTTCAGTTATTTGGTAGTTTTTAACCATATTTAACTTTTCAAACAACTGTAAAAAACAGTTATTTCACATTTTTACTTAGAAAAACAACTATAGTTACGGTTAAAAATAACTATTACCGTTGACTACATATAGTTACTGTAAAAATTATTTGTATGTGTCGAAATGTTTCGTTTAAATTTATTCTCTCACGCGTCTCATACATATTCTAGACGACCATCATTCAAAGTAAAAGTACACTCAAAAAAGTTTTGTACACTCAAAATATTCCTTAGTTGATTATAACGAAAATAGCAACTATCCTATAGGTGAAATGCCACTAACTAATATATGGTTAAACTGATTTAATTGTTATCAACTAAGTTTTCTGGAGTGTTAGCAATCAACTACGAATGTAGCTACTTACAACGGTAAGCTAAACTAAATTAGAAATTTGGTAGAAATCAACTACTTCCAATTTCAAAATGGTTGCTAGATACTATATACCACGTTGTTTCATCTAAATTTTAAAACAAAAACAAATAACAGCTTTTTTGAAACTTTTTATTTTTATGCACATAAGTACATGTGTAGGTTAGTAATGGGTTGGTTCTTGTCCACACATACTTTGACGTTACCGCCGCCTTTTGTTTTCCAATTTTGATCTTCGCTGAATGTTAAATCTGCAAAATATAAAAACAATCTAAAAATATTTTACAACTAACACAAATGAAAAATGCTTACCATTATCGTTTAACAATTTTCTAACAAACATAAAAATAAAAACCATAAATAATTTTGAAAAATATTATTGGAATTTCACTAACTCGTTTTGTTTTCTAATTCTTGATAATTTCAAAGTATTAGTAGTATTCACTTCAACTGTAACAAATATTGTAACTCTCAACTAAAACCTTACGGTGGGTCTTATACTGCAGGTTTAAACTTAGATTAATAGTTAACCCAAAAATTTGTTGTTGTTTTGTGTACATTTTTTTGACATTTTATTTTGTTTTTAGTTAAGTTAAAGTTAAACCTACAGTATGAGACCCACCGTTAGTTGCTAACAATTATAGTAGTTGTTTATTATTTTTACGGACTACTGAATATTTTCGGTGTAGGATGTACTGAAAATTACCTTTAAAATAACTAAAAATTCTGTTATTTTTAACTATTAACAAATAACTAATCAATTTTTACTACAAACATTTTAAAACAATTTACAATTAATTTTCTCTGATATTATAAATATAGATTTTAATAAAAACAATTTTTTTTGTAAACTTTTTATTTAAATATTAACAGAAAAAAGGTAATCACCAGACTACCGCAGTTTCCGTCCACCCAAAGACTCGTCAATAGTTAGTTTATATATCAATTTATACACTAAAAAAGTTTGACCGTTACTACATGACAGTTGTTTGTTTAATAAGTAATCAGTAGTTGTTGTTTTTAACAGAAATTACAGTTGCTTTTCTATAGAAAAATGCATTTTTAATAATCATAATATACAACTATCACAACAGTATTTTTGCAGTAAACAGTTATTTTTGTTAGTTATTAAAAAAATAAAAAATTTCGTTGAGTTTTTTTAAATTTTAAAATTTCTTGTTTAGTTTATATTTGTTATATTTGTTCAAAATCTGAATTTGAAATTTCTGATTTTTATCTTATTTTGCTTTATATAACCACCCTAAAGATTGCCATTTTCATTTTCTAGATACAAGTTTCTGATTTTTATTTGCAAACTAGAAATATATTAATACCGTATGGGAAATTTTAACAAACTGTCACCGAACTGGCCCCTTTATATGAAATAGACTGGTCACTTTTACATGGCGTTGTCATAGGAGTGGGAAATTGACCCCTTCTGACATGTCACAAGACAAATCCTAGGGCAGGTCCCTGAACTTTGTTTTTTATGAGAGTTCAGTAATCTGTCCTAGGATTTGTCTTGTGACATGTCACAAGGGGTCAATTTCCCCCTCCTATGACAACGCCATGTAAAAGTGACCAGTCTATTTCATATAAAGGGGCCAGTTCGGTGACAGTTTGTTAAAATTTCCCATACGGTATTAATATATTTCTAGTTTGCAAATAAAAATCAGAAACTTGTATCTAGAAAATGAAAATGGCAATCTTTAAGGTGGTTATATAAAGCAAAATAAGATAAAAATCAGAAATCTCAAATTCAGATTTTGACCGATTAATATTTTTTTCGTAGTTAAAATAAATTTGACGAGTTTTTTCTAAATCATTTGTTCATTTTAATATTTTTAGATTAGTACACTCATAAAAAAAGTCGGTACAAATAGGTCAAAATTATGCTGGCACAAATACATGTACTATTTCCCGTTATTTTAGCAGAATTTTTACCTATTCGTACGAACTTTTTCAGAGAAAATAACAGAAAAATTAGTTCAATTTAATCACAACGCGTTTAACAGATTTTTGTACTAACTTTTTTTTATTAGTGTATAATAATATATTAACCCTTAGATGCGTAGTGTAGCCATTTGGCAACATTCCAGTTTTTTAATTAAAAAAAACCCACTTGATGCGCAAACTGCATTTTTGGGCATTGAAGCCCTTTGTGTACACAGTGTTCTTATAGTGTAGCGCAAATTTTTGAAACAGATATACGGAGAATTTTGGTTTTGCTTCGTATATTTGTGAAAAATGTAAAACACTCGTTTTTTACAAAAAGTGTAACAGTCAAATTTGTTTGTTTAAATGGTATTCTCGCAATAAAATTAATTTTGGCGACAATAACTGTATAGTTTATATTAATTTTTTTGTTTTGTTTCATACATTATTTCATAATCACAATGTAGCTAAGTATTTGGCAAAAAACATATTTTTCAATAAAAAAAACACCCTTTTTAAAAAGAAAATTTTTTGGAATTTTTCTTGAAATGTGTACACTGTTTATGATTTTTGTTGATTTTTTGTGATTTGCTTTCACACTCTTCTGAATAAAGTGTCTCCTTCTATCATGTCTTTGTTACCGGTCGCAACTATTCTTCTTTTAAGGCCCAGTTTTTAGGAAGTGGATTATCTTTAAACTTAGTTTAACGCAGTTTGTAACTGGAATACTGCTTTTAAAATGTGGTTTATTTTGCTTTATTTCAATAAAGAAATAAATTATACTCGAGAAAAAGTTTTTCCGGCAAATTTTTGTTAATAAACTTTGAAATGGCTGACAAAATTCGTTTTCGGTTTAACTAAACCAAGTTTAACTGACATCTTACAAACTTGCCATAAATATTATTTCGTTTATTTATCAGAAAATCGCAGTCTTTTCCATAGAAAAACCGTGATCACGCTCACAGTTTAAAAGAACAGCGATTTTCAAATCACATTCACTGAGAACAATATTACTGAAATATCGCCGTATCGCCCATCTCTTAGCTGTGTTTGTGTGGCAAGCTATCAACGTTGGTTTATGTCATTTCCATATAAATTTGACATTAGCCAGCGTAAAGTGGTAACTCTCAGCATTGCTAATATCAAATTTGTATGGGAATTACATAAGCCAACGTGGATAGCTTGCCAATATAATATGAGGATAACAAGTAAAATTTCATTTTTCTTAAACATGGGTTGTTATTTCAAATTCGTATTAAAAACTATATTGGGGAAATAGTTGGGGATTTATAAATTTATTTTTGGGATTTTTGGGGATTTAAACTTCTTAAATGGGGTTATGAGCACAAACTTTTCTGACAACGCTGGTTATTAGGTCCATTCGATTACTTTTCTGAGTCAAGTCCAGTAAGAATTACTCAGTACAGTAAGACAGAGAGTAAGACAAGATTTAACCTCAAAATAAAATTTTCCCAAACATGTACGTGAACAGAAAATTTGCAAGTTTGTAGACACATTGCAAATTTGTAGACACAGCTGATTAAATCTTAAGCAGAAACTTTTTAGAAGGTTTTCCCATAATTTATTTTGAAAGTTTCATTGCTTTGAATTTCCATAAACTAACATAATTGTAAAATATTTTTTTTTTGTTTTCAATAAACGAACATATGGTTTTTCTGCTTGCATTCTTACCGTCAAAAATTTATCCAGTAAAAATTTGCAAGAAAAAGAAGATTTAGAAACTCTCATCATAGAACTGTCACTTTATTCTCTCTTTTTTCTTTACTGAGTATTTGTGTTAACGAACGCCATCCAGTAAACACTTGTACAAATTTTTACAAATTATCCAGTAATCGAATGGACATATTATTCCAAATACGGAGACCAAATGCTTCTTCTTGTTACATTGTTGTTGTTTAACATTAGTTAGAATGAAAAAGCGCGAGAATGCTATCGTGTTGTTGCTATTTTGTAAACGTCAAAAAACCAGTTTGTTACCACTAATCCATGTGCATTACCCGGTGTCTTCAAATGCAATAAATTATATGATATGAAATGTCAAAACCATTTCAGTGAAACGTCAAAATGATATCAATTGCAAAGTGGTGGAGAACACTTGACCATTTCATAGATAAGAAATATCATAGATTCTTCTTCGAAAAACACAAAATTTTATCAAACATTAATTTTTAGCTACAAATAATAAAAAATTAAACACTTTCCCTTTCTTTTTTACCAAATATTCTGTTGTTATTTATTACAAAGTTAAAATTAAAACGAAAAGTGACATTTCATGGCAGGCATCAGCCGCTTGCATGTTACCCGGTGTCTTCAAATGCAATAAATTATATGATATGAAATGTCAAAACCATGGCAGCGAAACGTCAAAATGATATCA
Source organism: Leucophora obtusa (assembly GCA_949987735.1). NCBI lineage: Eukaryota > Metazoa > Arthropoda > Insecta > Diptera > Anthomyiidae > Leucophora > Leucophora obtusa. The sequence continues at coordinate 358,868,696 of OX465295.1, forward strand.
ATTGCAGAGTGGTGGAGAACACTTGACCATTTCATGGATAAGAAATATCATAGATTTTTCTTCGAAAAAAACAAATTTTATGAAACATTAATGTTTACCGACAAATAATAAAAAACTAAACACTTTTCCATTCCTTTTTACCAAATTTTTTGTTGTTTTTCTATTACAAAATTAAAATGAAAACTAAAAGTGACATTTGATCTCTGGCATCATTGCAAGATCCGATGGCATGTCAGCGATATCATGATATTGCAATAAAATTGAAATTGAGTGTCTTCACTTGAGATGAGAGCATTTTGACAATTGCTTGCTATCATTTTATTGCATGTCAAGACACTAGGTCAGCGATATCATGATATTGCAATAAAATTGAAATTGAGTGTCTTCACTTGAGATGAGATCATTTTGAAAATTGCTTGCTATCATTTTATTGCATGTCCGACACTAGGTTATCTACGCAGCCATGTTATTCTACTATACAGTATACTGTGGTCCAGGGATGGAAAACATGGTACAATTGTACCTTTTTGTTACATTTTGACCTCCGTTGGTACCGTGGTACTACCGTGATCCATTTGGTACAATTTAAAAAATTTCCAAATTTAGAATCTTTGTATTAAATGAACTTGTACTTTAAAGCTGTCACTGAAATCATTCAAACAAAAACTTGTAACTGACAACTTTTGGGCCAAATTTTGGGAAAAAAATGTATTATTATTGTTTCTGCCGAACGCACCCATTGTTCGGCGAAAATTTCTATATATGAAAAATGTTGGTACCGTGAGGGTCGAAAAAATACAATTTCTTTATGTGGTTGGTATAAAATATAAAAACTCATTTCCATCCCTGCTGTGGTCTGCTGTTTTCAAAACGGCAACTCTATAAATGGCATCTTTGTTTACTTTTTGTATTTCGTTTCTTTTTTGTTTTCTTTGGATTGTGTACTTGTAAAAAGATTACAAAAAAGTGTTTTCGGAAAAAGTTGAATTGGGTGTGTTGCAAAAATTAAAAAATCCATGAAAATTAAAAATAATTAATACTATAAAACTATATTTAAGCAGATATGATTAATTAGTAAGTTGTCATTAAAGTGAAATTGAAAATTTTTCCCTCTCAATAAGCTCATCAAATATTTCTCCATCTGTCCAAAATGTCTATAGAAAAATTATAATTTATTCCCACATTATTGGGTTCACATGCATGTATATATGAATATATTAGCTGTGTGGCATTTTGGAACTTCTATATAATTAATATAAACAATAAGAGAAATCGAATATGAAAATTATAAAAAAGAAACAGGTTGCGGTAATAAGAATATTCAAAGAAAAGTTTTTACAGTGGAGGGTGGTGGAATTGTATTAACAGATAAGGATGTTTTTAAGTTCCAGTGCGTATGAATATTAATTATATTGATGGGGTTTTTGGAGAGTAGGAGGCTATTTTCATTCAACTGACCTCTGTTACCTTTTCATTTAATTAACAATTGCAAAATAAAATTTATTTATTGCTGTTGATGTGAAATCATCACATCTATAGAGTTGGAAATACAGTGGTTTAAATGGAATTATGTTGAAAATATTAAAAATGTTTCAGAATTTCAAAATTATATTAATTTTTGCATTAAAAAATACAAAAATTGTTTTTTCTGACTTTCTATATTTTCATATATTTAGTTTAATATTGTCCTCAAGTCCAAATTCTAATATATTGTCATATTACATTTTATTATTTCAAAAAGGTCCCAAATGGGAGGCGCGCCCCCAGGGGTCCGTAGCAGAATTCCAGGGGTCCGCGAAGAGTTCCGACAAAAAACATAAAACAAGTTAATAAAAATAAAAACAATTTTTTTATAATTTAAAAAAAAATTGGCCACGATTTAAAATAAGCAGGAGCTTTTATTAATTTTGCCCCATAATTTATAAAGTTCCTCTCTCTCGGGGGTCCGTGAGCCGGTAGTAATGTCTCAAGGGGTCCGTGAAGCAAAACTTAGTGGGAACCGCTGTGATAGATAAATACAATTGTTTAACCCCAACTCTTCAATTCTCCGCAATAAGAAAATGATGATTGGTAGACACAAAACGAGACATTGCCTAAGGTACAAAATTTCAACGGATGAGAAGTTTGTACAGAGCGGATTATGGGACCGTAAATGTGATGTAACTGTACCGTGCCGTAGCTAAAAAGTACACTTATAGATTACCGTAAACGACATTTCTATTTAGCATTTATTTCATGTGGTTTTATATTTTATTCTAAATTTTTACATTTATTTGTTAATTCTTATTCCTTATTTGTTGTTTGAATCAATTTTCTTTATTCAATTCATATCTTTTCCGACTAAAATCATTCAGCTGTTCCGATGCCGGATAGAAAATTCTGATTTTAACAGAATGATCCGGCAAGTACGTTTACATTTACGTGTTAGTAACCATTCGTATACATTTCTTCTTGTGGTTTCGAAACAGCTGATTCGTTACATATACGTTTACGGTTGGGTAACTCAGCCTTAATTTAGCCATACGTGGACGTGACGTGAAGTATATCCTTATGGAAAATCTAATGATTTTAACTCATAGCTGACATTTTATTTCTTTTTTACTCATTATTTTAGATTGAATCAGCTGATTCGTCACGTTACGTATAACTAATTCTAGCTTAAATCAACAATTTTTGAACAGCAACATTTTACATAAAAGTACTCTTTTGGTACTATTAAATGAATGCTTCAATTGCCAAATCGATTAACTCCACTTTCAGAATTTTATAAAACTTTAATTTCAAAACACTTTATTGACCCCTAACTGTAAAATATTCAAAACAAGTTTCTCTGATAATATATATTAATACTACTAAACGACAAAATTTATAATTTAACAAGAATTAAAAAAAAAACAATATTTACCTACTATTTTCTCATTTTTCTCATTGAGATTCATTAATTTTTCTTTATGGAATTAATCGATTTGGCAAATGAAGCATTCATATGTATGTGTGTTCTTTGTCAATAACATTTCTAAAAATAACGAGATTATCCCAAAAAAAATAAATATTTTGCATGGGATTAGCCGCAGTACGCTTTGTTCAACAATTATTTAAATTTTGCAATAAAAAACACAAAAATTGTTTTTTCGGACATTTTACTACACAATTTCCAATTGTGTATTATCAATTGATTTCCAGTTTTATCAATTGTATTTCAGAAATTATCAATTGATTTTCATTTTTGTCAATTATATTTCAGAAATTAACAATTATTGTTCAGATTTATCAATAGTATTTCAGAAGTTATCAATTGATTTTCAGTTTTATCAATTGTATTTCAGAAATTTATCAATTGTATTTCAGAAAATATTATTTGTATTTCAATAACTATTAATTATATTTCAGAAACTGTCAGTTGTGTTTCAGAAATTATTAATTGTATTTCAGAAATTTGCAATTCTATTTCAGAAATAATTTATTATTAAAAGTCCATACCACTGCATACATATAGACATAGTGTATGCTAACTAGCTGATATCTTCCCCTCATGCTACCCAATATTTAGTTAGCATACGTACACTTTGCGGTTATGAATACGGAGGTCAGTTTTTTAAAACTACACAGCCAATGAGAACTTTTTCATAATAAAAAACTCTGTTTTTGAAGATTTTTCTAGAAAAATGTTTGCTAATTAGGACAAAAGTACCCTTCATATTCCATTTAAATTACTGAGATGCAATAAGCAATACAAAAGACATGGCGGACATTGAGGAAATAAAAATAGATTTATCTAAATGGTATCTTTTTACAAAATATAACCAAAATCAGGAGACCTTCGGTCAATTTTTTTAATCCCATGGAATTTGTGATATTCTTCTAACAAAAAATCTTAGATTATTTGATAATTCATTTGACAACCTTTTGTCAACAATCAAATATGAATTCCCCCAACCACTGTTTCTACACTCCTTCCTCATCCTCTATACACATGCACCCATATACGAAAATTAGTCTACAATACTTTGCTCACATTTAGAAATTTTTTTTATTTGAGATTTCCATATAATAATGCTTGAATGTTTGTATTTTTAATTTAATAATTTTTTTTTTTTTGCTTATTGTTTAATTGTTTATTATTGTTGTTGTTGCTATTTTCTATAGTCCAAAATGGCATTGAATTATAATACGTTGAGACGTGCTTATATCCAAAATCTAAATACTGGCTGCATATGTACGTAAAAACGAAGAAAAGTGTAAAGGAATTTTTATTTTTTAAACATTTCAAATTTTACAACAGTTTTATTTATATACTACATAATTATCCCATAATTTATAAATGCTTTATAAAGTTATAAAAGGTTTATGAAATAAATTTTTGTATGAAAAATTTCTTTTGTAAATCTACTTTAATTTATAAAGTTTTTATGAATTGTCACTTTAGTATGTAAATTAATTTACTTTAAGAACTAATTTCTTCATTTTGGTGAAAACAAAAAGTTTACCGCTTTACTACAAATGATTCTAAATTTCAATGCTCTTCTTTGGTTTTAAATCTCCCAGCTTAATGTAATGTTGGCATTAACCCTTAAATGGATAAAATGAAATGTCATAATAGATAAAATGAAATGTTATAAAAACATGCATGGAAATTATATTCTGTTAAGACCGTCTACATAGTCTGGTTTATAACATGGGAATAGATTTGGTACAAAGCGGTAAAAAAAATCAAAATTCTTTTGTTAAGTTTCGAATTTTATGGCTTTTAGATGAATTTTGTGCCATTTTCGCATAATCACTTATGCCGAAATTCGTAATTTTGAGGTTTTAAGGTATATGTGTAATTTGTAAAATGAACATTTTTGATAACTTTTGAACTAAAAGGAATTTTTAAAAGAGGTATTAACAACCTTAATATGGTTTACTATAATAACTAATACAAATTCCATTCTTATGTCGATATTTCCAGATTAAAATGTGTTTGTTATGTGTTTTCTCCACATTGCATCTAACTAGTGAGATTTCTTCATTATTTTTGAGTCTTTTTCTAAAATCTGGAACGATTTTTAATATTATTTTTTTTATTTTGAAAAAGAAATTTCATCAAATTATTTTCGGGGAAATATATCTGTGGACTTTCGGCAAAAAAATTTATTTCATTTGGAATAAATATTTTGGTTTTTTTAAGATAATGTGGTTAAAAATAAATAAAAGCTTTTTATTGAAAGACCATAAGTAGAGCTTGAAAAAAATAATTCTTTTTTTAATCAATTTGCATAAAAATTTTGTTCATTTTATGAATAACTTTTAAGTCAATGATTTGATATTGAATCAGAACTTTGAAAAATTGATTCAAAAAGAATTTTTATCAAAGATGATTAAAAAATCTAATTTTTAATTTTTTAATTTGATTCGCGAATAAAAGTAAATTTTTTTATTCGTTCGGAGGACTCTATTTCAATTTAAAACATTTAAATTTTAGAAGTAAATCTAATTTTGTATTTAAAATTATTATTAAATAAATGTATTCAATGAATATAATATTTCTTACAGACATATTAATGACTAAAATTAACTCGCAAATCATTAAAAAAAAATAATTTTAATTCGCGAATAAAAAAATGCTGATTCCCGCGAACAAAAAAAAAAAGAAAACGATTCAAGATATAATTCGCGAATCAGAAATTATTTGTTCCCTTTTTTCTTTTTTACAAATGGAATTATTACTGATGATTGAATTATTATTTTAAAACTCTAAATCAAATGAACCATTTTTATTTAGTAGGTTTGAGGTTAAGAAGAAGAATAAACATTTTTTTCAAAAGTTATAAACACATTATTAATTTGCAAATCAGACTAGATCTAGTTTCTGCCTTTTTTTAGTTTAAATGACATGAATCAATCCGAATTATGTTTTTAAAGCTCTGAGGGGCAATTCTGTAACTTTTTCACGACAAAATTCGGTAGTTAAATTGACAAGTTTTCATAGTAAACTGACAACTACCGAATTTTGTCGTTAAAAAGTTAGAGAATCCCACTACTGACCTTAAAGTATAAAGTTTTTATTATATTTCCCTACCAAACAAAATAATTACCTACAAACTTTTTGCATGTATCTGTATCTAAAAGGTATAAAGAGATATTTGTTAGGTAGTTTATTAAATTTTTTTTATTAAGTCAATGGAATGTACAAAACTCTTTCGATGGTGTAAAATTGGGTTTCATGTATGAGCAGTTTTTAACATTGGATAAATCTCTAAAATGCCTATCTTTTGATAACATATTTCTATAAAGTTTCTTTGGAGTCACCCAACATGAAAAATCGCAACAACGAAGAATGTGTTATTTTTCGACCCTGCTTTTATACCCCAGAATATGAGATGGGCACCTAAACAAATACTTCCCTCTTGCATTTTTCTTCTCTACAACATATTAAAGTTTTATTAAGTTCTGAGTGAGACATTTATTGTAAGATGATATTTTCGATTCTGAATTTTGTGCCATTGTTATAATGAACACGTCGGAAACTATTTCTCCCCTTTGTCCATTCGATGGTTAATATGACGACTATTCTTACTATAGTTTATAACATCAACCAAATCTACCTTCAGTCATCGAGCCAGTTTGTCTGTTGCTTATTTAGTTTGTTTTACGCTCGCCAATCGACAACAAGTACAATACGTGTGAACGCGGCTTAAAGAGCTCGAATTTCGAAAACGGGTTTAAAATCGTTTTAACTACTCTACACACACAAACTGTAAGCTTAAAGATAAATGAAAAAAAAGAAATATAAAAGAATCTTATAGAGTTTGTGTCTGGCTACAAAAAATATAAAAGATCTACAACGTACCAACAAAATAAAAATCAGTGTGTGAATTTTTTTAGTTTTAGAACTAGCAGCTAAAAAAAATACCACAAAATATAAAAAAAACTTGAATCGAGAAAATATTTAATATGAAAACCATTACAAAAACCGAAGAAATGAAAAAGATTTATTTTTTTTGTTTATTTTCTTTAAAATAAATAACATCTTCTTGATGATATTGACCCAAAAAAATGTTTTGACCAAAAATGTTTATAGTTTTTTTTTTATTTTGCAATTTTTAAACAGTTATTATTTGGTTAGTTAAGCAAAATAAACAATTAATATACTTTTTTACATAACTTTAATACCTTAAAAAAAAGAAAATAGTTATTAAAGACCACAACAACATGCAAGACAAGTACCAGTTGTACAACATCAGCACTAGGGCAAGGAATTTCATGTACTTAAAAATATATAATATGCGCCTAAGGTCGGTTAACTTATATAAAAGTACCCTCAATTTAAGACTATCCAGTCATTTTAATGCCAATTTTATATGTGGTTAAGGTTAAAGATCAACTTCACTACCTTAACCAAGAGTAAAATTTTCATTAAGACAACTCTAAATAGTGTTAAAAAAAGGATTCTTTTAGATAAGTTAGCCGACCTAAGAAATTGAGCTTAAAAAATATGCGCTAAAAAAACTAAAGTTTGCGGTTAATCCCAACAATACCGCGTTTCCTGGAAAAAATATCCTTTTTTAAAAAGCTGTTTTATTCCGCCATTTCCACATTTAAGGAATGAGATCGAAAAAACCGACACTTAGTTTCGCCAATAAGTTTGTTTATGAACGTTCAACAATTTTTTTTTAATCACAATGCATTTTAAAACATGTCCGTTATTAAATTAATTTTAATTTCTATTCATTAATTGAAACACAATGGATAATCAAAAAAAGTGCGTGCTGAAATAATTCTTAGAAGTGCACCGAATACATCTAAATGAAAAGCCGACCGATTAGCCCAATGTTCCGATCAGCGATGAGATTTGAAAATTGTTGTTTTCTGCCAAGTGTTCTATGAGTAATAAATCTGTAAAAATAGCATAAAAAGCAACTAAAAATTAGTTAAAAACTGTTCAATTTTTTTTTTGTTAAATACTAGTAAAATAAGAACAGAAAAAATAAAACTGTTAAATTTACAGAATTTAAGATATATTTAACTTTTAGTTAATTGAAAATGACAAATTGCCCTGTAAAATCTGCAGAAAATTTTTCTAAATATGAGTAGACTAAAAATAACAAAAACAAACTGTTGTATCTACAAAATTTTTGTTATTTTTAAGCTAAATTTAGTTGAATGCAAATAGCAGTATATCCTGTTAAACTAACAGAAATATTTGTTAAAAAAAGTTTTAAACTGCTGTTTTCAAAATGCTCGATTTTTATCTGCATTTAAAAAAATCGAAAAAATTTCAATAATTTTTTAGGCTACTAATTATTTAGAAAATTTTGCTGATTTTAGCAGGTTAACACTTAAATGCATAGTGTAGACATTTGGCAACATACCAGTTTTTTTATAAAAAAAACCCACTTGAAGCACAAAACTGCATTTTTGGGCATTGAGGCCCTTTGTGTTCACAGCGGGTCGATTTAAAAATCGCCCAAGTGACAAAGAAAATGGTATTCTAGGGATCAAAATAAGATACTTTGCCCGAGGAACCAAACCTCTAAAACGAATTCTGAATCCCCGACTTTTGATATCCCAAATTTTGAAAAATCCCACTTTGACCCATTTAGAGTGCCCCAATCGAGTCCAAATGTATGATCGACCCCCACTAACTTTGGAAGGCCGACCCCTGGGGGGTTCCCCATACAAACATTTTTTCACGTAAAGTGCTAAAAATGGTAATTTTTGTAAATGTCATCCACATGTACGATAAGGCATTTGCAATCATTAGATCAGAGCATCCCAAAATTTCTCTTAATTTCTCTATAGGTTTTTCCTTGTTTTCGAAGGTTTTGATTTAATTTGCACTTTTCTTCATAAAAGTGCTTTCCTTGAAAATTATATTTAAAAACTACAGAAGACGTCCTTGCTTCACTTTCCCATACATTATTTTTTTAAGAATTTACTTTTATTATTTACAAATCAGCATCACTCCATTTTTTTCAATGGTCAGAGCTAAGAACGATTTTTTCTTAAATGTTTTTTAAGTTAAAATTTTTTTTTGAAAATTTCTGCCTTGAGAAATTTAAAAAAAAATCTGTCTTATGTTAGTTTTGATTATAACACTGGCCGTAAGAGTTTGTATCAGTGTTGCCATTTCAGTGCTTTTCGTGTATTTTTTAGTGCTTTTTTCCTTTCCGTACCCGGAGATTTTTTAAAAATACCCGTTTAAAAAAAGCGGGTATGTACGGTGCTTTTTCAGATTTCTATCAGTGCTTTTAGTGCTTTTTGTACAGTTTATATTTTTGGTATTTGTTCTCGTTTTTTTAAATTTTTCTTGAAGTTTCTGTCAAAATTTAAAAAATAATACGAACTATACAAGAAATACATTTTTGCACAATTTTAAATAGCAACTTCGTTACATTTAAAATTCAAAATATTGAAATATTAGTTTAGTGCTTTTTTACCCCTTTTTTGGTAATTGTTTGAACCTTTTTTACACGATTTTTCAAAGTTAAAATGTGTTTTTAAATTCTTGATTTAAAATTTAAAAAAAAATAATATCGTGCTTTTTTACCTCATTTTCGGTAAATTTTTACCCTTTTTGCCCGTTTTCATAATGCTCACGGTGCTTTTCTGCCTTCAGGAGTTGGCAACACTGGTTTGTATTTTTAAAAATAAAAAATAAAAGATTTAAGCTGGATTCACAGTGCTGGAGTACTCCACTCTGCAGAGTGGATTTTGTTCCTTTCTCTTTTGCACTTAAATACTTTTTGTATAATACGATCTCTATTTTAGAACACTCTACTCTGCAGAGTGGAGTACTCTATCATTGTGAATGTGGCTTTACTTTCAAAGTATGAAAATGTGTCCATTTATTTTTCAATTTTTGATAGTAACTTTTAAAAAATACCACTTAGAAACAAAAAATATGCATAAATAATCATTGAAAAGTCCATAATATGCACTAAAAAGGCACAAAATATGAATTTTATGTCAAAATATGCAAATATATGCATTTTTGTTAAGATATGCAAAAATATGTAACAAGATATTGATGAAATTTTTTTCTAAGTTGGGTGACTCGGATATATATTTAGTTCACATCGGTTTTGAACTGTTGAGAAATAACATACATTTGCATACAATTCCTTGCCCTAATCATCACCTTTTATCCATTATGTATACACAGATATTTTTTATACGTACCAAGTATCTCAACAGATATATACTCTCATATGTCTAACCAGATTTTTTCTACAAAAGTTTTATCTTGTGGTTAATGTTTTTAATGTTAAAGTGGAGTTTAGCTTATATGTCAATTTAACAAATACAAAAAATCACTTTCCGGAAAAACTTTTGCAGGGAAATTATAAATTTGAAGGAAATTAAAATGTAATTATTTGGAATAGTATCTACTAGGTAGGAGAACAAAATATTTAGTAACAAAAACTGGTATTTTTATTGTTAATTAATGGTTTTTTAATAGCATGTATGTGTTTTTCAATTACTTAAAATATTTAAGACATAAAATTTTTGTAAAAGATTGTGTTAGAGTTTATTTTAATAAACATAAGTTCTCACTTTTAAATAACAATCCTTTTCATTTTATTAAATAATATTATTTTGGAAATATGAAAACTAAATTGAACAGTACAAGTCCAAAAATTATAAAGAATGATCTCATAAAAAAAATTGCTAAGATGAATGTGTACAAATATATATATAATTGTTCTTGAATTTTTATTATTTTTGTCATGAACTCAAAAATACCCCAGAGTCTGACCAAAACTGTTTTTTAATCAAAACAAATTTCGGGAAAAAAGTATATACATACGTCCGAAACTAAGGGCCTGTTTATCTATTACGAAAATACTCTAAACGGTAGCAATTTACAATTACTTTCGTCAAAAATATATGGGAAACAAAAACAAATTTTCGTTAGTTTTCTTTCCTTTAGACTATTTTCGTAATACATAAACCGGGGCTTAAACTTTTTCTAAAATGCATCCCCAATAAAATTTTTTGTAATTTATCATAAAATCGATAGTTTTATTAATAAATGAAAATCAAACTTTTCACTAACAAGGAAAGTATCTCACGTGGTAATCTCAATGAAATTCGGATATTTTGTAAAAAAAAAAAATCTAAGGTTGGGGTGTCTGAAATTATTATTTTTCATACTACCTCTGTTCCGCAAAAAGGTTAACATTTCTATTGATTTTTTCGTTCCAAAATAAGGTTAACATTTTATTAAAATAAAATAAGTTAAAATAACAGTTCATGTGCCACTATTGTGGTAGAAAAAATACTATTGTATTGTAATAAAATTATTGAACAATATTTTGACGAGCTGTTGCTAATGTCTCTTCGCTGCATTTAATAAAAACCAGTAAAAGGCCATCTTGGCGAAGACTTTCTTTACCCACACGTCGATTTTTGTAATTATTACCATCTTTGTTAAGCATTATAGATTCCATACATGTTTGTAATTTCAAAAATACGTTTTCTAATTTATCTGAATGCTGTTAATTTTTTCACACAAAATCAAAGAATTATTTTAATTCTAATTTTCAACTTTGATATCGAATTAAAAATAAATTAAAAAAAAAAAATTGGAAAGCTATCTATAAATTCAGAATCACTGTTATGTCATAACAACTATCAAAAAAAAAACATTAGTTTTTTTAAAAAACCTCCATAATTCCAGCAAAAATATAGAAATGTTAACCTCATTTCGGAACGGAGGTAGTATATAAAAAAGTTAGATACAATTTTATGAAAAAATACTAAAGGAAAAAAATAAAAAAGCTCCATAATATTTTATGAAAAAAAACTTACAAGAAAAGTATCTCATGTGATAATCTCCGATCTTAATGAAATTTGGATATTTTGTAGAGAAAAAATTTCTAAGGTTGGTGTGTCTGAGATTATCAGCCATCTCGGGCATTTAGGGGATTAAAACTGGGGTCAGCAATTACTCTTGTTTTTGTTTTTTCCATTTATTTGTCATTTTATCCAAGGGAAAATCAAGTTGAAACAAAGGTAAATGTAGTTAAAAAGGTGACAAAGGTAAATACCTTTAAAATAACTGAAAATGTAGATATTTTAACCTGTTGAAAAACAACTTTCAAATGCATTAAAAACAATTAACAATGGGTCATATGAATAAAACTTAGCAATTACTTCGAAGTAATTACTTTGGGCTTAGAAATGGCTTTTAACTCCAAATTTACCAATTGGCTGGTAGAATAGCATGAAATGTAAACGAAAATAAAAAAATGAAATTTCTAGTCTACTCCCAAGCAGACTAGATTTGTGAAGTAATTCCTTAAAAAACCCTGTATTTCCCCCTATAAGTAATATCTATTTTTTATTCATATGAGCCAATGTCGTAAAAATAACTGACAATTTTTTACTATAAAAATATTAAGTGGCAAAATTGGTAAAAATTACTGTTTTCGCAGTTAAATTTTTTATATAATAGAAATATATTTTAATAAAAAAAAACAATTTCTGTTCGTTTACAAAAAAATGAAGTGAAATAAATGAAGTTATTTATCCGAACTAAAATTTGAAATCAAAATTCCAAACGGTTCTCCAGTTTTTACTCTCTATAAGTTTATACTGAGTTATTTTTACTGGACTTGACTGAGAAAAGTACGGATGGATCTAATAAAGGGTAACAAGGTTACCCATACTTCTAAAACCTAAGCAGCAAACGAAGATAATCATTAATGACTCAGAAATTAGCTCCAAAAGCATACATATTTTTCCACTTTTTCCTATGAAAGTGGTCCGTCCAAAAGAGCACCCTGTGTCCTCAGAAATGACTCAGAAAAATAACGTATTAAAATCGAGATTTTCCTCATAAATTTTAATAATTTTAGAATCTTTTTTGAGTGTGAAAAATTAACACGGCTTTTGAGACAGCTTTTGAGCTTTTCAGATTGTAGAGATAGCAAAAAAAAAAGGTGTTTTCAAAAAACAATATTAATTTTTATGAGCCATTTAAATATTTTATTTATTAGCCCTCCGAAATTTCTGAGTGGGTATAATTAATTAGAATATTAATATTTACAGAAAATTGGCTGGTCTTTCAAGTTTTGATTTTTAGAGTCACCGTTCAAAATAAGCATGTTCCCACACTTTACTGCATAACCCGAAATATCACATTTAATAATTAAAACACAATTTTGTTTAGCGGAACGCTTTTGTGCTGATTTAGAATAACGTAGTGAAGTACCCAGGTAAAAATTGGAGACGTTCCAAAAATATTGTACTGGGAGAGCACGGGTTTTTTTCAAAATGCCGGTACTACTAGAAATGTGCTTTGTTAGTACTGTTTTCTGAAAATTAAAGACCATTTTTTTATTTATTAAAATTAACAATTTTACGTATTTTTACGTATATTACACAACTATTTATGTAAGAGAGACATAGCCATTGGTTTCTTGTGAAATTTCGGAAGAATATATTAAAAATCTGTGATATACACAAAAAGGACAGTAAAGTAGTACTGGCAAACTACTATTTTTTTTTTATTAAATGTACTAGATATTACCAAAATAATAAAGTACCTGTGCCAACATTGGCAAATAACTAACGCCAAGCATTTATTGAACGGGCAGTTAATATTGTCTCCAACATAAGAAAATTACATAGAGCTCCTTCTCTTTGACATTCACAGTCAGTTCACGTAAATCACGAGAATGTTTTGGAGATACGTCCTATACCTATACAGAAAAGATGTGTTTGTTGACCAAAGAAGAAGAAGATTAAGGTATCTATAGGTTTGTACGATTACATTGCTAGTAAAACTAGTAAAAGAGAAAAAATATTGAAAAAGTTGTCAAAATATTCTAAAGTAATCGAACAAAAAATTTGTAAGAATAGTAAACAAACAAAAAACATTTAATTAATTTAATAACGATTCAAAAACTCACAAAAGTTTGTAGGTAGAATCTACTGAAAATGACAGTTAAAACAAAGGTATATGCAGTTAAAAAGGCGACAAAGGATTTACCTTTAAAATAACTAAAACTTTTGTTATTTTTAACTGTTGAAAAATAACTAACAAATGCATTAAAAATAACTACCAATGTCGTAAAATTATTTATTTATTTGAATTTGATAAATGTTTACTACAAAAATTTCAAAACAACTGACAAAATCGGTAAAAACTACTGTTTTCACAGTCAATTCTTTTTGTTTATAAAAGTATATTTTAATAAAAAAAAAAATAATTTTTTTTTCTTTCGATTACAAAAATATGTGTTATTACTTCAGCCTATTTAAAATTCGAAGTAAAAATTCCAAACCGTTCTCCAGTTATTATGCTTTTATGCATTGGAGATACAATACAAGTTTCTGATTTCTATTTGCAAACTAGAAATATGTATATCAATAATAACAAATATAAACTAAATAAGAATTTTTAAAATTCAAAAAAATTCAACGAAATTTTTTATTTTTTAAATAACTACCAAAAATAACTGTTTACTGTAAAAGTACCGTTTTGGTAGTTGTTTATTATGATATTAAAAATAACTGTTTTAAACAACTGTTACGAAATTATAGTACTTTTCGTTAGTTGTTTTCTTAAATAACCGTCATAAAAGTTGTTTTGCATTTTTCTATAGAAAAACAACTGTAATTACTGTTAAAAACAACAACTACTGATCACTACACAAACAACTGTCATGTAGTAACTGTCAAACTTTTTTGGGTACATAATAATTAGGTCAATTTCATCGTTTGTTAAACAAAAAAACATATGACTACACCCAAAAAAATAAGTTAGTAGAATAATTAGTAAAACGTCTTGTATGTCAAGTGTACTAGTGTTCAGCAATTTTTTTTTTGCTGAAATTCCGTTTTCAGCAAAAGTTTTAGTTATATTTTTTAGCTATATACTAATTTTGAACTAATGTTTTACTAATTTATTTTGCTACAAGAATTGAGCTGATAACCGCATTTATAGCGTGGACGACAACCAGATAGACAAGATGTAGATGTCGCAGCTTGTCTGGATGTACTCGTAGTACAGACAACGGAAATTATAATTAAAAAAAAAACAACTCTACACAATTTCTATATTTAAATTTTCAGCAAATAAATTAACTAAAGTAAAATTCCGCTACAAGTTTTTTGAGTTTTTTTTAGCCTACTAATATTCAGCAAAAAGTTTAGTGATTTTAGCAAGAATTTTTTTCATTTGCAATCGACTAAGTGCAATCGACTTTTGCTGAGATAACTATTTTTTTTTTTTGGTAAAAATCAGCTCGCTGATTTTCAGCAAACCTATTGCTGAAATTACCAACTTTTTTGCAAGCACGCTACTGACTAAAAATTTGCTGACACAGCAACATTTTTTGCTGACTTTACTGACTTTTTTTTAGTGTAATTTTTTCTGGAAGAAATTTTTCGAGTAAAAACTAGTAAAATTTCTTACTATTTATTTGTACTCGAACGGATTTTTGAGTAAAACTAGTAAAAATGGTAAAACTAGTAAAAATGGTAAAACTAGTAAAAAATAGCATGTAAACAAACACACTTTATGTATGTAATCTATGGTCTGCAATTTGTTACACGGAAATAAATTTAAGTAACCTTAGATTTATGTTTATAGTGAAAGATTAAACAAAAATATTTCTAAAATTCTTGTAAACTTTAAAATCTGTACGTGACATGGAGAAATTTTTGTAAAACAGATTTTGATTGGAATTTTCTTTATTCACATAACATTACGACATTGCTTCAGTATTTTTCCAAACTTATTTTAGAATAATAACATTTACACGATTTTTTTTAATAATTTACATGCAAAAAACAATTTTTCTTATTACGTGTTTTTTGTTTTCTTTTTGCAATTCCAGCCTTTAAAATCTGTAGATGACTACTAAAATAAAATGCCAAAAAATAGAACTTTGATATATTTACTGTTGCTTTTGGCCAACAGTGTTTTAATAATATGTAAGTCAATATTTACAAAAAAAATTGGAAAAATTTTAAATTAATCTTATATATTTTCCTAACAGGCGAAACAAATTATCCACCCATCTTTCGACAGGTCAATAATAATATTGTACTCTCGGAAAATACGCCAGTAGGCACTGTAGTTTACCAGCTGGAAGGTTCGGATCCCGAAGGTAGCAATGTTACTTTTGGTTCTATAGGATCAGAACACTTCGAAGTTGATCCTATATCGGGTAATATAACACTGATTAAACCATTGGATCGTGAAGAACGAGATAGTTTAAAATTTTTAATCACTATAAGAGATCAAGTGTCGGAAGATGGTGAATCGGAGCTGGATAATATTGTGCAAGAGACGATTACGATTATAGTATCGGATGAAAACGACAATCCACCAGAATTTCAAAATGTAAGCAAATTTTTATAAATATAACAATATATAATCACTTTTTAAATTTATAAATAGCTTATAAAACAAATTTTCCATACAAAATTCATTTTATAAACGTGTTATAATGTATAATTTTCTTTTAGACTCCCTATGGCACTGATGTTAATGAGGATACTCCCATTGGCACTGTTATTTTCAATTCCATATTAGTTAAAGACCGTGATATTGTGGGAGAAAGTTTAGATTTAAAATGTTTACCACAAGAACAATCACCAGATGCCTGTGATAAGTATGTAGATATTTTTTAACAACTGTTGAAATGAAAGAAAGTTTAGAAATTCTCTAACTTACTATCTATGTTTTTCTATATTTTAGATTCCACTTAGATATTTTAAAACGTGAACCTACTATACTTACAGCAAATGTGGTCCTAAATCAGCCTTTAAATTACAATCAACGTACCATCTATCATTTTCTAATAGAAGCTACCGT
The DNA here is from genome assembly GCA_949987735.1 of Leucophora obtusa. Taxonomy (NCBI): domain Eukaryota; kingdom Metazoa; phylum Arthropoda; class Insecta; order Diptera; family Anthomyiidae; genus Leucophora; species Leucophora obtusa. The sequence continues at coordinate 358,885,512 of OX465295.1, forward strand.
AAGTTATTGATAGTATGAAAAATTTAATGTCAATTTTCTTAATTTAATTCTTGAAAAAATTAAAGGATGGTGTTCATAGAACACAAACTAATTTTGAAGTGCGTGTGAAAGATGTTCAAGACAAACCACCCGTCTTTTTGGAATACAAATCAAATGTTATAGATGAAGATAGTCCCATTAATACATTAGTATTAAAAATACAAGCTAGAGATGGTGATACTGGAGAACCAAGAAAAATTGTATATGATTTGTTAACAAGTATGCTTTAATTTTTTTTTTTTTAAACACACCATTTGGACACTTCTATAGTTTATGCCATATTTTAGATCCTATGGATTATTTTCTATTGGATGAACATACGGGAGAATTACGCACCGCCAAACCTTTAGATCGTGAGGCTTTACCAGATGGTGCTGGTATTATGAAGCTGACAGTAAGAGTAAGTACAATATATTCAACTTTTCTATATACAATAACATGAAAGATGAAGAACTTCAAAAATAAGTTAATAATTTTTAATACAAAAATAGAAAATCCCTATATTTTTTTAATTATGGCCGAGTATTTTTTTTTTAATTAAGGCAGAGAGAGTAGATTAGTTTATTTATTAGATGAGTTTAAAACTGCAATACTGCCTCTGAAATGTGGTTTATTTTATTTTATTGCGATAAAGACCAAAATTCAAAGCTAGAAAAAGTTTTTCCGACAAATTGTCAATAAACTTGGTAAACCGTATTCGGTCTAACTAAACCAAGTTTAACTGGCATCCCAAAAACTCGGCCTAAGTCTTTAAAATTGCACTAATAAAAAAAGTCTGTAAACATTTTAGTTAAAACTACACTCAAAAATATAAGTTAGTAAAAAATTAGTAAAACGTCTTGTATATCAAGTTTACTAGTTTTAAGCAATTTTTTTTGCTGAAATTCCGCTATGAACTAATGTTTTACTAATTTATTTTGCTACAAAAATTGTGCTGATAACCGCATTCATAGCGTGGACGACAACCAGATAGACAAAATGTAGATATCGCAGCTTGTCTGGAAACGGAAATGACAAAAAAAGAAAAACAACTCTCACATATTCTATATTTAAATTTTCAGCAAATAAATTAACTAAAGTAAAATTTCGCTACAAGTTTTTTGAGTTTTTTTCAGTCTACTAATATTCAGCAAAAAGTTTAGTGATTTTAGCAAGGATTTTTTCATTTGCAGTCGACTAAGTGTTAGCAAAACTTTTGCTGAAGATTACTATTTTTTTGGTAAAAATCAGCTCGCTGATTTTCAGCAAACCTTTTGCTGAAATTACCAACTTTTTTGCAAGCACGCTCCTGACTAAAAATTTGCTGACACAGCAAATTTGCTGACTTTACTGACTTTTTTTTGAGTGTACTAAAAATTAGTTTAAAATGAGCTTGCAGAAAAAACTGATGTAATTAGCAGATTATTTTTGCTAATTATTAGTAAGATAGGCAGCAAAAATAAACCTTTTAAATTTACATAATTTTTGTTATATTTGAGTTAAATTTTAGTGAATAGAAAATAACAACTTAACCTGCTAAAATTAGCAAAAAAAAATTGCTAAATTATTAGTAGACTGGTACTTTATGTAAAATGTTGCTTTTCATAAAGTGTTGATTTATGACTGGTTTTACAAAATCAGACAGTTCATATACAAAAGTACAAAATTCTTGTCTTGTTGAATTTTTGTACATTATGTAATGTCTCGGTTTGTGTGTTCCAATCATCATTTTCATATTGCGGACAACTGAAGATTGGGGTGATGACCATGAAACAATTGTATTGCCTATCGTGAAAATGGTCAACCTCTTTGAAACAATAAATAAAATCTAATATAACAATATCATATTAGAATTTGGACTTGACATAGAACAATATTCTAACTGAATGTATGAAAAAAATTTAATTTTTTAAATTTATTTTTTATTTTTCTGAAATCAGCAGTTTACTACCTTTTGAGCAAATATTTCTGTTGATTCTAGCAGCAGACTGCTATCCGCATGCAACTAAATTTAACTTAAAAATAACAAAAAATTGATGGAAATAACAGTTTGTTTTTGCTATTTTTTAGTCTACTAATATTTAGCAAAATTTTCTGCAGATTTTACAGTATAATTTGTCATTTTGAATTAACTAAAAGTTAATTCAACTATAACTAAAATTCTGTAAATTTAACAGTTTTAAATTTGGTGTCCTTATTTTACTAGTATTTAGCTAAAAAAAAAATCTGCTAATTTTAAGAGTTTTTTCTACAAGATAATTTTTAACTAATTTTTAGTAGCTTTTTCTGCTATTTTTACAAGTTACAGTGAGCCTTAAATACTTTTATTTTCCAAACTTGTGCACTAGTTTTTTTTTAAATAAAATTTTTAAAATTGTTTTTAACCTTTAATTTGTGACAAAAGCACTTGTTTCAAAATACACATTTCTCAGGAGAGCTAAAACGTTAATCTGTTACGTTCTTGTTAAAATTTGTTTCTTTTTCATGACTTGAAGACGCCTAATATTACAAATAAAATAGCTATTATAACTTATAAATGGCTTAAGGGAAGAAACACTCAGGAAATTCTTCCAATTAATTAATGTGTTGCTTTCTTTGGAAAGGGGATATAAAAGAGATTAAAGGTGGTGCACAGTGTAATTGCGCGAGGTGTCGAATCTTAGAAAAATTGTTGCGCGCCATCTGCTGGAGAGTTGGCGAACTTTGTTGAAGCTTTTTAGTTTATAGCCCTGTTATCTCCCAGTAGCAAAAAATACTAGTTCAGAACCAGTTATGTACTAGTTTATTTGAACCAGGCAACTAGTACGAGTTCTACCGCCTCTCCATACAAACAACTGTAGAATTTAACATGGAGATGTCATAGGAATGGGGGCAATTGTCGCCAAACTCCCACTTTGGTACTAGTTGTAGAACTAGTTTGAAAATTACAATTTAAGGACGAACAATAGGGAGCAAAACTGGTGCTAATGTAACACTCGCGGAACCACTGAACTGAAGTAACTCTTTGGAAATAGTACTGTACTAGTTGGTTAAGACCTGAATAATATAGAAATCAAAGATTTGTCTTTGATGAAACGTAGATTAGACCGATAGTTTCCTCTTACTGAGATCATTAGGTCCATTTACCTAACGAAATTTAAAATATTTTATGTTTACGATTTCTAATCACAATAAAAAATGTTAAGTTTTTATTTGAAAACTCAGACTATATTAGCTGTGTTTGTGCGGCAAGCTATCAACGTTGGCGTATGTCATTCCTATACAAATTTTACCTTATTTAGTAACGTTAAGAGTTAACACTAAACGCTGGCTAATGTCAAATTTATATGGGAATGACATAAGCAAACGTTGATAGCTTGCCACACAAACACAACTATTATTATAAACAAATGTAAACAAAACTAGAATTTCAAAACTCTTATTAAATTCAATCTTTTAAAGAGTCTCTGCATACTTTCAATAAAAATAGTAAATACACATATGGTTCAAAATTATTGTTTCAGCAAGAAAAACAGAAAGCTTTATTGGTACTTATGAGAAATTTATCAAACTCTTTCTGGAGTGACTCTTTGGCACCAGTACTGTACCAGTTGATTTGCACCTAAATTTAATTCACAATTAAAAATTGAAGTATTTATTTCCAAATATTTATATATATATATATATATATATATATATATATATATTAGGCTGGGTCGATTTGTGGGGAGGCAAAAAAATCGCCCATGGCTCAGGGAAAATCGTATTCTAGGGATCAAAATAAGAAACTTTGTCGAAGGAACCATACCTCTAAAGCGAATTCTACTACCCCCAACTGTTGACTTTTGTCCCGTAGGGTCAAGTTTTGAAAAATCCCACTTTGACCCATTTAGAGTGCCCCAATCGAGTCCAAATGTATGACCGACCCCCACTAACTTTGGAGGGCCGATCCACCCATGCCAGTGGTACACCCCCTGGAACTCCCCTGGGGGGTTCCCCATACAAACATTTTAAAAAATCACCATTTTTGGCACTATTTTATTATTTTTTATTTATTTTATTTATTTTTATTATTTTATTTATTTTTTCTCTTTAGAAATTTATTTAGTCAGAACATATGTAAATGAAAAAATTAATTTAACTTAGTAATAGAAAAGAAAATAAAAAAAATTACTGTTTGAAGTCTTTTTTGCTTTCAAGTCTGGGCATTTTTTCTTTTCTATTACTAAGTTAAATTAATTTTTTCATTTACATATGTTCTGACTAAATAAATTTCTAAAGAGAAAAAATAAATAAAATAATAAAAATAAATAAAATAAATAAAAAATAATAAAATAAAGTTACAAAAATGGTGATTTTTTAAAATGTTTGTATGGGGAACCCCCCAGGGGAGTTCCAGGGGGTGTGCCACTGGCATGGGTGGATCGGACCTCCAAAGTTAGTGGGGGTCGGTCATACATTTGGACTCGATTGGGGCACTCTAAATGGGTCAAAGTGGGATTTTTCAAAACTTGACCCTACGGGACAAAAGTCAACAGTTGGGGGTAGTAGAATTCGTTTTAGAGGTATGGTTCCTTCGGCAAAGTTTCTTATTTTGATCCCTAGAATACGATTTTCACTGAGGCATGGGCGATTATTAAATCGACCCGCCCTAATATATATATATTAAAAACAAATGTAAATAAAAAGGAACTTCAAATCTCGTATTTTAATTTATGTAATTTTTTAAACAGGTTCCACATAAATGGGATTTAACTAGTACACAATTGGTTCAAAATGATAATTTTGAGAACTAGTTTCGTAATACTAGTCAAAAAACTAGTACTTTTTAGAACTAGTTCGACCATTTGCTACTGGGCTTATTTAACTTCGGTGGGTTTAAGTGCCATGCGAACACCCAAGGAGGACGCTGAGGGACAGAAAACTTATTTTTCTAAATTGATGTTGCAATCGCTGGAGATTGAACCCGCAACGTAATGTGTAACAGTCCAATGGGCTAACCATTACACCACAACACCCACAAACAGAATTTAATAAAACTTTGAAATAACTTTATTTGAGAATGTCTCATCTTTAAGTGTATAAGATAGAAATATACTTAACTAGAAGCTGCAATTAATATTGTAATTAATATGAATTTAATCTATTTTAATTTAGTAGGTTTGAGGTTAAGAAGAAGAATACACCTTTTTCTCTAAAAATTATAAACACATTAATTTACAAATCAGACTAGATCTAGTTTCTTCCTTTTTCTATGGACAGGCTTCATCAGTGATTTTCCATTAAATTGTATTATTGTTTATATTTTATTGTCTCTGTATGATAATTTTTCAACAACCCGTCGGCTGTAGGAATCGCACTTGTGCATATTCCTATATTACAAGCGTAACTATACTAAAAGTGCGACCGCTTAGACATCTCTCCCAAGTAAAGCCTTGAATGCAATGTAACTAATTCATAGTTTTCTTTCCTATTCCGTTTTATTGTCTACAAAATTAAAAATTATAAAATTCTCTTAAATCGACTTCAGTGCTTTTGCGAAAAGCCGACAAAATTTTTGTCTTAAAAATATTTTTACTTAAAACATTTTTTTTTCACAACTAAATTTTGTTTTAAGATATTTTATGTTTAAAAAAAATAAATTTGTATTCCATTATTTATCTAGGCACGTGAAGTTGTGAATGGTTTACCTAGTAATGATCCCATGGAAAGTAGTACCACTACGGTTACTATTACCATTCGTGATGTAAATGATTCACCGCCTACCTTTAATAACAAAGAATATGAAGTATCATTACCGGAAAACACTGCCACTGGAACACCTTTAGCTTTGGATATGAATGTTACCGATCGTGATGTAGGAATAAATTCAAAATTTTCTCTAAGACTCAAAAATTTTGGAGATATTTTTGAAGTAGAACCACAATTGGTAACTGGATTTTCACAAGTTCACATAAGAGTAGCCAATGGTAGTTTAGATTATGAGAATCCTAATCAACGTAAATTCATAGTCGAAGTAATTGCTGAAGAAACTGATACCAATCCGAAACTTTCATCAACTGCTACCATTAAAGTTACCGTATTGGATGTTAATGACAATAAACCGATGTTTGAACAAGAATCCTATACAGCATCGATATCTGAATCAGCATTACCGGGTCAATATATAACTACGATTACCGCCAAAGATATGGATTCGGGAAATTTTGGTGATGCTGGCTTACGCTATACTTTATCGGGTAATGGTGCCGAACTGTTTCATGTTAACAACAAAACGGGTGTGGTCACTTTAGCGGATTGTAGTAAAATAGAAAATCCTTCTACGAATATGAGACGTAAACGACAGTATAATGATTTGTCTAGCTATTTAATGAGTATAAACAATAGTGAAGAACACAATGATGATGATCATTATGAATATAAATTGTTGAAAACCCCAGATGCCATAGATGTTAATAATGAATTAATGCCAGGCCCAAAAGAAATTCCTAAAACTTGTTTGGATTATGAAACAGAGGCTACATATTTCTTGTCATATAAGGTAGATAAAAAAAATTTCCAATAATTCTAGATATGATATATAATCTCCAATCGAACAAAAAAATTATGAATTTTGATTTAAAAACTTTTGTTATACTAGGCTACTGATGATGAGGGTAGAGGTACAAATTCTGTGGTATCTTTGCGTATTGCAGTTACCGATGCCAATGATTCTCCACCCGTTTGTGAGAGTCCCTATTATAGAGCTTCTGTAGATGAGGGTTCTCATGTTTTCGAAGCGCCTTTAATTGTTAAAGCTAGAGATGCTGATACAGTATCAGACATAACATACAGGTTGGTAATACAATTTTTTTCGTAATATATGTTGCACTTAAATAAAACTTTTTGATTCCATATTTCTGTACTAATTTTTCTAGTATCGTTGGTGATAAATTAATCCAGGACACCTTTGCTATTGATAAACAAACTGGCCAGATTATTATAAGACCCAATGCTACTTTGGATGTTACACATTTGAATAATGACAATTTAGTATTTTCGGTAGAAGCTAATGATGGTGTTTTTACCACAAATTGTCATATTAATATCACCGTTAGAGATGTTAATAATCATGAGCCCCGTTTTTTAGCAGATACTTATGCGGCAGTGGTCGAAGAAAATTCAGAAATTGGCAGGAGTGTTGAAAAACTTGAAGCTAAGGATTTAGATTCTGGTGTTAATGCTGAATTAAGGTAAATATGTTTAACAATTAAGCAGAAAAATAAATGTAGAATCACATAATGATAACATGTCCTTAATTTTGATAAGAAAAACGAGGTCGATTTAGCAATGTCTGGCTGCTTTTTACTTCAGCACATTTTTTGCCACAAAATTTTACCTCAAAACATTTTTTAAGCAAAAGATTGTGTTATTAAATTTTAACTATAAAAATATACACCACTTTTTTAACCATCATTTGTTTTAGAAATTGTGCATAACTAGGGCTCGGAAGCTCAAGTAAATACATGTTTCTTGACGTTAGATGAGGAACAACGTTAACCAAATATCTTTGCGAATCAACAAAATTGCATAGATTTGTTAATGCATATAGTGTACTAAAAAATAAAAAAACTGTGAAATCTAAAAAAAAATTTATAAAAAAAAAACTTTTTTTCTTTCGATTGTAACAAGCGTATAATTACTTCATCTTACTTGAAATTTGTAGGCAAAATTGCAAACAATTCTCCAGTTATTACCTTTTTATGCATTGGAGATACAATAAAATTTTCTTAGTGTTATTTCCAAACTAAGAATATATCAGTAGTAACAAATATAAACTAAACAAGAATTGTAAAAAATTTAGCACTCGGTTTTGAAAAATTAGTAAAATGTTTTGATGAAATCAGCAGCGAGAATTAGTAAAAAAGCCATAATTTGTAATAAGAGAACAGCAAAAATTATTACTAAAAAATTGTACTAAAAATCAGTGTAAAAATAGTAAGGTGCGATTGGAAACTGTTTACAAATTTTTTACTAACTTTTTTTATCTGAGTGTAGGATGCACGTTTTCGAGAATTTTTTTTTTTTTGTTATTTTTATCAGAGGAATTTAATTACTAATTTCTTGACGATGATGAGCGTCAATTTTCAGTGTTTGAGCTACTTTAAAAGACAAAAATACTGAAATTAATTGATATTGAAAACGTTAAAAAAATCAATAATAAATGCATAGTTTTTAATTTCTAAGTGCATATTTTTAGATTTTGAGTACACATTTAATACATGAATTTCCGAGCCCTGATGAAATTTAACACTCTCGGATGTTTTCCGAAAAACGAATCCACATAAAATCATTCGTATTTCATAAAATGATCTACAGTTGTTGTCCAAAATCGAATAATTTTATGTGGAGTCGATTTTAAAAACACCCCTGTCTGTCTTTTTCATATTTCCTTTTTTTAGATATCGCATCCAACAGGGGAGTTTTGATGATTTCCGCATTGATGAGAAAACTGGAGAAGTATTTGTTTCACGAAAATTGGACTATGACAATCGCAATACCTATCAAATTGAAGTAATAGCTATGGATTTGGGTACGCCTAGTTTGTCGGGTACTGCTACGCTGACCGTAAGCATTATTAATAGCAATGACAAGGATCCATATTTTACTCCAGCCACTCAACGTGCCGAGGTAAGTCGCGGTTGTACAAATTGATAATCTACTGAAAACTTAAATTAAGAATTGAAATATAACTAAAGACTGCAAATAACCTATGATTATGAACTTAAATTTATATTATAAGCAGGGTTGGCAGGTAATACTGTTATCGATTCAAAACGCTTTCAACTGTCTACCGATACGCTTAAAATACAGATAGCGAAAATATTAAATATCGATACCCTTAGAATGCCGTTCCCGAAATAAACGAATACCGTTACTTTTATTTTTAATTATCCGATTTTGGTAATTGAACGTGGTTGTTTTTTGTAAAATACATTTACGGTATGCACTGAAATAATTGACTACCTTTATCCCTAAAATACCGTTACCGAAATAAGCGAAATACCGCTTTCCTTAAAATAGCATTACCGAAATAATCAAAATACCACTATCCTTAAAATACCGATACCAAAAGAAATGACTTCTTCTTTGAGCGTATTTAAAATATAGATTGGTACTAATAATTATTAAAATATATAAGAACTAGCATTAAACTAAAATTTGTACTACGAATTGAACTCAAAATGTTGACTTTTTCTAATTTTACGATAACTGACTAAAGAATCGAAGTTTAAAGAAAATTATTGGTATGCATCGTTTAAATAATCGAGGTATAATTACAAACATTAACGATAAAACCCTGATATAATTACGATTAATCGTAAAATACTGTCAAATAATCGTATATGTTAGTTTAAAGCGAATAATTCATAGTTCAAAGTATAAAGAGTTGTTTTCATGGGTAAAATAAAAAAGTACGAATAATCTTAATATATAACGATCTAAAAATAACTATGCCGAATTTAAAAACACATCTGTTTATTATATCCATTTTGTTTTTCGTTACAGGTTCGCGAAGACACGCCGGTTGGTACTGTCTTTTACACATTAATGGCCATTGATCCTGATGTCTCAGCAAGAGATGCTTTGGAATTTGCCGCAGCTGGTATTAATGCTGTTGATAAAGATGGTAATGCAGTTGAGGATAGTGAACAATTTAAAGATTATTTTTCCATAACACGTACTGGTAAAGTTGTGGTCAGCAAACAACTCAATAGAAATTTATTTGCGGTATGTATTAAAACTCAATAAATTATTTACAATTAATGAAAATTCCTTTATAGGTTTTACTCATCAATGTATTGGTTACCGATAGTACAGCACCTACAGTTCAGCAAGGAAGTGGTTTATTGACTATACAAATTATAGGTGTAAATAAAATAGCACCGGTAAGTTAAATTTCAAAATTATACCAAAGATTGTTGCTTCAAAAATTCTTCATTTGATTCTACTGAATGCAAATGATCTAAATTAAAAGGTTTTAATTTTAACTCTTGATAATAATCCGAATAAATATTTCTATAGGATAACAGATTGTTAGAAACAAATTTGTAAGATTTTATAATAAAAAAAAATACTTACAATGCTGTTATAGCGAGTATAATCTTGAAAAATTTATTAGTTAGAAAGATTGCAAATATACCCATGCAGACTTTTTCGTTAGACGCAGTTTTAATTGTAAAAAATCCCAACAGAATTTCACTTAAATTTAAAGCAATATGGTCCAATGTCTGGGCAAATATAGCTGGTAGTAATAGATTAGGTAATTCTTCAGCTAAAATAGGAAACCTTTACATATTAAAATTAATGTAGGTCATTTTTATATTACTTCTCGTGATCTGCTAAATAACTTACATGGCTATTATATTTCCTGCCAGAGTCAAATAACCAAAGATAAATTTTAATTCCAGATATAAAGATATAAACACTACCAAAACGCGATGACATAAATTACAGTCGTTTTGTAAATTATAGTCAATCTCTTGCAGTTGCGCTTGTAATTTGTAAGGATTTAAAGTAGCCGCTTTTAAGAGTATAACAAAAATATTGATACATAAAATTTTAAATTTTCCGAATTCCAAATTCATTGAGATTTTGTTTGAAGTCTTTTAATTGACAGAAGCATTAACTGACTTTGTACCCTATGGCAGGTACGTTAATTTCAAAGATGAATGTGTGATGATCAGGGCAGCAACTTTTATGCAAGTGCATGTTTATAGTGAGTAGGCCAAAAATGATTTTGACCAAATACTGTTCCGAATCAAAGAGTTTGCAAACTAAACCCAAAAACTTTGATACAAATTTCAAAATAATGAATTATTAAACAATAGTACAATATAAATAAATTCTTGTATACAACACCTTGCAAACAACTTTTCAGAAATTTTATTGCCGCTATCAACAACTTACTATATGCATCATGCCTTGTAAAATTCATTGGTGATTATGCTAAAAACAAACATTAACTGATGCGGAAATATATGGCATATTGTATAAAGGCACATCTACACGAGAGAGAAAACTGCTAGAGATAGAGCAAAAAACACCTCTAAGGCCTGATTAAAATCCCAGTTAGCAGCTAACTGGGATTTTAACTGACACATTTGTTGTTCTTTCCCATATAAAATTTAAATTTAACTGCCGGCTAAATTTTAACTGGACATTCAGTAATTGGCCTTAAATAGCTTAAATCATTCACAATAGAGCTAATTATAGGTGTTTTTTGCTCTATCTCTAGCAGTTTTCTCTCTCGTGTAGATGTGCCTTACCCTCTAATGTTCTTTCTTCTGATTACGATAATATTTAAACGATATATTCGGCTTTGAAAATCGACTATGGAACAAATGTTAAAATTTTAATTTATCGCTGTATTTAGACGATATAGCACAACAAGGTTGAAGACGTATCTAGAAACCCAGTAGTCCAATAATTTCGGATTTTGCTATAAATAACACCATCAATAAAATAAAATTACGTACCGATAATTGTTGATCAATTGTTGTTATTTCAGAAGTTATGGTGATTTTCGCTTTTTGAAAATTACGAAATTTGGCGATTTTGGCACTAAACATCAATCAATATTTTGGCTAAATTATCCCTGAGTATATATACTCTGTGTTTAATTTCAAAAAAATCTGTTGGCTAGTTTTTGAGTTAGAGAGATATTCGTGAGGTGTATCCTGCGGTTATCCTGTGAGTCCTGGAGAAAAATTTTAAACTGATTTTACAATTAGAGACTCTAAACTAGTTTTGTTATTACCGATAATGTACGCCAGATCGTAAATGTATTTTTTGGCGATTTTTCAAATATTTTTTTCTTTTTTAAAAATTATTTTTTTTCCAAATTTACTAAATTTTTACTTTACATGCTTCTCGCTTGAAAACCGTTCCTTATACAAAAAAAGTTTGAAGACGAAAAATAGGTAATTAAGTTTTCTATGGATATATGTAACACAACTTGTTTAAGAAAATATTCTTATTTAGCCAAAAACTATTTAAAATCTGAAGACCGCCTTTTGGCGGCATTAGAGGGTTAACAACCAATAAAGATAAAAAGGCCTCTCAAATACCTTTCGTTTGACACCAAATTTCCCTATAGATGCTTTGGAAAAAGTATGAAATAAAACGAAAAAAACAAAAATGGGGCCTTTTTTGGAACCATTATTTTCACTCTTAAATATGAGTTTTGGCAGCTAAAAAAATACGTGTCCTTTAAATTTTTCTCCTCTACAACATATCCGAAGCTCATTAAGATCTGCCGGTCCGCATTGGGAGTCTTTTTTCCTTGTTAGTTATAAAACTGACCTTTAATTAGTAAAATTTACTTCGATTAAACCAAAATTTTGAAAATATAATAAACTATGTTCAAAGCACAAATATGAACTATTAAGGCCCGATTACTGAATGTCCAGTCAAAATTTAGCCGACAGTTAAATTCAAATTTTATATGGAAAACAACAATAAATGCGTTAGATAAAGTCCCAGTTAGTAGCTAACTGGACATTCAGTAGTCGGGCCTAAATGAACAAATTTGCAGTTGGCGAATGCAACTAATGAATTTAATATAAAAATTGGACTGTGAAATTGTCCAATATCGTCTATGAAATAAAAGACGATTGAACCAAAATTTAGACTGCTAAATGAACTACGCTTGAACTATTAAATAAATTGCGATTGATATAAAAAATATGATTGATTACTTTAGATGGGCTATAGAAAAAACTACGATAAAACTTATGAAATAAACAGGACCATTTTATATACGCTGAGAGAATTTTGTCGGAAAAATCAACTGCAATTACTATTCAAAAGTCTGCAGTGTAATATCATTAAAAATTAACTTACATTCTAGTTATTTTTCACTGTACGTAGTGGCTAAACAGTTAAAAATAATTGCAATATCAGTTAATCTTAAACGAAATTTCAATGTACATTTTTTTTACCGTCATAACTTTCTCATTATAATTTTTTAAATTAAATTTTTAATCATTTACACTGATGAGCATATTTCTTTTATAGAAATTCAAAAATTCACCTTGGACCCCTGAAAAACCAGTGATTAGGGAAAAAATGGATGAAGAACAACCGATTGCTACCATTCTCACAACTTTACAGGCCTACGATGAGGATTCAACAATTGGTGAATATGATATATCACCAAATGATTACTTTGATATTAACAAATCCACGGGGATCATAACGTTAATCAAACGTCTTGATTACGAGACATTAACGGAAGTAAAATTTGTAGTTACTGCCAGTGATACAGGCGTACCATCTTTAACCTCAACAGCAAATGTAGTAGTTGATGTTATAAATCTGAATGATAATGAACCACAATTTACACAATCCGAATATTTGTTTAATATTACGGAAAATTCACCCGTAGGTACGGTAGCTGGCAAAGTAGAAGCTTTTGATAAGGATTTGGGGAAATATGGGGAAATCACATATTCTTTAATTGGAGATAATAATAAATATTTTACTATTGACTCGTTTACGGGTAATATAATGGTGGCCGATTCTTCCATATTGGATAGAGAAAAAGTTGAACAGATTAATTTTACGGCAGTGGCTAGGGATAATGATCCTACGACGGCACAAAAATCTGCTACAGCACAAGTAAGTTTTTTTTTAGAATTTAATATTGAAATATTTCATTTAAAATTTTTGTTTTATATACGTTTTAAGATTTATCTCAATGTTTTGGACGTTAATGATAATGCTCCCGAATTTACCCAAAGTGAATATTCATCTACGGTGGCCGAAAATGCCGCTTTAAACCCCCCTGCCGCTTTGTTGCAAGTTAAAGCCTTTGATTTGGATGAAGGTATATTTGGTGAAGTACGTTATGTTATTACATCGGGCAATGATCAAGAACTATTCAAATTGGACTCTCAAACTGGTATATTATATCCGGCTCGTAGTCTTAATGGTCAGAAGGGTGTTTATGAATTAGTTATATCTGCTCGTGATACTCAAGGCTCTGGTACAATGGAAGCCTCTACTAAGGCTATAGTAACAGTCAAAGGAGTTAATCAACATCGACCGGTATTTTTAATGCCAGCTTCCTCTAATGCTACCGTTGAAATACCAGGAGTAAGTTAACTATGATTAGAAATATATTATTTGGAAAAATCTCCATTTAAGGAAAATTAAAAATTCCCGAAGTTTTATTCTGTGTTAAGAGGATTATATATATTTTTATGTTTTTTTAAGGATTCCATACAAATGGATTATTTAGTATTAACTGTTAAGGCAGCCGATAATGATACTGAAGAAAATGGTAAAATTTTCTATCATTTACAAGTTAACGATCAAAATCAACAAGAAACGGAAGAATTTAAAATTGATGCTGAAACAGGAGAACTTAAAACTAATAAAATACTACATCGCAAAGATAAAGCCAAGTAAGTTAGGCAAACTTCTTACATATCTCGAAAATATATAAAAAAATTTTAACTTTTCCCTACTCAGCTATGATTTAATATTGGTAGCTAGTGATTCTGGCACTCCTAAACCATTTGAAACTTTACGTTTCCTTACTGTCAGTATTATTGATGCTAATGAAAATAAGCCTGAATTCCCTGATGCCAATAATCCCTACAAAATCTCCATAATGGAAAATAATGAGCGTAATTTAAAAATTGGTAAAATTCAAGCCACAGCCCGTAATAAACACAACAAAGACGTTTTCTACTATATGCTATTGGGCAATGAAGATGGTGCCTTTGCTGTAGATAAGGTCACCGGCGATATCTTCACGAATAAATCTTTGGATAGAGAAATAACCGAATCGTATACCTTATATATATTGGCTAGCATTAAACGTGACCTACATATATCGAATGAAGAAAGAGCCGCCTATTCTATTAAGAAATTAGATCGTGATAACACGGTGGCCAAAGTTATTATTACAGTGTTAGATGAGAATGATAATGCTCCCTTATTTATGGAGGATATTTATTATGCCGGTGTTGATGCTAAATCAACACCTGGTACGAAAATTATTAGTATAAATGCAACTGATTCGGATGCTGGCAAAAATTCACAAATCGAATATATGATAACAGCTTCAAATTTGTATAAATTGGATGCAAAAAAGAGTACGGGTTCAATTGTACCAAGTCCATTCGGTAAGTGGTAAATTTTTTTTAATTCTAGACTTAAACTAAGATTAAATTTAAATTTTGCTATGAACGGAACTAAGAATTCAACTAAGTAAAATTTAAATTTGGACTGTAAGATGAATTAAGATTAACTTAAACGTAAAATACAAAACGAACTGCGATTTAACGAAAATTTGGACAATAAACTGAACTAGGATTGAACTAAATTTTATACTGTAATATAAAATAATAAATTAATTTGCTTTACACTTAAATGTAAACTATCCAATAAACTAAGAGTTGACCTAAAGTTTGGACTTAAAAAAAAACTAGAATTGAAGTGAAATTACGACTATAAACTATGGCTTGTATTCACAAAAAAGTTTTGAATTTTATAAGAGCTTAATAAAACAAATTAACATGCAAAACAACAACAAAAATCGTTCAATTAGCCTCTAATAAGACAAAAAGTTTTTTTTTTTGAATAAGCATGTATGAATTTAGTTTTAAGGACATGAAAGCAATTATAATAATGAACTAAAATTAAAACTAAAAAGAGAAATATAAGTACGAACTCAAAATGTTACTGTAAATGAGCAGTGACTACGAACTCCGAATAAACTAAAGTTTTGACTAAAAATTGGTTACAAATATTTTAAACTTAAAGTGTAAAATGTACTGTGAACTTAAGTACCTAAGTGAAGGGTGAAGTGAAGGGAACTTTCAATGTAAATTGTTTTGTAACAAAAACTTCACCGAAGTGTTTTAGAAAATTACCCCCTAAATTTAAACGCTACAGTGACCTAAAACCTATAATAAGCTGTGATTGTATAAAAAGCTTTAGACTATAAAATAAACTGAACTAAAATTTGGACTATAAAATTAACTGCCGAATAAACTGCAATTAATACAAATAAATTAAATAGGATTTTTAATTTAAATTTAAACTATAGAATTAACTGTGATATAAACTAAAACTGACATTATAAAATTAACTTTAATTTTGAACATAAGTTAAGACTATTAAATTAACTATGTTTTTTAACTACAATTTTGACTAAAAAATTAACTATGAACGATTTAAAATGTTGACCATAAAATGAGCTGAACTAATACAACTTTAATTTGAACTAAAATTTTCTAAACCCAGAAAAATTACGTAGTTGTTCGTCACTATGTTTTCAACTATGTCGTAGGTGAAATATCCCTTACTATGACATAGTTAATAGGAAATAGTGGAAAACAACTATGTTTATTAAAAGCATGTAAATCAACTATGGTTGAAGTTACTGACAACGATTTGGTAGTGGAAATTAATCTAAATCTGAACATTTAATGCTCGTAAAAAATATATGTACATTAGGACTATAACCAAATTTTTCGCATACTACCACGAGATGGTTTTTTTTGGAAAAAAAAAACTTCAACCACCAAATTCATTTTCTAAATCAATATAGAAAAACAATTTTTTTTAACAAGTTATTTAATTTAATATCATAAGGTATATATAATGGTTATATGACTCAAATTTAGAAAAATCAATTAATGTTTGCATTTTTTTTTATTGAAATTAAAACAAAGTACAAAAATTTTTTCTTTTATTTTTCGATTTTTTTATTTTTTCAATTTGGTATTGTATATTATTAAATACAAAATCAACCACGTATAAGTTTGTGATCAACGACTAAATCAATAGTTGTTATTTGATTAAACTGATTTACAAAATAGAAAAATTAAATATCGATTTTGTTGACTATGCCACCACCTAACTTTTTGGGTGTATGATTTTGAAGTTAAATTTAGACTAAAATATTTACTATAATTATAAACTAAAATTTTGACTACGATTATTGCCTACAAATGAAATAAATTTTTTATAATAAAATTAACTATGATTATTAGTTAAAATTTTGACCATAAAATATAAATGTATATTACAAAATTAACGTTAATTTTGAACTAAAATTAAGACTATATAATTAAAAACGGTTTTAAACTAAAATTAACTAAATTTTAAACTTTAGAATTAATTTTGCCTATAATATCAACTACATTATTAATTAAACTGTTTATTTTCTACAAAATGAATTCAAATTTAGACTATGATTTTAACCATTATTAACACTCTAAAATGAACTATTAACTAAAATTTTGACTTTAAATTTAACTAAACTTAGACAATAAAATTAAATATAATTATGAACTCAATAATGATGACTATAAAATCAACTACTGGAATAGACTTTTAACTATAATATTAACAATTGTTGAACTAATATTTAAACTATAAAAACAACTACGATTATAAACTGCAAATGAACGAATATTAGGACTAGAGTTAACTACAAATGACAATAAAATTAACTACAATTGAGCTCGAAATGAGTCTGACAAAGTTTCCTTTAATTATTTATATTTCCAGCCATATCAGCTGAAGGTGAAATTACAACATTTGCCTATATGGCCGAATACACTCAAGATCGTTTTGAATTGGAAATTGTAGCTAAAGAAGTAGAAGCACCCTATAGTTCAGCAAAGGCCAAAGTAATTGTAAGTAAACTTTAAATCTGCCTCTACGACCAACATTAAATAATAATAATATGTTTTTTTTTTTTACTAATATATCAAAGGTCTGGATCTATGATGAAACGCAACTGGTACGTGTTATACTTTCTCGTCCGCCTTTGGAAGTTCATCAACAAAAAGATGAAATTGTGGCTGAACTACATAATGCTACACAACATCGTATTATTGTTGATCAAATACGTAATCATATCGATTATCAACATCAAATACATGGTTGGACTGATCTATTGTTCCATGCAGTTGAACCAAAATCTCAAAAAATTTCTGAAGTCGATGAAATACTTAAAATTATAGATGCAAATTATGATTATTTAAGAGTAAGTTTGAAGAATTGATTAAATTTTACTAAAGAGCGAGCTTATACGATTTTTTCGTTACAGGATTATTATGCTGGTTTTGCTATAGAAAATGTTGTACCCGCTACTTATACAACGGTACAAGAAGAATTTGATTTAGCTGTAGCTGGTCTAGTGGCTTTAGTTATTGTACTTTTTGTGGGTGTAGTTAGTTTTATAGTATTGTGTTGTTGTCTTAAACATTGGTAGGTTTTTAATTAAGAAATTGTTTTTCAATATTGATTTAGTCGATTTTCTTTTTATAGGAATCTCTCTGTACCTACGGAAAATAGACGTAAGGAAGCCTTAATTAAAAAACAAATAATTGAAGATTTAAACACAACCGAAAATCCTTTATGGATTGAACAGTAAGTAGCAATATTTGTTTAATCATTTTGAAAGTTTTTCCAAAATCGTTTATCCGATTGTGCTACAGAAAATTAAAATTATATGAAGAACAAGAACTGACCATGCAAGTATTTTCTGAACCTGATCACATTTCAACCTCAGATGTACAAGTAAGTATTTTTTATAATTTTTTAAAATATTTCCCAATATTTTCGTTATCACCTTATTAAGGGCCATTTGGATCACTGTGGTTCTATGGAACATGTTCATCAGACTGTGGATAATACTTATGCCACTATACAACCTAGACATGGTAATCATAGTACGACAAGTGCTGCTGGCATTAGTGTTGGCACAAACAATCCAAATAACAATCACACTCATCATAATAGTCGTGGTATAGATCAACAACAGCATATTAGCGATTTTGCCGATTATGCAACACTGCGTAATAATCGGGTACCTTCGGTAGGTTTGCTAAATAACTAACAAGGGGAATCTTCTCGGACGGGTTCTCAGATCGCCATTAAAATTTGTTATGTTGTAAAGAAGAAAAAAGTAACATCCGTGTTTATTTTTAGGTGCCCAATCTCATATTTAAGGGTAAAAAGTGGGATCAAAAAAAATGGAAAATTTAAAAAAAAAAATTCAAACAAAATTGAAACCCATTTTTAGTCCTCAAATATTAGATTAGGCAGCGCTATGTTACCTAAAGAATGTTTCTTACTTTTGTCGCCTTTATCACATACCCAAGTTTTATTAAGTGTTCAGTGGTCCGCCCTAGGAAACTTCTGTTCTAAACACTTTATAATAGGGGCACTCAGTCTTCGTAGCAATATGTAAACCTTGTGACTCTAACAAATCTTGTAAAAATGCTATACTTTGCAGCATCAAAACAACAAAATATATAGGATTGAAAAACGTCCATTCGCAGATACCCAAATTTAGCAAAAAGCGTTACTTTTGTCAAAATTGTATGGAAATTGTTAATGTTAATTGGGTTCCTGCAGATACCCGTGATAACGATGCGGAACAGACCTACTAAATCCTAGAAGAAAAAACATATTATTGGAAAACATGTGTTTGTGTGTGGTAATACTAGATCTATTCGTTTACTTTCTGGTCGCTATGGAAGAGAATTTTTGATATTAAATCTTAAGCAGAAAATTTTTAAAAAGTTTTCTTATCTTTTCCATAATTTATTGTGAAAGTTTTGCACAGACAATTTTAGTTACAAATTATAGCTAAATTCAGCAGAAATTTTACTTGATTTAACTACACTCAAAATAATAAGTCTGTTGGCTTAACAGAAAAATTTGTTACTTTAACAAATTTTATTCCTGTTTTTTGGCTTAAAATAAAATTTATTAATTTTAACAAATTCTTTTGTTAAATTGAACAAATCTAAATTTAAGTATCCCAGCAAACAAAGATGATCAATAATAACTCGGAAATGAGCTCCAAAAACATAAACATTTTTCCACTTTTTCCTACGAAAGTGGTCCTTCCAAAGAGCCCCCTGTATACTCAGAAATGACTCAGAAAAAAGAAAGTATAAAATCGAAATTTTCTTCATAAATTTAAATAATTTTGGAATCTTGTTTGAATCCGAAAAATGAACCCTCGTTTTGAGACAGCTTTTTAGATTGTAGAGACAACTTTTTGGATTGTTTTCTGAGGGTTCATATTTTCTACCAAAAAAAAGAGAGTGTTTAAAAAAAAACAATAAATTGCTGGCTGGGTAAGAAATTAGTAAAATTACAGTTTTATTTTTAATTATACTGAGTCGTAAAATTTGTTCAAATTAAGGTCTCGGGGCCCTTACTGAAGATTTTTAGTATAGTGTTAAATGAAGATAACTAAAATCTTTGTTTAAATCAGTGTTTCAACTAAAAATTTGTTAAAAATTAGTCAAATCGATTTGAAACCCGTTTGACAGATTTTTCTACTGACGAATTATTTTAAGTGTACAAATTTTTGTTAAAAAGCTGCTTAAAATTTCGTTTCCCATATTTATTATTGGGAGTATTTATAAGCAATAACTTTTAAGTGTGGAGTAGCAAGGTTTTATCCACTTTGCTCTATCTAGCTTAGTTTATGAATTATAAGCAATTTTATGGTCAGACAATAAAAAATATGAAAATATAGAGCCATCTTTTCCACATCGGCTGAAAAGTCCGTAGGATGACACATAGGTGGCTCCACTTATGAAAAATCCATATAATTACTAATGGAACTACCAACCTTCAAATGATACCTGTCAAAATTTAATGACAATTCGTTCATTAGTGAACAAGTTACAGCTGTTTTAGTGACGCTACTTTTGCGATTTTGAAAACAACGGATTCAAAGCAAAAAACACCGTTCAAGCCAAAGCTTGTCTTGATAAGTGTTATTCGGACTCTGCTTCTCGAGACAAATGGTAGAAAAGTGATTTGCTGCTTTAAACGTGGTCGTACAAACACCGATGACGCCGACCGCTCTGGTCGCCCAAAAGAGGTGGGAAAGCATCAAAAATGTTCACAAAATCGTTTTAGCAGACCGTAAAGTGAAGTTGCAGGAGATAGCTGATACCTTAAAGATATCGAAGAAACGTGTCGTCTTTATTTTGCATGAACATTTGTCAATGAGAAAGCTTTTTTCAAAATGGGTGCCGCGTTTGCTCACAGTGCACCAAAAACAACAACGTGTCGATGATTCTGAAAGCTGTTTGGAGCTGTTTCGGCAAGATAAAAAGGATTATTTGCATCGGTATGTAACAATGGACGGAACTTGGATCTGCCACTTCACTCCAGAGTCGAATCGCCAGTCAGCTGAGTGAACAGCAACTGGCGAAACTCGCCCGAAGAAGCCAAAGTCGCAACAGTCAGTTGGTAAAGTTATGACATCAGTATTTTGGGATGCGGTTGGAATTTGTGCATTGATTACCTTGAAAAAGGCCAAACCATCAATAGCGATCGCTACATGGCCCAACTGGTGCTTTTGAAGGAGGAAATCGCGAATTCAGTTGCTTTCGCACCCACCGTATTCGCAGGATTTGGCTCCCAGCGATTTTTACCTTTTTCAAACTTCAAAAAAATGCTTGCTGGAAAGAGATTTGGTTCGAATGAAGAGGTGATTGCCGAAACAGAGGCCTATTTTGAGGCCAAAGATAAATCGTTCATTCATAAAAAAGTATCGAAAAGCTAAAAAAAAACGTTGAAGTTATTGTTTCTATCGCTCTTGAAGGAGACTATGCTGATGAACAAAGTCGAATTTTGCAATCAAAAATATATTGATTTGAAAATAATCGTGGTTTAAATTAGCTCGAAAATTTGTAAAATTAAGAAACAGAAATTACTAAAAATTGGCATGCAAAGTTAGTTCAAATACGGATGAAATTAAGTGTTATGCTTAATTGGAATTGCAGAATATTTAAGTTCAATCCTAAATGTTAAGACAAAATAACGAAAATTTATTTAAATCAAATCAGCGTTTGACTTTTGTACTAACTTTTTTTATGAGTGTAGTAAAGTTAACCTCTCAATATGAGATCCACCGTAAGTGGTTTTTGATATTTTCGGCACATTTTTCTTAAATTTTTTTTTGAGAAACTATAATTGTTTTATTATTAATTTCTTCTTCTTCGACATTGCAAATACACACATGACACTAACTAGTGAACACTCTCATGCATTGTAGGAAAAACTAGCATTTTCGCTACTATTGTGAAGAAGCTATAAAGACTGAGTGCCCCTAATGAAAAATTAACGACCATAAAAAAAACTTTGTTTCGTTAGTTTTTTGCTAAACATAAAATTTGTTTTAGTAATTTTTAAAATTTTATTGATTTCCTCTTTTTAGATGTTTGAATTTACTGGTTCCACATTCCAGGCACCAATTAGGGATGGTGACGATGTTGTTACCGAATTAATTTAAGTATTTACTCGACTCTACTCTAATCGAATAGTAAAAATTCGAAATATTTTTTATACCTAGCAAAACTATTTAAACGAACAAGAAAAAAGTTGTATTTATAATGATAAAAAAAATTATTTGTAGTTACATATTTTGGTAGTTACATGACCTATCTAAGAGCAGCTATTTTGAACAAATATTTTTTACACAATGATTTGCTAGTATTTTTACTCAAAATATAAAATAATGACAATAATAATAACAAATATATATATATATATAACTAGGGGACTAGATCATCACTACACTGTTTTTAGACATTATTTAAGAAATGTTCAAATTTAATTTAAAACTTTTAATTGAAATTAAAAAAACAAAATAATTAAGGGCCAGTATTATAGTCAGCATTTAGTAGGATTTTTTACTAAACTTTTACTTAAGTAATATTTAAAATTGTGGAATATTCTGAAATTATGGAATATTCTGAAATTGGGTATAGATTTCTGCAATTGGGGATAGATTTCTGCAATTGGAGATAGATTTCTGCAATTGGGGATATTTTATTTCAATTAAAAACAAAATGATTTGAGATAACAATTTTGTAATTAAATTTCTAAGGAAATTTGTTTTAATATATGCGAATTATAGTTTTATTTGGAATTTTAAAGTTTTTTATAATATTCTGCATTAAAATTGAGAAATGCATTTAATATTCAAATTTTATATAAAGTTTAAAATTTTATTAAAAGATTTAAATTTAATTTGCAATTTAAAAATATTTATTCAACTATAATTCGAATAAAAATTGCTCATATTTTTCTTTTAATTTAAACTTTATCTAGAAATTTATTAAAACACTTATTTGGAATTCAAAATTTTATTTTCTTCACCCCTGTTCTGAGAGACTTGTTAATTAAAGTGGATTTGTAAAATCACGCGGATTTAAAAAGTTTAAAAATTTACTGTTCTGGAAAAAATATTGAAATTTTTAGAACATTTCTCAATATTCTCAATATTTCTTTGCTTGTGAAAAAAATATTTGTTTTACTTTCATGGATCACAGAACAGCAAACAAATTCGAAATGTTTCACTTTAAATATTTTTATATGGATTCAACAGAACAGCGCCGCTTAATTTAAACGGAAACTGACTGCACGGATTTTAAATAAAAAAAATATTTGTTTGAAACTAGAAATGTTATTAAAAACTTTACTTTAGACTTGTGTTATCCGTGAATAAACTAGTTCAGATGGGAAATTATGTAACTTTTTAACGTAAAAATTCGGTAAATAAATTGTCAAGTTTTCATAGTAAACTGCAAATTTAACTACCGAATTTTATCGTTAAAAATTTAGAGAATCCCACTACAGTTGAACTATTTGTTCAATTAATGAAATACCTAGTTCACTAATAATCGCTCTCTTAGTTCAATCATTCATTTGATTACCTTTCGCCGGGAATAATTTTAGTTCTTTTTAATTATTTTTTTTTTTTTTTAACAAAACATTTTTCTTTTTTTTTAATTCTTTATTTTTCTGATATTTTATATATTTGTTAGCTAAAGGCAATAAAAAACACGAACAATATGAATAGTTCGCTAACAAAATATTCAAGCAAACGATTGAAAAATATTGTTATGTGAACAATTGAACAAAATTTTCAATTTCAGGGAACTAGTTCTTTAAAATAAATTCAATTAGAAAGAGCGCTCACCACAACGAAATAGAATGCCCAAATCTACTTTACTTAACAAATTGTTAGAAACTAGAAAATTTTATTTAAAATTTAATTTTATTTTAATGAAATTGAAAAAATTTATTTAAATGAAATTTTTATTTTAAAGTTAACCCCCGTATTCAAAATGAAAAGCATATGCTAACTAACTAGCTGCCAGCTTTCCCTTATGGGAATTTGTGTTTAAAAAAATTAGCATCGAGTTAATTAGCATAAACTTTTTCATTTTGAATACGGGTATAAATTTTTTAATTTAGAAAAAAAAACAAATTTCAAAATTTTAAAAATGTTGCTACTTTCAAGATCTTATAAAAGCGATATCATCTTCTATTTTCGATTTGAATGGCAGTAATCAAGTAGTATTTTTAAATAATTGTCCTTTTTTCATTTGAAAGATATTCCGACAATATTTGAAAAAAATAATTACAAAATTGTGTTTTTGTCAAGTTTTTTATAAAAATATTGCGGCAATATCGCCTTTTTATCATCTGGAAGATAAGGAAAATTTTTTTTGGAATTTTTAGGAAAAAATAAAACGTAATAAAAAAATAAAACGAATGGAAATATAGCTCTACGTTGGGCGCCAAATTAAAAATTTTTACAATTTTCAATTTCAAAAGTATCCATTTATAAAAAGCTACAAGTTGCAACCAGCAAGCCAGCAAAATTTGGATGCTCTTTTGAGAGTTCTTATTCTATAAGTCGAAAATGACTCAAGTAAAACATGTTTTGAAATTTTTTCGTTAAAAAAGGTACAAAAGTTTGAAGAAAATTATTAACTTCCAAAATATGGGTTTTCATATAAACTCGTATTCTACTCGTAAACGGTGTAAACCTGGTATGTTTATGAGTTTAATGTCAAACTCCATACATAAAAAATATGGTTTGTATTTATAAAAGGTTTACAAGGAATTTACGAGATTATATGAAAACCCCTAATGATTCAGAAATTACTTAAAAAAATATTAATTTTTAGGCCTATAGAAGAAGAGGGTTCCTTTGAATGAACCACTTTCATACAAAAATTTTAAATTTTAAAAATTTATTTTGAGCCCATTTTTGAATAATTTTTAAGCCCATTTGCTGGGTGCGTATTTAAATGGAATTTTTAATTCGTAATGCGATGTTTTTTGAACATTTTTTACTACAATTTTTTGAGTTAATACATTTATCTTAAATAAAATTAAAAATGGTGTAGTAATATAGAGCATTTAATAATCCTCAATTTTGAAAATGAAAAATTGTATTTTGCTTTTAAAGACTATAATTAAGCTATATCGAAGTTTTAACAACTACACAATTTCCAAATGAAATTGAGAAATTAAAATTTGCAAATTAAAGTTGAAAAATTTTAAATTTAAAATTGAGAAATTTCCAATAAAAAGTGAGATTTTCTATTTGAAATTAAAAAAAAAGGATTTTTTATTTAAGTTTAAAAATAAAAATTATGAAATTTTAATATTTTGCCATTAAAATTGACATTTCAATATTATGAAAAGTAAAAATTATTAATTTTAAAAAACTACTTTTAACTGAAATGAAAAATTTAAACAGTCTCAATCTCATTTGAATATAGTGTAGTAAATTCTAGGCTATTATAACTATTTTTATAGAAATATATTTACCAATGGTATACAATATGTATCAAGCCCATATTTTAAAACAAATTGTATTAACTATTTCATATTTTGTAAAACGATTTATATTTTTTCGATTAACGTTTAACAACGTTTACAAAATTAGTTTTTAATTTTGTTTAACAAAGTATGACTCAAAACTTAGCTGAGTGAGTAAAATGTTCGTGATTAGTCTCTATTTTCACTTCAGTCCAGCTCAATCAGTATTAACTCGTTTGCTTCCATTTATAATATGTATACATATTTTATTTACTCTAGTTGTAAGTTCTTTTTCTCCAACCTTTTTTAGTCTATAAGCTTTTAATTTAGCCCATCTTGCTTAAACATTATTTTCGTGTTTTTGTTTTTTATACCTATACAAACTTTATATATAAATTAGTCGATTAGATTTTAAGTATAATAATTGTTTATGCATAAGTACAAATTATTAAGCTTCCATATAAATGAAAAATTGCAACAAAAAAAACGAATAACAACAACATAATAAAAAAATATATTCAACGAAATTATTTTTATAAGTGATTTTTTAATTTTTACTATTTCATATTGAGTAGATTTTTTTTTATAATTTCAGCAACTTCCAATTTTTCATTAACAATTGGTGCGTTCGGCAGATACAATTTAATAGTTAACAGTTCTACAACAGTTGTACAACTATCTGCTGAACGACCTGATCACTAACCGCTCAGTCTGAGCGATCATATAGGGCTGTCATATTTTCGTAGCGTAAAATATTTGCTACTTTTGATCAATAAGTGATACATTTGTTGTTGTACATTTACAATAAAAATTGTTTTGTAAGAATGACAAATAAAAACATACAAATATAATTCGAAAACAAAAATGAAAAAAAAATAAAAGGAAACTATAGAAAAAGTGTATTAAAAACAAAACAAAGAAAACTTCGTTCAGCAGAGTAAGTAATCACAAATCGCTACAAGTCACCGGTATCAGTTTAAGTTTTCTCTGCCGAATGCTACCAATGTTTTTGATTAGATTTTTCAATTTGGCGTTTTGTTTTTAATTTTAGCAATGGTTCTAAATTTTTTTCATTGATAGATTTTTTTCTCTTCGATTTAGGCGATATTTTCTAACTTTGGGTATCATTTCCAATTTTTGTAACTTTTTCCGATTTATATAGCGATAGGATGTAGTGTTTCCAATTATTCGACATAGGCGGTTAAACGGTTAATGCATTATTCGAAAAATCACTAAAATTAATTAACCGGTTATTCGGGTCGGTTAATCGAGAAAATTGGCGATTAATCGTTTAATGCAAAATTAATGTATTTTCTTAACTTTTTATCAATAACAACACAAAGAGCTGACTTTTTTAACATTAAAAACTAGAAGAGCCTTTTACATTGAGCCATCAATATAAAAAATATTAAGCTCTATTTAAAAATACCAATAATTGCAATCTGCAATTTTATCAATTTTAATTAATATATTTGAGGTTAAGAAGAAGAATAAACCTTCTTCTCTAAAAATTATAAACACATTATAATTTTCAGATCAGACAAGATCTAGTTTCTGCTTTTTTTTTCGTATGGACAGGCGTTGTCGCTGATTTTCCATTAAATTGTATTAATTATTTATATGTTTTTATTCTCAGATTGTCTCTATATGATAATTTTTTTCAACAACCGTTCACCCGAGTAATGCCTTGAATGCAATGTAACTAATTTGTTGTTTTCTTTCCTATTCAGCTTTCTGTTATTGTTTTTTTTTTTTTTTTTGTCCGCAGTAACAGATGTCAAATCACAAACTGATTTGTTTGTTCGAACATTATCACAGGTTTTTGAAAGTGAGAGCAGTTTTTCAGCCTCTCAAAATTCTATATTTGAAATAATAAAATTTTACAAATTAATACGCACTGTTTTTGTTAAAATAAATATAAATGAAATCATCGACCAGAGGCTGAAAAACTGCTCTCACTTTTGAAAATTAATTTTACACTTTAAAAGAATTAAAACAGAAATGAAAAATTATCTGTTGTATTTCCTAAAGCCTGCTCCAGCCAACACATAGTGTTAAAGCATTTTTTACAAATAGAAACTTTATTATTTTGATAAAAAAATTCAAAAAAATTTTATTAAAAATTAATTGCGAACCATGGCGTGTCTCTCGCTGGTTCAATGGCGACTTGCTTGGAGTTGCTCAAAAAATAGTATGAAAAGGTTTCTCTTTCAATCGATTTTAAAACAATTTGATCGTATTTTAGTTAGTATTTATTTTTTAAAGTGTTTCTTGCAATTTTCTAGCCAAAGTTAAGAAAATTATGAAATTTTGGGAAAAAATGAAGCAAAAAATTACATATTAAAAATTTAACCGGTTATTCGACCTATTTTAACCGATTATTCGGGTCAAATAATTATTTGAGTTTTAATTTATTTGTTTCGACATTAACCGAAATAGAGGCGATTAATCGAGGAATCGGTTAATCGATTAACCGAATTGGAAACACTAATAGGATGGCAAACTTTTCTCCTATGTTAACTTTTATTTTTGTTTTATTTTTCGATTTTTGTTAATTTGGGCAATATTTTTATATTTAAGGAATTTTTTCCTGATTTAGCTTATTTTTAATTTTAAATATCAGCTATTTTTTGATCATTTCGAATTTAGTGGTTTTTCCTACTTGTTAATTTTTCTTTTTCACATTTGCAATTTTTTTTAATTTTAAGTTTTTTAATTTTAACAATTTTTTTATTTTAATAGCGTCAGCAGGCCTTTTCTGTATATTTTTTCCGGTTATGTAGCTTTTAAATTTCAGTGGTTTAAATATTTTTCAAATTTTAAGCTACTTCCTAACATTTGGCTCCTAAATTAAAATTTTAATTAAATTTTTTTGATTTGAATAGAAATTGCAAGCAAAATATTGTAGTGTGAATTTCCGATAAAAATGCCGGAAAAATATTTATTAGCTTTTTTAAAAATTAATGTCTTCTGAGTCGCCCTGTTGGGAAAATATAACAACCCTGTCTTTTGTCGTTTAACATCGGAGGTGCCAACTAAGCGCTTTTCGCATTAGATTTAGCGCTTTTGTATTACCCAAAACTTGAATTATTTTCTGTTCAGAGTACCGATTCTGAATGGTTTGTGAGCGGTGAAAAATATTTTGACAGTTTTTATCACTTATTATTTGCAAATATTATTGCCAATATTATCGTCGTTTTGTCCTACACTGCGCAATAAGATGTACTCGTACAATACTTTTACATAAGAAATGGCAGAACCGTTTTCCTGTATATCAAAATGGCACAATATGACCTACACATTACAAAATATTTTTCACTTCTCATACTTGCGTAATATGAATCAAATAAGGTTTGATTTTATCTAGTATATTGCACAATAGACCGTACCTCAAAAAAAAAGTTCGCCGTACACTCTCCAATATGATGTATTTTTGGAAGGTGATTTCAAAAAAAGAAAATTTTTTTTTTTGCCGACCGTATGGGTCGCCTTTTTTAATTTTTTGGTATAGCTTTGGCATTTAAAATCGGATTTTAAAGTGTGATATATCGATTTTTTTGCCTCGAGGAGACCAGTGTTTTGCTATATAGTAAAAATCCAATTAAAAAAAATTTAAAAAGGCGACCCCACACACTCTTAATATTTCCTGAATACCTTAGCGTTTGTTAGGATAACGCTTATCTAATTTTTATTTAGCGCCTTTTCCGTATAAGATATAATTAAATTTTTTTTTAACTAATTCGAATATAATTATGCAAAAAGTATCACTTTTTCATGTGTTTTTATCAAACTTACTTGAAAAGTTATTTAAAATTGTTTCTAAAAGTGATTCTTGTTTAAAATTTGTATTAAAAAACACAACATTTTTTATAATCTTGAACATTTTCAATAGGAATGTGGAATTGTGTCCTATTTTCCCAAAAAAGAATTTTTTGCGTGTTTTGCTTCGAAAAAGTTGGCATCACTATTTGACATTCCGCAATTCTGTTTATATATTTTTTTGTGAATCGTGTATCGTAATTTTTTTTAATTTTTAAAAAACGTAAAAAATGAAATTAAAAAATGCTAACAGAACAAAAAATGATCGCGAAGGAGGGGACATCAGCACACAGAAAATATCCCAGATGACTGTGTCGCAACTGAGTGCTGATATTATATGGGAGGTAAGTCTAAAGAAAACACCTGTAAACGTTTACTAAATTTTTGAAATAATTACTATTATTAGATTGCCTCTACATTTTGGTCCCCTGATTCAGTGGGTAATCATCAACCTTATGATGCTCAGCTTGTTGATGACATCTATCTGCGAGAGATACAAGAACATAAAAATCCCACACGTCGTATAGTAATGCTAGAATTCAGTCAGTATTTGGAACAGTATCTCTGGCCGAATTATCAACGTTCTTCAGCATCTCATGCTCATTTAATGTCAATAGTTTTTATGGTTAATGAAAAATTTCGAGAACGTGTTGAAGTATGGAAGACATTCGAACAACGTTCTGACGAATTTCCAGCCTTTTTCCGTCATGTCTTGGAATTGTGTTTAAATGAGGATAATAAAACTCAACTAAGAGAAAAGACGGCTTTGTTGATATTTCTTAATCATTGCTTTAATAGTATGGAAATTGAATTGTGCCGTAATCAAGTTAAACGTTTAGTTTCACTTTCCATGTGGATTTGTTTACAACCAAGTAAGTATATTTTCATTTATTTATTCCCACTATTCCTTGAAATATTTAATTAAATTATAACTTATTTTTCTTTTTTAAGGACGTTTAGAACAAGAGTTGCGTGAAATACCCGAGTGGAAGAAATATTGGAAAAAGTTGCAGAAAAAGGAGAAAAATGAAAAGAAACCGGAAATTGAATGGGAACGACATTTTCTACAAAATCTCATCATACAGTTCTTGGATGTTTTAGAAAATCTACCCCACGAAGGCAGTATTGATTCTAATACTGTTCAATATTGTGAACGTTTCTTGGAGTTAATGATCGATTTAGAGGCTTTATTACCCACTCGGCGTTTCTTCAATACCGTCTTGGATGATTCTCATTTACTGGTTCGTTCTCAAATATGTAATTTGGTTCAGAGACCAGAGGGAAAATTATTTGGTCAAGTAAGTTAATACGTTTGAGTAAAATTTAAAATTTTGTTTGTATTTTCGTTCGTCTGACACAAAACATTATCTGGAAACAACACCGTAAAATTTTATAAAATCATAGATATGCATAAGAAAACATAACAGTCAAAAATTGCAAGTGTTACAAAAAATTAGGAACTGACAGAACACTCATTTGTTGTTGTTTTAAATGCTTTAAAACGCTGATTTATTGTTAATAATCCTCGTGACAGCGGGAGGGTCAATCCATGCTCGGATATATCCGAATCGTCCCGTCATATAGTGTGAATGCCCTGAGAACCAGATTATACCGCCCATACACTATGTCCAAGACGGACTTTGAGTGAGGTTTAGGGATGCCGAACGGTACTGGCTTTTACAAATCCCGGGATTCGGGATTTTTGATAGTTTTAATTTTTAAAATAAATAGCTGAAGTAAACCCTACAATTTACCTAAATAAGGGTTACCTGTTAGAACAGAGTTGTAGAAATTCGTATCCGAGCTGCAAAAATTCGTACTTGTTTACAAAAAATTTGAATCGGTGAAGAATTATGGCAAAACAGATACAACCATACCCAGTTGCAAAAAATACTAGTTCAGAACCAGTTATGTACTAGTTTATTTAAACCAGGCAACTAGTATGAGTTCTACCGCCTCTCCATACAAACAACTGTAGAATTTAACATGGAGATGTCATAGGGATGGGGGCAGTTGTCGCCAAACTGCCACTTTGGTACTAGTTGTAGAACTAGATTGGAAATTACAAATTAAAGGCGAAAAATAGGGACCGAAATTGGTACTAATGTGAGACTCGCGGAACCAGTTCCGAAGTGACTCTTTGGAAATAGTACTGTACCAGTTGGTTGCTACCTGAATTATAAGATAAAAACAAATGTTTTCCTTTGATAAAACGCAGATTAGACCGATAGTTTCCTCTTACTGAGATAATTATATCCATTTACCAAATGAAATTTCAAATATTTTGTGTTTATGATTTCTAATGACAATAAAACATTTTAGTGTTTATTTGCAAACTCAGAATGTATCACGTATTACAAACAAAGGTAGTATTTCAAAACTCGTATTTAAATTCAATCTTTTGAATTCTCTGCACAGTTTCAATGAAACTATTAGGTATACAAATTCTTAAAGATTATTGTTTTTGGAAGAAAAACAAGAAGCTGTACTGGTTCTTATAAGAAATTTACTAAACTAGTTCTGGATTGACTCTTTGGCACCAGTACTGTAACAGTTGATTTACACCTCAATTCAATTCACAATAAAAAAATTTAAGTGTTTATTTACGAACTCTGATTTTTTAATAAAATATAAATGCAAAAAAAATAATTTCAAATCTCATATTTTAATTCAGGTAACTTTTTTAAACAGTCTCTACATAGATCGTATTTAACTAGTACACAACTGGTTCAAAATGATTATTTTGAGAACTAGTTATGTAATTACTAGACAAGAAACTAGTATATTTTAGAACTAGTTCGACCATTTGCTACTGTGTATTCTTGTTTTGCTTTCTTTTTATTATAAACGTCACAAAATGTCGACGGTCGATTGTCGCCGCATTTAAATCAACCTTTTGCTATCGTCGGTCGACAATTTATTTATTCAGTTCTGGAATATAAAGCCAATAAGGCCAAAAAACTATATTACACTAGGGTGACCATTCATACTGATTTGATCAGTACATGTACTGATTTTTGGTCACATGTACTGACGAAACGAACTGGGTGCAAATCACGGCACTACGAAGAATGTACATATCGTCACCTAAAATGCAAAAGGGCGTGTACCAACAAATAAAATTCAAAATCGAGTTTTTGATTGATTCTGATGCACTAGACTAAATTACACGTCTCTACAAAAAACTTTAATTTATATATATGTAGATATAAGTATAGTCCTGTTTTAAGCAAGAGAAGAAAATATGTCTTTTAAACAGTGTTGCCATTTTAGCATATTTTCTGCTAGATTTAGCAGATTGAGTTGGGCAATTGCATATTTTTTTTGTAAAAATATGCTAACTGCTTTTTAGCATATTCTGTTAGACAAAAGCAGACTTTTTAGCATATTTTGTTTTATTAATAAAAGCATATTTTTAGCATATTTTTTAACAAAATAATTTTTTCTGTAACAATATTTATAACAATATCTGTATTTTCGCTCATGCTTATCAACTATAAGTATTTATAGTAAATCTACGTTAAACTGATTGGAGTATAAAAATTTGTTAAATAGTGTTCAAGATAGTTTCGGTATAATCGAATTCTACACATAAAATTTGTTCGATAAGCCTCCTATAGCTTTTGAAAGCATTTATGAATTAAGGGGTAAACTTTTATATTTATACTAAGATTAAAAAAGTGTGAAAATATAATTTTTTATAAACATGGTTTAAAAAAAAGTATTTATTCATTAATAGGATTTTATTAAATAATACTAAAAAAATTATTTAGCAGATTCTCAGCATATTTTTTGTATTAAATTTAGCAGATCTTTAGCATAATGAATATAATAAAAAAATTGCGATTTTTTAATTTAGCATATTCTAAGCATATATTTTTTATTTTAGGATTTAGCAGATTTTAGCAGAAATTTTTTAGGAATCTAGCACATTTCCATCTAAGAGTTCTGGCAACACTGCTTTTAAATCTAAAATATCTTTAATTCTACCACGTTTTTTGCTTCTCCTGTAAAAAAATAAAAAGTGTTGTTACGCCCTTTTGCATTTTAGGTGACGATATAAACTCTTTAATTTTTATTTGGAAAATCTATTTCTAGACTGCCTATTTTTTGGGATTTCCAATCCAAAAAAAATGTGGACAAAAATTAACCCTTTTTTTTGCCATTTCTTTCAAAGGAACTATAGGCAAATGAGGTATCGTTGGATATAATTTTCAGAGCGGTAGCTGGTAATACATTGTTTTTGTAAAATTTCGAAAATGAAATGAAAATGTGGGCGCTGTGGTGTAATGGTTAGCGCGTTGGACTGTTACACGTGAGGTTGCGGGTTCGAGCCCCAACCAAGGCAACATCAATTTATGAAAAATGTAATATGTATGAGTTTTTTCTATCCCTCATACATATCGCAGCGTCCTCCTTCGGTGTTCCCATAGCACTTAACCCCACCGAAGTAAAATAATATAACAGGGCTATGAACTAAAAAGCTTCAACAAAGTTCGCCAACTCACCATCGCAACAACTGTTCTAAAATTCAACATCTCGCGCAATTACAGTGTTGCCATATTTGAAGCCCTTCATCCTTCACCACCTTTCACTTCTTCCCTATCACCTTTCCAAAGGAAGCAACACGTTAAATAATAGGAAGAACTTCCTGTTTATAAAAAAAAAAAAAAAAAAAAGTTTGCTTAGGGCGCTTGCAGAAAATTGCAAATTTTGGTCCAAAACAGCATCCCTTTAATTTGAAACATTTATTTGTTTTAGAAATGTATTTAAAACTTGAATTTTTTCATGAAATAATGAGCCTATTTATGACATGAATTGGCTATTAGAGAAGCTTTTGCCGTATTTAACAATAAAAAAAGACAAAAAAAATTGCTTGTGTCAAACTAAATCATTTGGTGGACCAATCAATAGTAATAGAATTTGATATTCATCTCAAAACTTTTTTCACCTCAAAATGTAATCAACCTCAAAAACCAGATACTGTGAAAATATAATTTAAAATGCCTAATTGTTTACTATCAACAGGGATTTATGTTGTAGGGTAAAAATAATTAGAACATGCATTTAAAATTAACGGTTCGTTGTCGTTCAATAAATCTGTAATTCAGAGTTGAATAGAAGCAGCTGGGATACTTTAAGAATTAAAGTTCAAAGCAAAAATAGTATTATTAAAATTTCGTTGATGTTAGTCTAATTGAGTTGTTAACATGTGTTTATTTGCTTAAATTCAATATAAATAGATCGTCACCAAATATTAACCCATAAAGGCATATGATACTGAAGATGGGTCTGTAGCGGGATCCGAAAATACGTCTTCTATCCTGCTAGCCTTTTCGAATTTTTTATTTTCTGTAGTTTACTTGTATGATCTCAAATCATAG
Organism: Leucophora obtusa; assembly: GCA_949987735.1. NCBI lineage: Eukaryota > Metazoa > Arthropoda > Insecta > Diptera > Anthomyiidae > Leucophora > Leucophora obtusa. The sequence goes on from OX465295.1 coordinate 358,920,377, forward strand.
CAAGATTGTTTTTATTCTCACAGCAGCTTTGTGCTAAAAATAATCAAAATCTGTGTAGCAGTTCAAAAGTTGGGATTGAAAACTTTATGTCACCTTAAAAATGTCCATACTAAATTTTACATTTAACAAAGAAATAAAATATACCATTTTCTATTAAAGAAAACTTCCAGTTGTCCTCACTTTTCTACACATGACTTTTGAACCGTTTGCACCGATATTGATAATTTTTAACTGAAAGCCGCTTGGCGGAATAAAAAACCACCTGAGTCAAAATGAATGAATAATAATATACAAATTAAAAAAAAATGTTATTTCCTTTTTAAAGCTTTTAATTTCTTTACAAAAGTTGTCTGGATCAAAGAAAAGTTTTCTATACAAAAGCTGTCTTGAACAGAGCGACTTTTTCTATACAAAATTTGTTCTAATCAGAGCAACTGCAATTGGAAAAGATAAAATTGCCAGTGTAATGTCATATCCATTTATAGTAGTTTCTTAACTGCTTTAATAGAGGTTTATACATTTCGACATTCAAGAAGAAATGTTAAAATCTATAAAATATTTTATGTGAATGAATGTTCTTTTAGTTTGACTCTAGATTTTATCAATTTTAATTTTATCAAAATTAAGTACACTTTATTTTGTTTTTTATAATTTGATTTGCAAATATTTCATACATTCAATGTATATTTTTACAAATTTGTCATAATTGTTTAATTTTATGGTGTATCAGTAAAAGGTTCCATTATATAGAAAGTATAAAATTTTAAAAGGAATTCAAGAGTATAAAAAATTACATAATATAAAAATCATAAATAGAAATCAGCAGCGAGCATTGAAATTTTTGATACGCGTTGTACTTATTTTTTTTTTAGCTTAAATACTACGATTAGTTGCAATTATATTTCAAATATAAATTCTAAAATTTTTAAAATTTAAAAATCAGTTCCTTCATTTATTTTGCTTAAAAATTAATAATCATTGCAATTCATATAATGCATCTCATCACCCCAATCATTCGTTGAGGGGGGTTCATTGTAACAGCAAGATTTTTTCAGTAAAAATGTAACATGTTTTTGACGTAGCACACAGGTGTATAATAGTAAAGGTGACTGTAAAGCATTCACTATTATGTGAGCGTATAACAGACCTTCAAATTTTAGCCAAGATAAACATAAAAATAACCAGCCAATCGACATGATTAACAACATTAAGGAGAACATTATGAAACTATAAGGAAAACGGAAATATAAATTGAACAATTCTGACGCCTTTTTAAACCCAATTTACACTACAACCAAAAACTAGTAGTTTTTAAAAACTTTGAGTTTTTGATTCAAAACTTGTATGGAATTTGACAGGTAAAGAAAATACTAGTTTTAGTTAAAGTGTAAATGTAGTGTTAAGGATTTTACTTACTTGGCTTTTAGTTTATGTTGTATGCGCCCATAAACATTACGACGATTTATCAGCTTTAAAGTCGTTACATAGAAAAATATATCTACTAGTATTGTACAGGCTATAGGAGCAAAAAATATTGCTATACCCAACCAACCCATTGTCTCCTGTTCCGCTACTACATTTTCTTTTTTATACGAATCGGCATCCAAAAAGAAATGCGCAAATACTGCCATTCCAGCCATAACTGCCGTTGAACCCCAGGCATAAGTAGAATAATAACAATATTTTCTAGCATCTGTTACTCTTAAAAAGACATTACGTGAACGAAATGTTTTCCATATATAATAGCCATAACTGTTGAGCCAGAAAAATGCTGCCAAAATGCTAAAGTATAATATAATATCAGCCACTATAAAGCTGACATGATTTGTAAATTCCGTGAATATACGCACTAGATCCGCCACCTGGCCAACCATTAAACAAACGGCAATAGTTGTTATAATATTGCCCACCAGATCTCTAAAAAAAAAAAAGGAAATTAAGAGTTTTAGATAAATTTTTCCATAATTAAGATGTTTTCTATTTAAAAGATATGAATAAAAAAACTTTTTCCATGCCAAAGCTGTCAGAGGCCATTTTTCTATAGAAAAGTTTTGTAAATAAGAGCAACTTTTCCTACCCTACTAAAAAAAATTATATGGCTTATCTATACATTTAACTTAGAGATGACCGATCCGGTGATTTTTGAATAACGCTGCTACCAGTGATCGTGATTTTCAAATCACCGTTCTTTCAAACAGTGACTGTGATCACGGGTTTGTAATAGAGATGGGCGATCCCGCGATTTTTCAGTAACGTTGTTCTCAGTGAATGTGATTTGCAAATCGTTATTCTTTTAAACTGTGATCGTGATCACGGTTTTTCTATGGAAAAGACTGCGATTTTCTGATAAATAAACGAAATAATATTTATGGCGAGTTTTTAAGATGTCAGTTAAACTTGGTTTAGTTAAACTGAAAACGAATTTTGTCAGCCATTTCAAAGTTTATTAACAAAAATTTGCCGGAAAAACCTTTTCTCGAGTATAATTTGTTTCTTTATTGAAATAAAACAAAATAAACCACATTTTAAAAGCAGTATTCCAGTTACAAACTGCGTTAAACTAAGTTTAAAGATAATCCACTTCCTAAAAACTGGGCCTTAAAGGAAGAATAGTTGCGACCAGTAACAAAGACATGATAGAAGGAGTCATTTTATTCAGAAGAGTGTAAAAGCAAGTAACTGTTATTGAAAAAAAACATGTATTACTGTGCACAATGAAGTTTGCAAGAGAGAATAGTACAAAAATATTAAAAGAACGACATTCCGAGTAACTGCGACTTGAAATATATGATCACTGCCGTTACCAGTGATTTATCAATAACTGTGATTAAATCACCGGTATGAAAATATCGCTCATCTCTAATTTAACTGCTTGAAAACCTTGTAACACATTTATAAAATGAATTCCGTTTAAATTGTTCATGCTAAGACTCAATAAAATTAAATTAAATTCTATATGAAAAATTTGTTTCATTAAGATATAATTTCATGTAATATTATATAATTATGTCTTGGTATGTATATATGTACCAATATGTAATTATATGAAATTTTATTTGATAATATATGATTATATCAAAACTTTTTCACTTGGGTATAGAAAGATTTTCTGAATCAGAGCAACATTTTTATTGAAAACTTTTCAGAGCATCGTTTTCCACAGAAAACTTTTCTAAAGCAAAGTAACTCTACAGAAAAGAAAAGTTGTCTAAATCAAAGCATTACTTTTCTATAGAAAAATTGTCTAAATGTAAGCAGTTTCATTTAAGAAATAATCCCAAACCAGATAATGAAAGTGCCAGTAAACAGTTCAAGTTCTGTCAATCTTTGTTTTTGAATTTCGCGAAAACTATTCAATATTTTTAAGAATTTCTTATCGAATTTTGTTTGAAATCAGTTTTTATTTATTTAGAGAATTTTCTTATTTCTCCATAGTCGCAAATAAAGAAAATACGAGTAAAATAACTCACTTTATCGAACAACTTTCGCGCTGTCTACAGACTATTTTCTAATTTGTGCTAAAGAAGGTTAACTTACCTCAAAGTTGGCAATATAAAATATACAATTGCTATTATCAACAATATTATTAGAGATATAATATGAAACAAGGGATTTAGGAATTTACGCATCAAAAAACTAGAATCGGTCCATTTCATTTCTTTTTTAGCCAAACAAATATTTGAAAATAAGACATGACGTTGGTCGCCGTTTGTAGAAATTGCCTGCGGTTTTAAAAAAGAAAAATTAATATTAACAATTCTTCGGTTTTTTTTTATCAGTTTAGACTTACTCTATCAATACAATATTGATCACGTCCATAGTCATAAAAGTTTGGTTTTGAATCTTCCGCTAATTCGTCTGGATAATCAGAATGTTCCGCTTCTTCATCTTCTGTGTTTGTATAGTGACGCAATTTGCCATCAGTCAATAAAACTAGTTTATCGGCACTCTGGGATATATAAATTTTAACTTAATATGTATATATTGGATTGGGAAACAGTTATTTCGTTATGTAGAAGTAAAAATATCAAAATATCTTCAAAACGAAAGCTAACTCACTCTTATCAAATGAGAGTTTTTTTTGAAGACGCATCCACCAATAATAATTATTCGAATTACACATTTGTATAAGAAATTGTTGATTTGTGTTCGAATTTACATATAACAATGCCAATTTAAATTAATCGTTCGTCTTTTAAGCAGATTCCTGAAGGGCTTTTTCACTTATATTTTAAGTATTCCAAATGTGTGGCACCACTGGGTCAAAAACATAGGCAATATGGATATACAAATTTTTGTTTTCTTAGGTACTCTAACGGTGTTTACAAAAAATCAGGGGAGGCAGGCAATACCACTAAAATACCGTTATCGACTCAAAACACTTTCAACTGACTACCGTTAACCTTAAAATACCGTTACAGAAATAACTGATATACCGGACATACTGATTACATTGACGTACTTTATTTTTCGATATAAGGTACAGATTTTCCGCGAAATGTCTTTAAAGTTTTGGTCTTTTTTTATATACAAAAGTTTTCAAATGCAATCAATATGAATTTTTTGTGGTGAAATGTAGAGTTTGCTGTTCGGTTTTAATCGAAACCAAAACCGCGGTTTTTCAAGCCTCAAAACCGGAAACCGACAAAAATAAGTCAGTTTTGATAAACACTTAAAACAATTAAAATAATTTAATTACAATATATATTTTTGAGTCCTGAATTTCGAAAGGGGGTCACTCCGCTCCTATTTTACAAAATTCTGTATTTAATTGTAATGAACAATTTCAACATTAAATATTACTTTAAAGAGTTTTTTGTTTTTATTATTACAGATAATATAAGCTAAGGATTATAATTTTAGAAAAAAAAAATTGCACCAAAAAGTCATGTAGTTTAAGAGATATTGAGTTTCACGCATTCAGTTCTGAAATTTTTTGTATAAAATTTTAACCTTATATTATTTTAAACAAACTGCTAAATTTCAAATTTACACTCTTTTGATACAGCTTTATTTGCCGAAAAAAGAATAAAAACTTTAATTCATAACGGTTTCCGCATTTTTCCCCCCGGCAATGGCGTTATTGCCTTTATTCGAGTGAGAATTCAATCGAATTTTTATAAATATCTTGAATGTATTAAAATATTCAATTTTTATAAAAACTAAATTATTTTAAAACAATTCTATTAATATCACAAGAAAACCGAAAAATAACAGAAACCGCGGTTTTCAATTTTTTCGGTATTTAGCAAACTCTAGTGAAATGTAGGCACAGGACCTGTAGTCATATTTAGGGTTAACATTTGATGCACAAAACTTGACATTCAAACCACTGTTCGTGTTTTATGTGGATAAATGTTATGGCTTAGTAAAGAAGCAATTAAAAAGAAAATTTTTCAACAGAAAAAATGTATTCATGTATGTGCTATATATGAATATATTTTTTCTGTATACGTTCTGTTTACGTATACGGTAAAATCGCGAATTTTCAAAAATTGTATATGGCAGCATAGCTTTTCAAGTTGTCTCCAATGTCCAACTTTTAATATAATAAGGGGTTATCTTAAAAACTGTTGTAAAATTTCAAACAAAAACGTTTCCATTTGCAAAAGTTATCGCAATAAATATACTTATTTGCAAATGTTTAGTATCGTACTAAAGAAATAACACTAATTTTGGTAAAAACTAAACAAAATTTTTTAGTGTATTCTTGGGATTAAATAATAAATATAAATGTTAACAATTTACATTGGGTGTTAATTTCAATTTTAGATCCCTAAAGTATACTATGCATTTTGCTTAGTTTTTACTAAAATTGTCTTTAGTACGATACTAACCTTAGTAAATAACTATATTTATTGCGATAACTTTTGCAAATGGAAACATTTTTGTTTCAAATTTATACTAAAAGTTGGTCTTTGGGGACAATTTGGAAAGCAGTGCTGCCATATTAAATGTTTGATAATTCACAATTTTAACGTATAGGTCGCTATACATGAATACAGTTTTTTTGTTGAAATATTTTACTTTTAATTGCTTCTTTACTAAGGCAAACATTTAGCAAGGTCGATTTTACATCAATTGGTTAAAATCATAAAAAAACTGTAAAAATCCACATAAAACGCGAACATTGGTTTCATCATCAAGTTTTGTGCTTTAAATGTTAACCCTAAATATCAATACAGATCCGGTGCCTACATTTCACTACAAAGAATTGATATTGATTGCATTTGAAAAATTTTGTATATAAAAACCTAAATGGAAAACCGCTAAATTTAAAGACATTTCGCGGCAAATCTGTACCTCAGATCGAAAAATAAAGTACACCATTGTAATCAGCATGTCCGAAATATGCAGAATTAATGGTCAGAACTCTATTAATTTTTAAAAGTTAAAATTTTGCCATCTTGTGAAATTAGTAATTTTTCTTTATTAAAATTTGTAGGATTCATAATAATTTTTCTTGTAAATAAAAATATGATTAGATTTTAAAACATTTTTATTATAGAACGTTTTTTATTTAAGTAATTCTCTTACAAAAAGCTCTAATTAATTTTATATAAAAGTTCTGTCTTATGACGCAGATATTAATAAATTTCGAGAATTTTTTTCAAATATTTACTATACATACTTATGTTACAAATTTTGAAATGTTCGCAGTTTGATTTTCTATTATCATGCCCTCAAAGAAAATGTTAGAATACGAAATAACTTTTACCCTAACTCCTCTTTTATTAAATATCTTCATTTGAAATAATTAACTTACCCCTTGATAATGATATATGGGCCAAGTTTGCATTGAACCACAAGCTGGTAAACCAATAACAAATTTAAATTTCACCGGTATATTATGTTCCCCACTATAACTGGTAAACATGGGTTGAAAATATTCTACAACAAAAATGAAAACAGAGAAAAAAAGAAAATTAAAAAACATTTTGCAACCCAAACCCAATTTTTTCCAATAAGTTGGCGCTTTATTTATGCTTGCTGGTGTTTTTTTGTATGTTTGCCACTTTTTTCTCTACTTCCTCTGCCTCCTCACTTTTACCACATCTTCTTTACACAACACTTACCACTTTCGTTCACCTGGCTGCATACTGAGTCAATACGTATTTCAAATTTTTCACAACATTTATTTATCAAAACTACATCCTCATCTTCCGAACCTTGTAAATTTGCTTTTATTGTGGAACATTGTAGCAGCAATATACAAAATATATAGATTAACCATTTTTTGGAAATTTTTGCCATGCTTTTTTCGTATTTGTTTGCAATTGTGTCCATTGACTAACTGGCTTTTATAACATCTGTAAAGTTTTTGAAACATCTATTAAGTACGTCATCGTTATTAAAAATAGGTATTAAACTGAAGATCAGTTTAAAACTCAACACTCACTCATATATGAAGATCACTCTCTCTCTCACACTCTTTCTTCGGTAATTTAATAAAACTTCTCTCGATTATTTACCGAAAAATCTTACCTTTTCTTGTAAATGTATTCAACCGATTGTTTAACATTCGGTTGCATTGAAATGTATCTGTATCTTTAGTTTTAAAATTCTTATTGAGTTAATTTATGTACATACATTTATAATGTGTAGTATTTCTTTATTTATAATTAGTTAACAATAACAATTTTATATTTTGATTCCTTGAATAACATTTTTATTGTATACAAATGATTGCATTCTTTTTAATTGTATATTTCTTTATCACTTAATATACTCCTGCTTTTCCATTTCATTCCCGACCCAGGCGAAAGCCAGATATTCACTGTCATTTTGACTTTAACATTTTAACTTTTTACTTGAGGTTTCACTGAAAAAATGTTGTTATTCATTCGTTGTTTTTGTGTTCTCTTAACAATATACTCAGTTCCAATGATGCTAATATAATGCTTTTTTCAAAAATTTACAGTTTTTATAGACCTTTTAAATATACATATATTTTTTTAATTGATGCCGAATTTATCTAAATTGGGAAAAACATGCCGATGTTATTGAGCAGAGGGTAATTGCCTCTTAACTCCCTTTTTGCAAATTCTAGCTCGTCATTTTGTTGCTTTTTTAGCTTTCAAAAAATTATGTGAATTTTGACATCGAATAGAAAAGTATACAAGATAGAGGATTTTGGAGGCTCGATTGGATTACACTAGATTTAATGGGTGTTTTTGTAAAAAGTAGCAGACGAATTCATTAAAAAGTTTGTATGAAAAACACGAATTTGAAAACGTTTTTGTTTTAAAGTTTTTGCACAAATTTGTTTTAGGATATCTGTGTATGTAGAACAGATGCGGCTAAAAACTTTAAAAGAAATTTTTTTTTAAGTCTGTGTTTTTACAAAAATGCTTTAACGAATTCGTCTAATTCTTTTTATGAAGAGAAAAAAATGTTTCATTACAAATAATGAAAACAAAAGTAATGGACTTTTTTTTATTACAATCACTACAAAAAGATTAATTACTTCCAACTGTGTTTTATATATAGAAATTATTTAGTTAGCGTAGGAGTTGGATATACCCCAAATGAGGTCGGCTACACGAAAAAAGTAGTATATTTTCAAAGTATTTATTATCAAGTAGGTTCCATAATTGGGACTAGTTAGTTGAATGGACCAATTAAATGATAATTTCATTGGCATTACAATTGATTAATACCAATGAAATTTTTTGGCATTACAATTGATTAATGCCAATGAAATTTTTAACAATTGGCATTGCTCAATGCCTAAATGCCCAATTATAATTGATGAAAAAAGCATTTGTTTTCATGTTTTAATAAGAGAATAAATTAAGAAAAAAATTAAAAATTCGTATTTCTTCTTATATTCGCTATTTCGTCAAGTTTACATTACTAGAGGCTGATCCCTCTAGACTAACAAATGTTAAAAAAAGAGTTCACAGCAGTATACTTGATACAACCTGATAAAATAGCGAATATTTATAATGTTTATAGCTCTGAAATTTTACATTCTTGTCTTAATTTCTTTTTTATAAAACAATTTTTTTTTGTATACAATGGTTTTTTCTTCAATTATGTGTACATTTCATCATCATTGGGAGTACATTTCATTACCATTGTTTTAATAAATTCCAATGACGAGTATGTTTTCTGTCGACATAATACAATTACTTTAATAAAAAGTTATTAAGCTAAAAACTACTTAAGATCTGGGATAACTGGTTGGAATCTCGATTACCGATTATGGCATATGCATTATCAACCACCAACGAAATAATTTTAGAAACTAAAACTGTTTGGATATACCATTTCATCTATGAATACACATTATTCTTGTTAATGACTAGAGTTTCAGTGGATGTTTTTCGCCTTCTAAAACTTAGCAACATTGCTCATCCCTGTTTTTTGTTTTATTTTATATGAAGTTAATTCTCTATATATACACATTTTTATAAATACTGTTTATCTCTCTTTCGATTAATTTCTTTTCTCCTTCTCATTTCAAACTGTAGTTAACTATTATTAAGCATGGCTTTGTTATGCTATGTGTGTTTATTGTACTATACTCTTGTGTGCCATCGTATCAAAATTCCGTAATTAAATAGTACGGAAATAAATAATTTATAGCAATAGAGTTGCACATTTATAACCAGTAAATCATTTATGTTTTGATAAAACTATTGACCCCAGATACCATACTAGAGACCGGCATTCTAAACAACAACAATACTATTTGAGCATTAGAAAAACGTCAACAAAATAGTCAACAATATATTCCTTAATACCCAAATGTTACATTCCGTTTTACTTTCTCAAATGCCGGTGTCATACTAATAATTATTTACCCTTGCCCATGTGTGTTTTACACCTTTATATATTATTTTGAAAATCATTTTGCTACACAGGCCTTTGAAAACACAATTTATTAATTCCATTTTTAGGGTGGGTGCAGACTGACTCCATAAAATCTAACTTTCCAAATTCTATGAAATTTTAAAAATGTTTAAAATGTTTTTCAAATAAATTTTAAACTATTGCCAATTCATATTTAGTTTAGAACTTATTGAGAGACCTCGCCTTAAATCAGATTCAATTTTGAACGAATCGATTAGAAAAACTCATTTATTCATTGAACTATTTACTTTGTTTAATTAATATCTTGTTCGAAGAAAAAACTAGATTTTTCGTATTTCTTTTGCATATTTTTTTATTTAAAGAAATTTCAATTTATTTGCACGACCATGACACAGATGTGGTTATTTATTATTGCATCAACTGTTCGTTTTACAATTTAACAAACTTACTCCAAGAAAGGTTTGTAAAAAGGAAACAAAAAGACTCTCGAATACCGGAACGCTTTTGTGCTAATATATACACTTAATATGAATCAATTTTTATGCGAGTTTATTCAAAAAAGAATTATCTTTTTTAAGCTCTGGTGCTGCATAACTTTGTGTTGTCATGGAGTTGTGTCGCTTATTTTCCAATATTATTTGTGTGTACAAATAAGAACAAGATATGCACAGGATTCCTTTTAGATGGTTGCGTGTTTAAATGTTCCTTTTATGTTGAAATACCAAATAAGTTCATAAACAGTGTAATCAAAAAGAAAATGTACGAAAATATTTATGTATTAAATTTGAGAAAGGTCTACAAAATTTTACAAAATTAAGAAGGTGTAGCAATTGCAGTTGATTGTTACCGACACAATTCTCTAATTGTATTCCCGGAATCCATATTTTATGGAAACATTCACTGATCCAATTGATAAAACTATTATTTAAAAGAAATGCATAGCACTGGTTTGGAGAATAGAGTCTGAGATGGGCACGCGTGGCACCGTGTACCCTTTAAATTTCTGAATGCCGGTGACTCTCTAATCGACATGGCGATTAATTGGCGTAATTACCAAACCAATGCCAATCAAAAGAAAAAGTCAGGCTGGAGACTTTAAACTGGCAGCCCCAGTACCAGTCTTGGACGCTATGGGCCAATCCCCCACTCGTCTGAAAACATCATAACATTAATGAAACCGCATGCGGCCCTAGAAATTTCAAGGATTATATACATACAGCTGCGGTCAAAACAATAGCACCAAGCCAAACAAAAATAACTGATTTCATTGAAAATATGTCATAAGAAATATAAAAGACTGTGTAACAATATGAAATAAAAAAGGGTGCATTTGGCTTTTTCTTTTATTATAAATTTTAAACTTTTTAAAAAAAAAAACTTAAAAAGCTCTCAGTCAAAAAATAGCACTACTGGACAATTTGTATGAAAATTAAATATTTAATCAATCAATAAATTGAAATAAGTTATTAATTGTGAATTTGTTATTTATACGACATCTAAAAATAATAAAGTTAATATTCTGTTGCTTGCCCATTATTGGCAATAACCTCTTCTCAAGGTTTTGGCATCGAATTCGCTGTATTTTGGCATCTTTTCTTCGAAATTGAGTTCCAGATTTGCTGAACAGCCGTCCAAAGTGCTCCATTACTGGTTGGATGTATAAGAGACTCTCCCTTCTTTATATCTGCCCATAATTTTTCGATTGTATTGAAATCTGAGGACTGAGCGTCCCAATCCAATAGATAACTTTCTTATCTTAAAACCAATTTTTTGCAAGTTTACTAGTGTGCCTCGAGTAATTGTCTTGCTGGTAGACCCACCCCAGCGGGATTTCCTCAGAAGCACACGGTAGGATTACTTCCTGAGGGATATTAACATAAATGCGCTTATTCAAGATTGTTCTGATCCAATATATGGGTCCTAACCCATAGTAGGAGAATTATCCCCATACCATAATGCTAGATAGTTTTTATTGGTGATTTTTGGATTAATTTCTGCATTATGGGGTCTTCTGACCTAGAATAGTAATGCCTTGCCTCCAAATAAAACAATTTTGGACTCGTTTGTCCAAGAACATTTCTCCACTTTTCAGCTGGATATTCCAAATGCGCTTAAGCAAACTACAACTATACTATTTTCGTAATAGATAAACAGGTCCTTAATTTTTTAAGAATTTTTGCATGTTGGTGCTATTGATGCAGAGTCTTTTTTCTAATAATGTATTTAGACTGGGCACAAACTAGTAGTTTTTGAGACGAAAACTACAAAATTAATTTAGTTTTTCCATACAATTTTCATACAAACTAAAAACCTGATTCTATCTGGTTTTTGCCAAAAACCAAGTAAAAATATCTGCAATTTGCATTTTTGATACACCCGGTAGCATTTGTAATTAATTTTCGATACACCCTGTTACATCGAATATAGAAGTAAAGCAAGTGTCAAAAAATATTTTTTAATTTTTTAAGAATATTTCTGGTTTAGTTCAAAATTGTGTGTTGTTGTTATTCTTTTTTAAATGTGTAAATAATTTTTTTACATTAATTTAACAATAAAAAAATAAAGAAAAGTGTTTAATAAAAATGTTTTGTGACAAAGAAAACCTAAATAACCAGTGTAAATGACTTGGCTTTTGCAATTTAGTTTTGTACAAAAACCAGCTGGTTTTTGCTCAGTCTAAATTCATTATAAGATCGCTCATGAGTAAAGAACCGTTGACATTTTGTTTTGGAAAAAGCACTCTCAGAGAGAATACATTTAGTATAACGATATCGCTTAGTTATGTCCAAATAATAACAGTATAATTTTTGTTTTGTTCGAATGAAAAATAATTTTGTCATTGGTGCTATTTTTTTGACCGACACTGTATATAGCACGTTTTTACATTGTTCGCTAAACAAATTGCATTCCATCGCTTTTGTGGTTTTTGGACGAGGGGATCATGTTTAACCACCACCTTGCAAATTACAAACACCGGTATTCATTGTGACTTTCCATAAGGGAAAGCTAGCAGCTAGCGCTTTTTCAATATGAATACGGGGGATAAAGTCCAACTCAATTCTAAAGAATTGATAATATGGGAGGGATGACAAACGGATAAACACCATTTTGTCAACTTGGCTTACATTTTAGGCTGCGAATCCTATATAACAAAGACACAATTACATATGTTTGAGGCCTTTAAAATTCGAGTTAAATTTTTCCACGTGAAAAACAACTTACGGTGCTTTAAAGTTCAAGTTAAGTTTACCCGCAAAAAACAACTTAATATGCTTAAGATGTAAAAAATCTATTTTTTCTCTTTTTTAGCTCTTAGACATGCTTAAATTTTATTCTCGTTTTGAAATCAACGATGTAACGGGTGACTCTTTAACGGACCATGATATGACACAAATACACTACAAGAAAATCACCTCCTTACAAAGAGCCGCCTTTGCTAAGTTTCCAGATTTAAAACTCTTTTCCCTCTCCAATGTTGCCAGCGTAGATTCTCGAGATTCTTTGGAAAAGCATTTTGGCTGTTTAGATGAAAAAGCTCTAAAAGAAATTGCCTCATTTTTAAATCTAGTACCAGATGAATTACAACCACCTTTTCAATGGCACCGTTTAGATGAGGATTTCCTCAAGGAGTTGTTAATAACAAGGCATGAAAAACGTTGTTCTCAACTGGATGCTTTAAATGAAATGCCGCTGTATCCTACTGAGGATATTATCTGGGATGAAAATGTTGTACCATCGGAATATTATACTGGTGATGGATGTTTGGCTTTGCCAAAACTCAATTTACAATTTTTAACTTTGCATGATTATTTGTTAAGAAACTTTAATTTGTTCCGCTTGGAGTCGACTTATGAAATTAGACAAGATATTGAGGATGCTGTTAGCCGTATGTTACCTTGGCAATCGGAAGAAGGGGAAGTAGTTTTTGGCGGATGGGCTCGTATGGCTTTACCAATAGCCTCATTTGCTGTTGTGGAAGTAGCTAAGCCGCATATAGGCGAAAAGAAACCTTCTAGAGTGAGAGCTGATATAGGGGTTACTTTATCGGTACGTAAAGAAATTAAAGACGAATGGGAGAATTTACGTAAACATGATGTATGCTTTCTAATAACAGTAAAACCTACTAAGCCCTATGGTTAGTTGGAATTTTTATTAATTTGTGATAGATAATTTAATTTGTACTGTTATTTACATTTTAAAGGTACTAAATACAATCCTCGAGAACCTTTTATACCTCAAGTAGGTTTGGTTTATGTACGTGGCTGTGAAGTTGAGGGTATGCTGGATGCTAATGGCCGTGTTATAGAAGATGGTCCCGACCCCCGTCCTCAATTACTGGGAGAACAAAGAACTTATCGTGTTTGGTTGGACTGTAATCAATACCGTTTAGATATGGATTCTTTGCAAGAGGTAGTTAACAATTTTTGATAGTTTGAAATGTATATGGTATTTTTTATTCTTACTAGGGAGGAGATGATGTTTATGAAAGTTTTAATATTTTAATGAGACGAAAACCAAAAGAAAACAATTTTAAGGCTGTTTTAGAAACTATCAGACATTTAATGAACACCGAGTGTGTTGTGCCTTCTTGGTTGCACGATATCTTACTGGGTTATGGAGATCCTAGTGCGGCTCATTATTCTAAAATGTCTAATCAAGTAAGTTAAACGTCTATAGATAAATTGACAGAGTTTTTAGTTGTGTATATCACTTAGGAACGTAATTTGGATTTCAATGATACTTTTCTGTCCTATCAACATATTGTCGAGAGTTTCCCTGATTATAAAATCAAGTGTGAAGCTCCAGAGGAACAGTGCATTGCTCCTTTTCGTTTGGTGTTTGAAGATGTGCCAGACAAAAAAGACTATGATGAGGAATCGGAAAATGATAATGTTTCACCAATATCTAAATCTATTTCAGTACTACCCTACAGTTTTCAAAATCGTGGACCCTATCTGGGAAATAAACCTAAACAGTAAGTAGACAAACACAATTCCTTAACTTTCTAGAAGAACAAAGTCATGGAATCTTGAACATTCCAAAGGGAATAAAGTCGAACTCCCAACTTTTAAAAGTTTTTTTTTACTCGTGTAATCTTAATATACAATATTATGGAATTTTCATATTCATTTCATGGTTGGAAAACACTAACCCTAAAATACCAATAACAATTTAAAGCCCTTTTAAATGACTACCGTTAACCTTAAAATATCACTATCGAAATAACTTAAGACACCGTTAACCCAGTCTAATGTTTATGGGTTAAACAGTGGGGTGAAAAATTGCACAATTTTTCGTTTTTAAGCTTTTTTGGAGGCGCATCTACTGATATACAAAACATATCCGAATATGTCCCACTTTTTTGTTATTCAGATATAGTTTTTTCGAATAGTTTAGATTTACATCTAACAATGCCTACTTTCGTTTGGCTTAAGGACGACTTTTCCTATAACGCCTTTTTCACCAATATTTTAACCCCCATCCCTGGGTCCGCGACATGGGCAATATGGGTATCAAAATTTTTATTTCCTCGAGTACTTAACGTTGTGTATAAATCGAAATCTCGTAAATTGCATGGAAAACCAAGTTAGTTTTTGATTCTGATTTTTAACCCTTAAACGTGAGATTGGGTTGTTAAAAAAATACGTGTCTCTTATTTTTTCTACTCTTATCAATTATTCAAATTTCATTAAAATCAGAGAGAACCCATTCGGATACCTTCCTAGTTAGCCGAGACTCAAAATATAAATTGAAGCTTTTAAAAGAAAACTTAATCGGTAAGTCCTTAAATTCATTCCCGGCCTTATGAAGGATCCTTAGCCGAACTTTATAAAATGTAATCGTACTTTTTAAATAAACCAAAGCCAGAAGCCATTACATTCATTAGTAAGTTCTGAAATCCATTAATTTTAATTAATTTTTTTAGAAACTATATACGTTTTACACCTACCCAAATTGAAGCAATTCGAGCTGGTATGCAACCAGGTCTAACGGTAGTTGTGGGCCCTCCTGGTACTGGTAAAACTGATGTAGCCGTACAAATTATCTCCAACATATATCACAATCATCCTAATCAACGTACTTTGATTGTAACCCATTCCAATCAAGCTCTAAATCAACTTTTCGAAAAGATTATGGCCTTGGATATAGATGAAAGACATTTACTTCGCTTAGGTCATGGTGAAGAGGCTTTGGAAACCGAAAAAGATTTCAGTCGTTATGGTCGTGTTAATTATGTTTTAGCCAAACGCCTCGATTTACTTCAACATGTACAAAAACTACAAGAGTCTTTAGGAGTACGTGGAGATAATGCTTATACTTGTGAAACAGCGGGTTACTTCTACCTATATAATGTTATGGCTAGATGGGAAAAGTTTCAAACCGAGGCTGCAAAAGTAGAGAAATGCGAAGATGCAAGTGTATGGATGAAAGTTTTTGAAGAACGATTTCCTTTTAATAAATTCTTTGAAGATGCACCACAGCCCTTGTTTAAGGGTAATACTTATGAAGAGTATATGAATATAGCCAAGTCCTGTTATCGTTATATCTCTCATATATTTACGGAGCTAGAAGAATTTAGAGCTTTTGAACTTTTACGTACTGGTTTAGATCGTTCCAAATATTTACTAGTCAAGGAAGCCAAGATTATAGCTATGACTTGTACTCATGCTGCCTTAAAACGCAAAGAATTGGTAAATCTCGGTTTTCGATATGATAATATCCTAATGGAAGAATCGGCCCAAATTTTGGAGATTGAGACATTTATTCCTCTACTATTGCAAAATCCCATGGATGGTTTTAACCGTCTTAAACGTTGGATTATGATTGGTGATCACCATCAATTGCCACCGGTTATTAAAAATATGGCTTTCCAGAAATATTCAAATATGGAACAAAGTTTATTTACAAGACTTGTACGTTTGGGTGTACCAACTGTCGATTTAGATGGCCAAGGTCGTGCTCGCTCTACAATTTGTTCTTTATACAAATGGCGTTATAAGAAGCTAGACGATTTATCTCATATTCTAGCAAGTGAGGAATATCGTAGAGCTAATGCTGGTTTCTTGCATGATTATCAATTAATCAATGTGGAAGATTTTAATGGGGTAGGAGAATCAGAACCAAATCCTTACTTTTATCAGGTTAGTGACATGAATGCCCAAACGTGTTCCAGTACACAGAATTGGCTTATCTCATGTAAATTTTCCTTTTCCAGAATTTAGCTGAAGCTGAGTATATTGTGGCTGTTTATATGTTTATGCGTCTTATTGGTTATCCTGCGGAAAAAATTTCCATTTTAACTACATATAATGGCCAAAAACATTTGATAAGAGATGTAATTAATGGAAGATGTGGTAACAATCCTTTAATTGGTTGGCCTCATAAAATTACTACCGTGGATAAATATCAAGGTCAACAAAATGATTATATTCTTATATCATTGGTGCGTACTAAGGCGGTTGGCCATATTAGAGATGTTAGACGTTTGGTGGTAGCTATGAGTCGTGCCCGCTTGGGTTTATACATCTTTGGTAGAGCGGGTCTATTTAAAAATTGTTTAGAATTACAGCAGACATTTAAATTGGTAAGTTGGAACATTCTTATAAAAAATCTGCAACTTTAATTCAATTCGTAATTTAAACGACGCAACGAATTGGTTTAGAAAAACTGAAAAACTCGGGTATTTTGATCTTAGCCCTACTTTTAGAAAATATTGGATTTTCTCATGCATTGCGCCCAATTTTAGAAATAACAATGTTAGGAAAATTTTAACATCCAATTGTGTTTTTTTAAAGGAACAAAAGCCGTAGTAAAAGAATTTCGACGTTCAATCGTGGATTTTTAAAGAAATAAAAGTTTTAGGAATATAATTTTAACATGTAATTGTGGATTTATAAAATAATAAAAGCCTTAATAACAGAAATTCATTCAATTGTGGATTTTTTAAATTATTAAGGCCTTAGGAATGGAATTCCATTCAATTGTGGATTTTTAAAGGAATATAAGTCTATATAATATCGTAATATATTACGACATTCAATCTCGCATATTCTTAGGCGTAAGCGTCTGAGAATCACAGCATTACAAATTAATTTACAGAATCTCAGCTTAACATAAGGCATGAACTTATGTTAAGCTGAGATACTTTCGAGGGAACTTGGACAATTAAAACTCGTAGTCTTAATGGTGCTGGACAAGAATCTTTAATCGTGGTTTAATTTATTCTTTTTTAGTTAGCAAAACGTCCACAAAAACTACAATTAGTAGAAAATGAATCATATCCTACAACACGCATGACCAACGATAATCCCATAGAGAAAACAAAGACTATGAATAATATGACACAAATGACCCAATATGTCTACGATATGTATATGAAGAAATTGGAAACCCTTAAGGATCAACTACCAAGTGAAGCTGATACAGAAATGTATAAAGAATTACCTACAGAAGATAAAGAGATGGAAGTGGCAGCAATATCAACGGAATATGAAGTCATAGATACACAACCACCGGCGAAAAAACCAGCTAAAGAAATATCTAATAAAAAATCTGAACAAAAAGTCTTTAAACCCACACCTATTGTAAACGAAGTTGCTGTAGATGAAGAGGAACCAGAGACGGAGCCCGAAGTGGAAAAGGCGGTGGAAGAAGTAGAAGAAAGTGGTGAGACTAAAGAATAAAGTATTTCAATAAAGTTTTTATAATTCTTCTATAAATACAAATTTATTAAAAATATATTTAAATGTTACTCTTTTTTATGAGTTTTTCTTTATTTCTTGGGTGCTGTTATACCCTCCAGTTGAGCTTTAAGCTGTGTATTGGTTTTTTTGAGAAAAGCAATTTCTTCTTGATATTTCTTTTCTTCTGAGGCTCTAAGTTCAGCATTTCTACGTTCGGCCTGCTCATTTTTCAACTTCATATCGGAGATAATTTCCTCTAAAGCTTCCTTATCCGATTCTAACGATTTAACACGATCCCTTAGCAACTCTTTTTCCTCATGAGCCTGTAAAGCTTTACGCATACCAAAAGCCACAGAACTACAATAAAGAGTTTCATAAGCTTCCATAGACATGGCAATTTCATCACGTATACGCAACAGAAGTAAACCTCTTTCCGAACAATTAATAGTAACTTGACGTATAATTTCATCTTAAATTTAAAGGATTACAAAGAAATTATTCAGCAAAACAAGAATTCATTTTTACTTACCAAAACATTGCGAGTAAAGTTCTCTTCTTATAGGACAAATACCCGTCTCCCGAGCTTGTGTTTGTTGCAAACGTGTATCTAGCATTTCTTGTAAATTTATAACATCTTGTCGTGTAGCTGGTGTGCTCGACACTGTTTGCTGCCATAGTTGTCCTTCTTCCTCCCAACACCGGGGTGGCAATATAGAATTTAAAATTTCCTCAGTTTCTTTTTTACTATCCAATAAAGCTCCTGCTGTTTGTGGTCTCTTTAACTCCTAAAAGTAATAAACAATAAAAATTATATATTTTTTCAACAAAGAGGAAACTCTTACCAAATCCGCTTGTATGGCCTTCTTTTCTGGATGTTTAACCACTAGAACTGGATTGTTATAACGTACTAGTGTTTGAAATTGACCTACGGATACTGTTTCACCATCCACTTCCATTATAATGTTTATTTCCTGTTTTTACGCTTTTTTAAACCAATTGGATATACAAAAATTATGAAGTATTATGGTCTGTAGAAATTTGAATAATTTGTTTCCGTTGGCAACCGGAAGAATAAATAGTTGTAAAATAAACAATTGAAAGCAATCCCTGCAAACATTACTATACGAAAATGTTTCGCAATCGAATCGCCTGGAACAAAAACTTTATTGTGGTAATAATCAGATTCTTATTGCGGAAGATCCCGCTTTCGGGAGTTGAAATTTTGAAAATTTCTACTGAAAATTTACAGCCCTATTTCGTAAAACACTTTGGTACAGAAATAACGCACTAATTAAAGATAGATTTTAAAGTGGGTATCTTAAAAAAACAACGAAAGCCTAACACTAAAGCCCAAAATAGATACTTGCAGTGTAGACAATCGGTAATATGCATAAAACTTAGCAATTACTTCGAAGTAATTACTTTGGGATTAGGAATGGCTTTTAACTCCAAATTTACAAATTGGCTGGTAGAATAGCATAAAATGTAAACGAAAATTAAAAATTAAATTTCTGGTCTAATCCCAAGCAGACAAGAATTGTGAAGTAATTGCTTAAAAACCCTGTAATTCCCCCTATTATGCGGCCTATAGACTACTCAAGTTACTTGCACAATAATGAGTTTGTGCAGGTCAGTTGAACAGTGTGTGGCTTGGTTTGTGTACTTGTACAAGTATATTTTTAGACTTGAGTAAAAATCAAAACGATTTTGATTTTTACGCAATATTTTAGAACTTGTGCAAGTCATTTGCGAGGTGTATGCTGAAATTAGCACAGTTCAGCAGTAATTTTTGAAGAGTGAACATCATAAATACGGATAAAAAAATTAAAAGTATCAATAAACGTAAAGTAGAAAATGTTAATATAAATTTATTGACATCACCAACGAATTTCTGGTATTTTGGCCTGCGCAAAGTGTAAAATAAAGCTTTTAAGGACTAATATTTCCTCATAGCAATAACAATCCGCTACATGTTTCTGCTGCTATGTGTAAATTAAAATGAATATTGCACAGTTTACTTGAGTGGTGTGTGACGAGTAAGGTGACTTGAACAAACTCGTTATTGTGCAAGTGACTTGTATAGTCTATTTGCCGCATTAGTAAAATCTATTTTTTATTCATACGAGCCAATGTTTAACCGTTAAGTTAAAGTTAAACCTACAGTATGAGCAGTGTTGCCAGAAATTGGGGATGCAAAAATGGCTAAATTTCTTGGAAAAAATTGCTAAAATAAAGCTAAAAAATGGCTTAAAATTTTTTTAAGAAGAATCTCGCGATTTTGTTCAAAAATTATTAAATACAGAGAATACCAGACAATTTAAGCGCAGAGCCAAAATCAAAATTATAGAGTACCAAAAATTTTCTAAAAGTAGCGGATCGTTTCTTAATTCAAATGCGGACATTTAAAAACGCACTTTTTTTAATTTTGAAAGAATTTAGACTTCTCAAAAGCAAACAATTAAAAAAGATTTTCTTAATTTTTTAAATTGATTTTTTTGATGAATTTTTGAAATTGAGTTCAAGTCTTCCATCTAATTAATCAGGTGACATTGAAATTTATATAAACATTTTATTATATTTTTATAAAAAAAAAATTTTTCGTATTAAAAATTAATTTCTACTACCTGCCATAATGGACACTTTTCTGTAACGGATAAATTTACACTGCTGTTCGTTATTGAAAGGTTTAAATGTCATGTGGAAAAATTTCACCCGAACTTTAAAGGCCTCAAATCGTAATTTAAGTTTTAAAAATTATTTTTATTTTATAAGAAAGACACAATCGCAAAATGTCACTTTTTCACCGGAAAAAATAATAGTCTTGTATATTAAATTTGCATGACAACAACGTCTACACAATTTTCATGTGAAACTCATTATGGTGAAAAATAATTTTTTAAGCACCGTAAGTTAGTTTTTACGCGAAAAAAATCACACTCGAAATTAAAAGGCTTTAAAAGTTAATTTCTCAAAAATATTGTTTTTATATGGAGTATAACAGTTTTTTATGCGTGAAATCGAACAACTTATTTTGGATTTTGGCATAATTAAAAAAACAGTTTTTCTTCAAACGAACTTTTTCAAGTTGTAGAAATTTAATTTATTCCGCCATTTTTTTAAATCAAAGTTCTTGAAATTTGAACCTTCAAATTTGTTTGACAGATTGTAAAAAATTCATCAATTTTGCTATAAATTTAAACGGAAAATGGCTAAATATTTCCTAAAAATTGCTAAAATAATGGCCAATAGATAAATCAATTTTTTTCCGGCTAAACGTGTTCAAAATATATTAATAAAATGGCTATATTGCCAAGGCTGAGTATGAGACCCACCGTAAAGCACCGTAAGTTGTTTTTCACGTGAAAAAATTTCACTCGAACTTTAAATGCCTTTATTGACCTTTAGGGGTCAATAAAGTTTTAAAATTAAAGTTTTAAGCTGCATACACACGAAGAAACGTTCGTCAGAACATGCCCATTTTCCGACGAATGTTCCTTCGTGTGTATCAATAGCCGCTTTTACTAATCACTTGGATTTAACAAATCCAAAAAGTAATACCTAAAAGTGGTCAACAGACGGGATTAGATTCTCCCTATTTTAAAAGAATTTTCTGTCCGACACTTCTGTCACCCTAATTTTTAATACCGAATTCGATGATGAAGGATTTTACTTTAACTTTTAAGTTTTAATTATATTTTATATAAAACAGCGATAAACAGTCTGCCTTTTCAGTTTTATCACTTCAATTTATATTTTTACACAATTGAAAAATTCCATTGCAATATTTAATATTTACTAACTCGATTTATTTAAATTACTTACAGTAGAGTGAAAAATTGCCATTTCTATTTCAGCTATTTCTCCATGGCGAGGTGTAGTTTTTTTTTCTTAACATATTTTATAAAAAGAATTTAATAAAAACCTTTTATTTGTCATTTTTTCAATTTTTTTGTTTCTCTTTTAATTTTCATTCGTATTTTTTTCTGACATTAAATAGGATGTTTCATATATTTGTGCTTTTATTGTGGATTTATTAAATTCACCTTTTTTTTGGATGTAATAAATGCACTTTTTGTATGAAAAATTCTAAATCGAGGTGATTAAAAAAAACGCTAAATGTATCGTGTTATCAAAATTTTTTGATATTTTGTGTTTCCAAACTCAATGTTCCATCGTGTGTATCGATGATTACTGTTTTTGCTATTAGTGCATTGAGAAACACGACTGCTCTCATGAGGTGCTCTTGTAATTTGAGTAGTAAAGAAAATAAAAGAGGCGAAAGTGGAGAGAATTACAAATAATAAACACTGGATTAATTTTTTAAATGAATATAAAAATTTGCGACAATTATGGGACATAAAATGTGATAGCTAAAAAAATAAAACTAAAAAAACAGCAGCTATGAAAAATTAATTAACAAAATAATTAAATTTGATTTTCTTCCGCGCATATTTGATGTGATCCGTTCGGCAAACAAACAGAACTGATGTTTCGTTTAGAGGTTTTGTTTGTATGTGGCATCGTCTGTATTCAAAAATGTAAAAAAAATTAAACACATGTTCTGACGAATGTTCCTTCGTGTGTAGGCATTATAAACTGCAGAAAGTGGAGTTAATCGATTTGGAAAATATAGTATTACATTTTTGACGATTTTTCACTAAAAATGGGTCTGGCACCATTGATTGGGTGCTAGTTCTCATTAGAGTTGTCGAAATTTAAATACCTTTTGAGTACTCAATACTACTCGATACTTTAAATTGGGTATTTAATTCTATTTTTGATTTTAAAAATAAAAATTTTATGAAAAAATTACAAGAGAAATAATAACAATTCACATACACGTGTTAAATAACTATTTTTAATTAAATTTTAATTATTTTAAAACTTTAAATAAATAATTTTTTTTTAAGCTGCCCACACACTAGAAAACATGCGGGACGGAACAAAAAAAAAAAAATTTTGTAAACACGAATTCCACGATCTCAACACACACACACAAACGCACTCACACATTCACCAAATAATGCTCTCTTTTTTAAGAATGTTCCCTAGTGCGTGGGCAGCTTTACGAAAAATTGCATTTTTTAGGATGTAGATTATCTTTTAACTTAGTTTAACACAGTGTCTAACTGGAATACTGCTTTTAAAGTTTGGTTTATTTTGTTTTATTTCCATAAATACCAAAATTATAAATCAGAAAAATTTGTTCCGGCAAATTTTTGTTAATAAACTTAGAAATGGCAGACATTCGTTTAACTGGGACTTTAACAGGCACATTTGTTGTTGTTTACCATAAAAATTGTAAATTTAATTTTAGGTTAAATTTTAACTGGACATTGTGTTATCGGCCTTAGTATTGATTACTCAAGAAAATAGTCAGTATTGAGTACTAGGTACCGGCACACTCAATACTTTTACAACTCTAGTTCTCACATTTATTTTACTTTTATGTGTTTGTGGAAAATAAATAGTGGTTTAATTAAAAAAAGAAGTTATATTAAAATATTGTAAAACTTTATAGTTAATTTTAATTTATTTATTATAATTATACTTTCGGATCTGAAATGGCCTTGTATAATGATAATATTGGCGTAAGTATATCATGGGCGAGAGAGCTCTACTAGTGCACAAAATTGTAAATAATGCAGCATTTTTCTTGTGTTTATAGAATCGCATCTTGGAACTTCTAAGTTTTCCCCTCCTGGATCGATGCACCGAATTAAACATATTATTTGACAGATGTAATTTACGTGAATTGCAAGAGATTTTTCCCTCTATAGTACAATCCATATTTGGTATTGGTACCGGAGGTCTTGGCTGGGGCCTGAGGGCTACTACCAAAGAGAATTCACCACAATGTTTTGATATGTTACACAATTTCTTTGCACCCATGGGACCGATGTTTCGTTTATGCTATCGTTTGTTAAATGATCAAATTAAATTTGAACTATCATTGGAACAGTTGCCGGTAAGTTAATAAAAACTTGTTCTTATACCCTCCTAACTTTGTAAGACGGTGACAATGACACCCCCTTATAACTGACAGTTATTCTGTAAATTTCTATCTATAAGATTGAAAATTACGGCATAAAATTTGACGAAATGGCTCAGAAATTTATAAAACTTTCTATCGACTAAAATGTCCACGCAGAATTGAATGGTGAAATTTTTTTCGTCAACGCCCACTAAAGTAAACGAGCTACCTAAAATTAAAGAAGGGTTACTGGCGAAGCCGGTGTTGGACAACCCACAGAGGTAAGCCCGGCCGAATGCCGTCTACGAAAGAATGCTTTACTCAGTGAAGCTGGCCTCAGACCTAAAATTGCACCATCTATCTCGGCGTATTACTTTAGTCTATGCGCAAACTTTTATCAAATTTGGAACCATTTCGGTAAATCTTATTTGTTTCCAATTAGGGAACAATTCTCAAATTTTTTTAAATATTAAAAAAATATTTTTTTCAAAACGCCAATATTTCTTTTCTTTTAGCACAAATTAGTAGAACTTTTACAATCTGGTCATTACAATATGTTCTATGCTGATTTAATAAATGTAGATCCCTTTCGGCGTCAAGTTTCTTCGTTGTGTCTGAACGCCTTTGATTATTATATTTTGCATTTTGTTATACACGCTACATTTCCTTTACATAAAATGTATCCAGCTGCCCTACAAGTTCACAATGAACGTATGAAGACAGTATATTTCTTTTTAACAGCTGAATACTTATGCACCTTCCTACCCAGTCGACCCGATGCTGTAGTAATGCCAACAAATATCTGCGCAAGTGTTAAAGCACCACAACCAATGCCGGTACAGCCTTTGCAACCTAAAAAATCACCAAAATATTTGAAAATTCCTCAGCCGAATAATAGTTTATATGGTAATAGTTTGCCACAAATGAATCAACGTAATGCAGATGTATCGCCACGCGCTCATGCATGGAGGACAGAATCGGTATTGCATTTCTTTATAGACACTTGGTTGCGTTATGACGTTGATGAGGCCAGGGTAAGAATAAAATTTAGTTATGCTAAAATAATTCTTTTTAAAATTGAGTTTTCACTTCTACTGTAGGATCTTCCAAGTAGTGAATTTATACGCGTAGTTCGCATTTTGGTAAAACAAACACATTCCTTTGCCAATTCCGCTTCATTAGATCAAACTGCTATGGCATCTCTGCGTAAAATAGCCCAACCCATGATGAAGCCTAGGATATATCCGTTGATCAAAAGCATTATGGGACGCTGGCCTTTAGATAGTTCATTATCGGTAGTTTTGGAATTATGGCTTAGCTATATACAACCCTGGCGTTATACTTTTGAATGGCAAAATAATAGGTGAGCTTAATCAAAATATAACTAGGCAAGAGGCTATAGAATTTTATAACTTTTTTATTTCCAATAGTGGCTCAAATATTGAGGTTCCCATTAACTCAAGGTTTGATTCATTTATATTAGATAATTTGGTAATCTATACACAAATATTTGTACATATCCTACCTCGATTTGAAAGGCTAGATTTTACCTCATTTCGTAATGTCATTATGTTACATAGATTGGTTAAGGTAAACTACAAGGGAAGATTACAAACTATGTTTCTTTATTTCTCAAAATCAATATTTACAGGTTTTTAGTCAATCTACCTTGCCCCACAAATTATATCAAGCAGAAAAATCTTATACCGGTAGTAGAATGGCATTTGAATCACCACGAAAACAAAGTACACATATAAAGTAGGTATTTTTTATGTTAATAAACTATTTGCTTTATTAAAACTCTACTATTTTGTTTTTTAGTTCCTCTTCTGGGTCTTGTGATTGGGGTGAAAGTTTTTATCACGATGATGCCTACATACCCTTGTTTGGTCAATCCTTGCGCCAAGAACTAGAACAATTTATAAAAACTGTACATATATCACGAATGTATGTATTACAGGAAATTCAAATTATAAGACGTGAACAACTACATCGTCGCAAATCTTTGGGTTTCTTTAAAAAATTGTTTGCTAGTTTATTTGAGGACATACCTCCCGGAGAGCTCAAACTACAGGAAATTAGTAAAATACCTGATATACTTGACTTGGCTGTTCGTTCATTATGTCATATGTTTGAAGTAAAATTTTTATTTCAACTTTTTGAAATTTGTTAAAACTAATTTTATTTTTGTAGGTCGACTTACCTCACATATCTATTGAACAATTAGATGTCCAAACCGAACAAAGTTTTCAACAAAGTTTAAATTTTTCTATTTATGACAATAGTGATTATCTAGATATTTCTCGTGTTACTCCTCGACAAATGATGGATAATTTAGCTAGCTTAAAATCTTCAATAGATCCAGCTTTGTTACCCATACAAACTTATGAAGTGAAAATATTTGTGCGTCTGTTACATCAAATTTGTTGTTGTTTTAATGAAAAGGTAAGATTAACTAATATATATCTGGAATTTATGATGGGAACATAAACTTAAATTGGAGATTTCATAAAGTTTATAATAAATTGGGAATGTAGAATTTCCAAGTTCGTAGGTCTTTGAAAAGTTTTTTTCTAAAGAACTTAAAAATGCGGGATTTTTGGCAAGTTTTGGGTATTTATTGTGAAACATTGGTACAATATAAATTTATTGAAAGTATTGGCCATCGTTAGCTATGACCTTTTCCCATCTTTCTGGCAACATATTGATTCCGCGCCAAAAGAAATGCATATCTCGAATTCAACTCATGTGGTACCCAATTTACTTTTGGATTAATCCTGCTGCTTGCAAACGTTTTGAAATTGCTGCTTGAGTGACTCAATGATTTTACAAGTTCTATTTGAGTCTCCAATTCATCATCTTCGAACTCTTTTAGTTGACCTGGGCGGTCTTTGTCTTCCGTGTCAAAATCACCACTTCTAAACTGCACAAACCATCTCTCGCACGTTGAAATCGATGGAACATATTCAGGATAAGATTCGGTGAGCAATCGATGTGCTTCAGGTGCACTTTTTTTCAAATTGAAGAAGTAAAGCAAAACTTCCCGCAAATGATGCTTTGTTGGCACAAAATTCGACATTTTCGAAGTAAAAAAAACTTTGTTGTTTACACTATTTTGTTCAATGACTAATTGATAATAAATGACAGATGTTTACCCCCAAAATGCCATATAAGTTATTAAAGACACAAACCATTTGCAAAAAATACGCCATCTGTTGTGAATCCCGATTGTTTATGTTATACACCCAATAAATAAAACAGTACAAATTTATTATTGTATAAAATATTAATTTTCTAATAATCCTAGTGATTTAATAATTTAAAGTATTTCTGCTCTAGAAAAAAATTTAAATCGTAAATTTCGTCTCAATGATAGATTATTTTATAGTCCAAATAATTGTTCAAATGCAGTTCTTTTATAGTCCTAAATTTCACATAATGATACATATTTTACAGTCCAAATTTATTTTCTATCGTCGATATTTTATAGTCGTAATTTTCTCAACTCAGTGATTTTATATTGGTGTAAATAAAGCTCATTTGTTTTTGTATTTGAAATTTAGAATAATTTTTGTATTTTTTAAGTTAGAAATTTTCTTACAGATTTCTGTATTTTCAAAGAAATTTTTTTTTTTTTTTTGATTCTTTACAAATTATATTTTTAATTTGTTCTCTTAATTAAAAAAAAATAACCAACATTTAATAAACAATTTTTAGGAATTTTTTTTTAATTTTTGTTTGCATGCCCAAAAAAGAATCAAAAAGAGCTCAAAAAATATTATAAAAGTTTAAATTTTTGTATGAAATTGGTTCATCAAAAAAAAGAAGTCTTTTTTTGATCCAAAAACTACTCAAAAAAAATTTTAAGAACTTCAAAAGGCTCAAAATTTAATGTTTTTTTTAGCCTTATTTGAATTGTTCACAAAATATTCAAATATTTATTACATTTCTGAGGCAGTCCTAAACTATCTCATTGACTTCATAATTTGCCTCAAATTTTTGAGTATTTTATGATTCATTTAGAAGACTCATATTTTTGTCCAAAATATGAGCAAGTCAGGCTCAGTTTGTTATGTTATTTCTTCAATATTATTTCTATTAACAGTCCGAAGTCAGCCTCAATTGTAAACAGTCTTGTAGCCCTGAATTAAATTCATAACTCAGGGAATTCATAACTTGTAGATATTATAGTCTTCGATTGCTCAATTTCGTTTCTTTTTTGTATCTTTTCCCTTAAAGTATGACGAACAACTACAAATTCTATGGAATCGTTCGGATATTGTTGGTAAATTATCTCGTCAAATTCTTTATCCTCCCATGACTGCACAATGGTTTGACAAACCCAGAGGTTAGTATATAATAAAAATAATAATTTCTACAACTGTAATCTACACTAATACACAGCTTCTCATGATGTTTCAGGTGTTAGCGAATTATGCGAACAACAAGTACCAGCCCGTTTATGTTTACGATTTTTAGCATCATATCGTTGTTTAGCATTAATGGCCTTAGCTCTATTGATTGGATATCTCTTTTGGGGTTCATCCACATTTGGTTTAATATTATTATTTTTTATATCTGTCATCTACGTATTTGTCATGGCTCTCATATCATAGTGTTACTTCCTCCACTACATCTATAAAGCAGCACACAATAAAATATATGTTGTTAAGAATTCCTCCAGATTATATTTTATTTATAAAAGAATTAGGAACTACAAAAACCCAAAATATTTTACAATTTATTCCATACGTTTGCTTATAGATATATTTAATGGCTGATTTGGTACCGTAACTAATCTTAATATACTTTCAATGGGTGATTTATTTGTGCATTTCATATAAAAATGTTTGGACATCTGCAAAAGAAGAAAGATTTTATGAAATATATGTTAAAGATTATGCAATTTTCTTTTATATAAACCCACCTCTGCTATTATATACTGCATTTGATTAATGGCCAATTTACGTCCTATACAAGATCTGTTACCTATGGCAAAGGGTAAAGTAGCATTAGCTTCATACACGGCCTGATAATCTCCGGTTTCTTCATTTCGCAACCAACGTTCTGGCATAACTTTTAAAGGTTCTGGAAAATGATGCGGATTTCGGCCTGCCGTAAAGAGTGATAACAGAACCAACGACTTTTTTTGAGAAGAGACGACTTATTAGTTAAATATTCCAAAAATATAACCTATTCAAATCGACTTACATTCTTTTCTATGCGATAATTTTCAATCATACAATCTTGTGGTAAATATCTACCAATAAATGGAGCCACCGGATATAAACGCAGAGTTTCTTTGACTAAGCCTCTTACTAGAGGAGTGTCATGAGTATTCGGATTATGCTCTTCAAATAGGTTTTGCTGCAATTTTGCATCTTGAGACAATAAATATAAAGCCCAGGTTGTGGAGAATGCTGTCTGTAAGAAACATATTTTAAAAAATATCAAGATCAATTATAAAGGAAAATTGTAAGGTAAGGATAAAATAATTTTACTTTTAAATTTGAAACTCTTACGGTTGGTCTCATACTGTAGGTTTAACTTTAACTTAACAATAAACAAAAGAAAATTGTCAAAAAATGTACACAAAACAACAAATTTTTGGGTTAACTATTAACTAAAGTTTAAACCTGCAGTATGAGCCCCACCGTTATTGCATATTTTTAAAAACGAATCTAGTTCAAAATTAGGGATCTGCAAAAAGGCTAAACAAACAAAAAAGTAAAAACCAGGTTTAATTATCAAATTTTTCAAGACAATTAAATTTCTCTGTTTATTTTAAACAAATCTTTAATTAGATGATTTAAGCTAATATTTTTTATGTGAAGTCAGGTTTAACAATATACGAGGATGGCTCAAGAAATCCGTGATTTTTTAAATGAAAAACAATTGTTTTAGAAAAAAAAATATTCCTTTACATACACAGAAAAAACTAAAAACGAGCTTTAATTACGAAATTAATTATATTAATTAAAGTTTTAATTGATTTTGCACCTATCACTTCAATGATACTATTAATTACTAAAAATTGTATACGATTAATTGCAACAATAAAAATATTGATTCAATTAAATATTTGATTAACAATTGTCTTTATTTTTATCATATGTTTAATTCGATACTTTAGGTTAATTATTTTTTCTGTGTAGTCTTTTATCTCAATACACTTAGTCCAAAGTTTCTCCAATTTTTTCTGTTTCTCCCAAAAAATAGTATTTCTCGAGGTCCTCAAAATAGGTATTTGTTTGAGCAATAATAAGCCTCCTTTTAGCTCAATATTTACATCTAGTCTAAAGTTGCTGCAACTTCTTTATTTCTCCCAAAAATTAGGATTTCTTGAGATCCTTTTGTGAGTGTACTGATTTGTAGTACAATAAAATCAGTAGCCGCTACTAAATTTTAGCGAAATTGTTGTAAACTGCAATTCAAAATCGATTTGCTAAATCAGTTAAAAAATTTACTAAATATCAATCATTTTAGTACAATGAAATTAGTGTGAATAATTAGTAGACGCTATTAAATTTCAGTAAATTGTAAACTGCAATTTAAAATTAATCTTTTTTTGCTAAGTTTAGCATTCGGTTTTTTAAAATTAGTAAAATGTTTTGCTGAAATCAGCAACGAAAATTAGTTAAAATTATCCGTAATTTGTAATAAGAGAATAGCAAAAATTATTACTCAAGAAAAAAATTGTACTAAAAATCAATACAAAAATAGTAAAGTGCGATTGAAAACTGTTTGCAAATTTTTTTACTAACTTTTTTTTATCTGAGTTTACTATATTTTACTTTTTACTGCGATGTTATACCGTTTTGAAAACATCGATTCTTGTAGTTGTGTCGTCATATGGCGACGCTAGGATAATAAGGGTTAAAATGAAATAAAAGAAATTAATCTCTGATTATGTATTTTTTACGATCGAATTATTTATTATTATAAACTCAGTTGAATTTTACCGACAGTTGTATTTTACCGACTTTTCAAAAAATTCGGCTTGCTCTCCAAATTCCAAGCTAGAAAGTTACTACAAGGTTTTGTTTTCGATTTAACTAAATAAAATTTAACTGACATTCCAAAAAAGGGCCTAAGTGTACAGTCTAAGATTATACACAACCGTTCGTAGCCAATTTTAATACCTTTAAAATACAAGAAATAATTTACAAAATTCTGTTTGCATTATTAAACATCTTTTTCATACCGTTTTTTATTGCACAAATATGCAAACACCCAACTTTTTAAATAGGCGCCAAAAATGAAATTTGTAAATACAAAACAATTAAATTTGTTATTTTTTTTAACCTTGAAATTTTAATTTTAAGGAATTTTTATATGGAAAATAAAACTTTACAAATATTTCGAACAAAGAAAAATTGTTAGAACTCGAATTTCAATTAAAAAAAGCTGCATTTACAAATTCACTACACTTTAATCTTTAATAATTTAATTCGGAGAATATGAATTATATATATAAATATAGAAATCATGAATTAAGATAGATATTAGGTGTGTTTCTTTACTTTTTGGGTAAAGTTCGGTAAAATGAGAGTTAACAAGAAATACCCTCACGAAGTGACAAAAATGCCCAAAAGTAAACGAACGCGAAAAACCAAATTTGAAGCCCGAAAAATAAACGTCAATAGATTTGTGCATTATAGTTCGTTTTGGTGAGCGCTCTTTCTAGTTCTTGTTCAATTTGTTGTAAAAATCTAGATAGATTTTCTAGTTAAACCCCTTTTTAAATAAAAAATTTTAATAAAAATTGTCTTCTCAGGCATTTTTATATACAAAAAGGAATACGTACTTTATTAAATTTGGTAAAGATTTTAATATTAAACAAAAGCTTCGATTTATTTACATATTTATCTCTTTAACACATTTAAACAAGCGTTTTCAGAAAATGGTCGGTAATTTTATATAACCGATAAACTTTTGCAACTTTTATACTAATTTTTGTAAATGATAAACATATTTTCTGAATGAATTAAATGAGCGATTGAACTAAAAGAGCTATTAGTTGTGAACTAGGTCTTTGGTTCAAATTAGTGCATAGTTCAATTGAACTAGTTGAACCCAACTGATGATATAACAGCTGTCTGGGCTTTTTCGAACAAGAATATTACTCTCTCATGACAGCTCTCATTTACCCAATTGTGCAGTAAGAAAACGCTTTTTGGTAAAATTGGGATCCCGCGGGATCCCAATGTTAAATACCCGAACAGACTTAATATGTTTTCTGAATTTTAATTGATATTTTCTGTTTCCTTTAGTGTCTACTTTTTTCTATGTACCTAATATTTGTTGTACCTACCGTGTCACCAGCTGCTATCACCAAATCCACAAATATACGTTTAATCATTTCTAAAGGTGTTTCAGCCTCTTTAAGTTTTTCATAAAGACCACCTGGATATGCTGAGGTACGTTCCAAAAATAAATCAATTATCTTATATCCCTTTGAAAGCACTTGTTGCACATTTAATTCAAATTCTGACCACATTTTCAAACCAAACATTTTTGCCAATTTGGGAGGGAAATTCATTAAAGCTGAACTACTTTCAAATATTTTGTGGACTATATTTGAGAAATCATCTACAGCTTTTTTAATGGGTTTTATTTCCAAATCAGTACCAAACATAACCGATATTATAACTTAAGAAAATTTAACAAATAAGCTATATATTAAAAGAAAGATATTAAAAATTCTCACCATCTATAGACCATCTATAAAGAAGTTTTTCTAAATTTTCTATTTCCAAGCTATTACTTGCTGTTTTTTCTTGGTTTCTCATCAGATTATTATTCAATTTTTGTATTAATTTATTAGTACATTGTCTTATATGCCAATCCATCCAATTAAGATTACCACTGAGTAATATACGACTCAGTATACGACGATTATGAAACCATTCTTCACCATCCCTATAGTGTTTAACAAACATTTAATTAATTCTTATTGTTTTTTGTTGTTTAATTCTTATATCTTTTTATACCTACATGAAAAGCAAACCTCTTTGACAATCATTTTCTTTATTGTATAAAATCCAAGCTTCAGGTAGAGGATGTTTGGGATATGATCCCTCATTTATAAATACAGAACGCATTAGATTTGCAGATGAAACAAATATGGCATCTTGTCTACCACCCAATCGCTCACGAAATATATTGCCATACTCTTGGTGTCTTTTATCAATGTAAAGATGTAATCTACAATTCAAATTTTATGTATTAAAACTTCGAAATATTTTAGAAATAATTTTAAACATTATTCAAGAAATTGAATAAGAAACTTTATTTTTAAAGAATACAAATAACTAAAGTTTCATAGAGGCCAGGATTTGGTGCAAAATTATTTGGTCATAACCCCTACAATTAACGACGAATCAAAACGATATCCAGCAACAAAAAGATAATTGAGAACTCTGTCTTAAAACAAATTTAATATAAGACAGATAAAGAAAAATACTAGTTCGATAGTTTGATCACTTAAAAAATTTTAAATATTTGTCCTCAAAATTCTTGAAATTCTTCGTATTTGGGACCTGGGGGGTTACTGCGTAACTCGATTCAAAAAAAATTTCGAATTCGTAAATTTTGTACGTTTCATAAAAAAAAGTTTTAGCAAAAACCTTAATTTTTGAATTTTTATGTGTAGTGTACAAGGTTTAGGATAAAAATAAATTAAATAGTAGAATTTTTATACAGAATTATATTTTTAACAATATTTGCAAGATTTACGAATTCGAAATTTTTTTTTCGAATCGAGTTACGCGGTTACCCCCCTGATTTTATAAATCGAGGTCTTAATGTAGAAAACTCGAAATTCTTTGAATGTAAAATTTCTTTGAAAACAATTTAACGATCTTTTCATATTAACCTATTGAAAATTTCGTGCTTCGAAACGAAGCACGAAATTTTCAAACCATTTTTAAGAAAAGTTTTATGATATCATTTTAACTTCGAAAAGAGACAATAATTTTCAATATTTTTCTAATCTATTTTTGTTATTTATAAACTGGCCATAAGTTAGTAAATACTTACTTGGGTGCTGCTCCAGCTGCTATTAAATCAAAAAATGTCCCCACTATTGGTAAACCCTTAACCTCTGGAATGGGATGTATAACTTTCTGATTATTTTTAAACTGAAATTCTATTTCATCTTTTGTTTTATTTTCACAATTTAAGAAGTTTTGAAAAATTAACACTATTTTTAGCCGCAATATGTTGAAAATGTTACGCAGCCATATCAGAGAGTCTCGTTTAGTTTTTGAAGCCATTTAATTTACAAAAAATGGATTAGGTTTACGATTTTGCCACACTTTAACTTAAGAATTTTACTTTTTGCTGTATCATCAATTTATTTGATTGTAGTTAATATTCATAAAGTGTTGTGTTTAGTTCGCTGTTAATTTATTGTAAAATTTTTTTAATTCCTTTAGTACACTCATAGAAATAAATCTGTAGAAGTAGCAGAAAAAGCAACTAAAAATTAGTTAAAAATGACGTTAAATTATAGTAAAATAAGAACAGAAAAAATAAAACCGTTTAATTTACACAATGTTAGTTATACAATATTTAAGTTAACTTTTAGTTAAATGAAAATGACAAATTATACCGTAAAATCTGCAGAATTTTTGCTAAATATTAGTATGTAGACTAAAAATAGCAAAAACAAACTTTTTTTTGTGATTTTTAGGCTACTAATTATTTAGCAAAATTTTTTGCGGATTTTAGCAGGTTAATTTTTTATTTTCTATTAACTAAAATTTAACTTAATTGTAACTAAAATTCTGTATATTTAACAGTTTTATTTTTGCTGTTCTTATCTTACTAATATATAGCAAACATAATCTGCTAATTTTAAAAGTGTTTTCTGCAACATCATTTTTAACAAATTTTAGTAGTTTGAACTAAATTTTTTACAGACTTCTATTAGTGTACCTATGTTTTTACGTCTTAAATAAACACCAGACCCAAGGTCGAGTTCTGGTTTTTTTCTGTGTCGTGTGCTAATGAACTGCAGACACTTAGTTTTATTTTCAGCCAGATTCCCAGTTACTTCATCATCATTAACTTTACAAATGGAAGAAAACAAAATTACACTTTAAACTATAATAACGTCTTTCTGCGCGCTTATCAGAAGATCATCCAACAGTCACAATTGCGAGTTTTACTTGATACTTTAACTGCCCAAAACCATCTGAAAACAAAAGTATTTTTTCAACATTCATATGGACAACGACAGTAAATACTTTAGCAATTCAAATTTATAATTGTCTATATGATTTGCTGTGTATATCTCCAAAAGTCAACATGTGTGTTAAGTATGAGAGCAATATGGGATTGGTCTGGTAAGTTATTAAAAGTAAAATTAAGAGCTGATGAGATTTAAACAGAGTTGGGATTGAAGATATGAAGAGAAAAAATTAATGAAGATTAACGGAATATTCCAAACGAATTTAGTTTTTTAATTTGTTTTAAGTCAACAAATTCGGCTTCGGACATACCACAAAGGAGAAATCCCAAAATTGCCGCCGAATGCCAAAATAAAATGAAAAAATGTATACAAAATAAAGGGTTTTTGGGATACATACAAAAAATTACACTGCATGACACAGAAAAAAATAATGGAGATCTGACCATCAGTTCTGTATATTTCGGACATGCTGATTACAGTAATGCTGCATACACGCGAAGGAACATTCGTCAGAACATGTGTTTCAACTTTGTTTTTTTTAATACAGACAATGCCACACACAAAAAAAAAATGTATACAAAATAAAGGGTTTTCGGGATACATACAAAAAATTACACTGCATGACACAGAAAAAAATAATGGAGATCTGACCATCAGTTCTGTATATTTCGGACATGCTGATTACAGTAATGCTGCATACACGCGAAGGAACATTCGTCAGAACATGTGTTTCAACTTTGTTTACATTTTTTAATTAAGACAATGCCACACACAACAAAACCTCAAAAGAAACATTAGTTCTGTTTGTTTGTCGAACAAATCGCATCAAATATGCGCGGAAGAAAATCAAATTTAATTAATTTGTTAATTGTTAATTTTTCATATGCTGCTGTTTTTTAGTTGTATTTTTTTAGCTATCACATTTTATGTCCCATAATTCTCGCAAATTTTTATATTCATTTATAAAATTAATCTAGTTTTTATTATTTGTAATTGTCGCCACTTTCGTCTCTTTTATTTTCTTTAATGCGCAAATTACAAAAGCACCTCACGGCACGACTGCTATCAATGAACTTACACAGCAAAAACAGTAAACATCGATACACACGATAGAACATTGAGTTTGGAAACACAAAATATCAAAAAAATTTGATAACACGAATTTCAACACGAAGGAACATTCGTCAGAAAATGGGTATGTTCTGACGAATGTTCCTTCGTGTGTATACAGCTTAAGGTACAGTTTTTCCGCGAAATGTCTTTAAAATTTAGTGGTTCTGCATTTAGTTTTTTATATAAAAAAAAAGTTTCAAATGTAATCATTATAATTTTTTTGTAGTGATATGTAGGCACAGGACCTGCGGTCATATTTAGGGTTAATATCTGATGTGCAAAACTTGATATTGAAACCACTGTTCCCGTTTTATATGGATTTTTAGAGTTTTTATGGTTTTAACCAATTGTTATTAAACCGACTTTGATAAATGTTATGCCTTAGTAAAGAAGCAATTACCAAACAAGCATTTGGAAGAAATATCATAGCGACATACAGTCGCTATTCATGTATAGCGACATACAGTCGAACCTCGATTATCCGGTTTGTTCGGGACCATGCTCAGCACGGATAATCGAAAACCACGGTTAAAAGAGTCATACATATTTTAACTAAATCTTTGGTATTTGAAAGAGCCATTTCCACAAAAATACCTGTTGAGATATCTTTAACTACTGAAAGCACGGATAATAGAGTTAAACCACGGTTAATAGAGGTACCAGCATGCCCGTTAACAGATGTACCCGGTTAATCGTAGCCCGAATAATCGAGGTTCAACTGTATATGTTAAAATCGCGATTATTTTAAAATTCTATATGGCGCATAGCTTTCCAAGTTGGCCCCAAAGTCCAACTTAATGTAATATGGGGTTACCCCCAAAAACTGTTCTTGGAGGTAACCCCATAACTTTCAAAGAAAAAAGTTTCCATTTGCCAAAGTTATCGTACTAAAGAAATTATTATACTAATTTAAGTAAAAACTACGAGTAAACAAAATTTATAGTATATTTTTGGAATGAATTGAACAATTTACATACAGTGTTAATTTAAAAGTATATCCTTAAAGTGTACTATAAATTTTGTTTAGTTTTTACTAAAATTAGTATTATAATTTCTTTAGTACGATACTATCCTTAGTAAATAAGAAATAAGTATATTTACTGCGATAACTTTGGCAAATGGAAACTTTTTTGTTTGAAATTTTGCAAGAACAGATTTTAGAGGTTACCCCATATTATACTAAAAGTTGGACTTTGGGGACAACTTGGAAAACTTGCTGCCATATAAAATTTTTGAAAAATCGCTAAAGTGGATACATATTTGAATATTTTTAAATTTGTACTAATAACTTTTGTACAATTTGTGATATCCAAGTGTAGTTCGTCCAGTTTTTGAAGTGGCCAGGTCAGAGCGCCGATTTGAATCCCATCGAGAATTGGTGGGCAATTGTCAAAAGAAGATTTTCCCAATGCGAACGAGCACCGACCAACTTAGATGATCTTTGGTCAGGAGTTTCAGCGGAATGGGCTAATATTCCACCTCAAACTATTAAAAATCTCTTGGAAAGCATTCCTTCTCGCATAAAATCTGTTTTAAAGAACAAAGGACTTTCGACAAAATATTAAAGAAAGAACTTGCCGGAAATTTCAAATATGAACAATACTGGATAAAAGCGGTCACAATTTGCAATTATTTTTTTCATTAACTTCTTAATGATATAGTCTACTGTATTTAGGTTTTTATTGAAGAAGAATGTTTCAGTTTTATGCTTAAAAAAAAATCATTTAAGTTTCTATAATAAAATAAAAATTATAACAAATTTCGAAAAATCTTGAATTAATGTATCCACTTTAGTCCACTACTGTATAGGTCGCTATACATGCATACATTTTTTTGTTGAAATATTTTCCTTTTAATTGCTTCTTTACTATGGCATATGGTCGATTTGACATTAATTGGTTAAAACCCAAAAAAAAACTGTAAAAATCCATATTAAGCGCGAACAGTGGTTTCAATAGCCAGTTTTGTGCATCAAATCTTAACTCTAAATATGACTACAGGTCCTGTGCCTACATTTCACCACAAAAAATTTATATTGGCTGCATTTGAAAATTTTTGTATATAGATTTCATTGTAGATTTCAAATTCTGGCACTTGTAAATTTAAAATGTTTTAAACTTTAGTTTTTGTTTCCCCTGGAGTATTCAACCTTGAAACTGGAAAACATGGAAGGAATTCAACTTCATTTCCTGACTATTTTCTTGCAAAATTTTGATGCATTATTAAAGATTTGCTTAATGTTTATATGAACTTTTTAAAAATGCATTATTTTCTACACTAATAGAAAAAGTCTGTAAAAAATTTAGTTAAAACTACTAGAAATTAGTTAAAAGTGATGCTGCAGAAAAAACCTGCTAAATTAGCAGATTATTTTTGCTATATATTAGTAAGTTAGGAACAGCAAAAATATAACTTAAATCTAAAGAATTTTGGTTATATTTAAGTTAAATTTTTATTAATAGAATATAACAAATTAACCTGCTTAAATCAGAAAAAAAAAGTTGCTATATAATTAGTAGCCTAAAAAAATCACGAAAACAATTAGAATTCTGGAAGTTTTATTAAATATTTTTAATTGCAAATAAAAATTGAGCCTTTCGAAAACAGCAGTTTACAATTTTTTTTAGCAAATATTTCTGTTAATTTAACAGGATATACTGCTATTTCCATTCAACTAAATTTACTTTAAAAATAACAAAAATTTTGTAGATATAACAGTTTGTTTTTTTGCTATTTTTAGTATAATAATATTTAGAAAATTTTTCTGCAGATTTTACAGTACAATTTGTCATTTTCAATTAATTGAAAGTTAACTAAAATTCTGTAAATTTGACTATTTTATTTTTGCTTTCTTATTTTACTACTTATCTGCTATTTCAACATTTTCTGCAGCATCATTATACCCTACACCACTATGTGGTCAGGGTATTGTAAGTTTGTGCTAATGTTTGTAACACCAAAAAATATTGGTCCTAGACCCACCTTATAGTATACCGATCGGCTCAGAATTTTTTATTTCGATTTAACGATGTCCGTCTGTAGTCCGTCTGTCTGTCTGTCCATGCATTATTGTGCGCAGGTCGATGAAACTTGGTACACCGACTTATGTCGGCCCAAGGACGAAGCCTATTGATTTTTGTTAAAATCGGTCCATGTTTAGACCTAGTGCCCATATAAGGGTCCTCCCAAAATTATATTGTTTATACGCTGCAGGTCGCAAATATTAAGATATTTTGATGAAATTTGGTACACAGACCTATGTTGGCCCAAGAACGAAGTCTATTGATTTTGGTGAACATCGGTCCATGTTTAGACCTAGTGCCCATATAAGGGTCCTACCAAAATTATATTGTTTATACGCTGCAGGTCGCAAATATTAAGATATTTTGATGAAATTTGGTACACAGACCTATGTTGGCCCAAAAACGAAGCCTATTGATTTTGGTGAACATCGGTCCATGTTTAGACCTAGTGCCCATATAAGGGTCCTCCCAAAATTATATTGTTTATACGCTGCAGGTCGCAAATATTAAGATATTTTGATGAAATTTGGTACACAGACCTATGTTGGCCCAAGGACGAAGCCTATTGATTTTGGTGAACATCGGTCCATGTTTGGACCTAGTGCCCATATAAGGGTCCTCCCAAAATTATATTGTTTATACGCTGCAGGTCGCAAATATTAAGATATTTTGATGAAATTTGGTACACCGACCTATGTCAGCCCAAGGAAGAAGCCTATTGATTTTGGTTAACACGCGTCTATGTTTAGACCTAGTGCCCATATAATGGTCCCCCCAAAATTGGCTTGGTTACAAACTGCAGGTCGCAAATATTAAGATATTTTAATGAAATTTGGTTCGCTGACTCACATTATAGAAAATTTTGACACAAGTGCCATTTTAACCCATTCGAATTTCGGATCCCGACTTTAACCTTTTTACTCGTTTTTAACTAATTTTTAGTTGCTTTTTCTGCTATTTTTGCAGATTTATTTCAATGAATGTATCATAGCTAGCAAATTCGGTTCTAAGTGGCATTCATTTTTGTTTGATATACAGCTGTGGCCACGAATTTAAGACAATTCAAGTTTTTTATAATTTTATTGTTGTTGCCTTTATTTTTAAAGATCAAAATAGCGGCTAAATTCGCCACGAAAGGCAAGGAAATAGTTCAGAAAATTGTACAGAATTTAAACGTAATGTTTGTTTTTTCGTTTTGTCACTTGTTTTACGTGAGCGTGGCTTTTAACAAAAAATTAGCGATATCAACCTTTTATCAAATTACATATGTATAGGGTTTGGGAATTCCCGCCCGGGAATTCCCGGGATATCCCGGGAAAAGTTTGCCGGGAATTCCCGGCAAAATAATATATTTTTCCCGGGAAAACGGGAAATTTTTAAAATATTAAATTTTTTAAATTGTTTTTGTTTAGAATAGGATTTTTTAATTTTAGCCATAAAAACATTTTAAATACCAAAACAAAAATGTTATTGTTAAAATCTTTTAAAAGGGAATCAATTTCTGTGACACACAAAAAAATCGTTGCTAAGTAATTATGAGCATTTCAACAAATAAATATTTTTCGCAAAACTTATTCAAAATGTAAGTAGTAAAACCTAAAAACTTGGTAAAGTGTTTAAAAGAAATAACAAAAAGTTTTGTTTCTTACAAATAATCGCCCTTACTATCTAAATTTTTCAAATGTATATTTTAGTTAAAGTCGACTTTAGTTAAGATATTGGGTGGCAGTATACCTTGAGTTGGTTTATTTTTGGAGCATTCTGATTGGTTAATTTATTTTCAACCAATCGAAATGTTTAAAAATATAAATATTTTTGTAGGGTTTTCATACACAAAATGAAGAAAACCGTATGATTAAAAATAAAGTCGACTTTAAATTTAAAATACTTTTTTATATTAAGGGTGAATAATTTTATAAGTAACGTCCCAGCAGAAATTACTGCTTGCTTGGAAGCAGTTTTGTCAGGGAAAGTTGAGCAGTGAAGCGATTGCATTATTGATGATATCATGCCTGATTTTTGTTCGAGATAGCTCGCGTGAAAGCACTTGTTTCGAGATCCGAAAAGGCATGAATTCACCGCTTTTAATTAGAGCTCCTGTTTTTCTTTTAAAATGTCGATAATTCATGCCTTCTCGGAAGTGCATATTATAAAGCTTTTCAACTATTTAAAATCATGCCTTCTCAAAAGCACAATATTCATTTATTTTCCCGCCAAAATTAAATTTGACACTGGTAAAAGCGCCAATATAGCAAAAAGAAAAATAACGAATCTGGCATAAGCAATTTCGGAAAGTAATCACACAAAAAACAATAAATAACACAACAAATTATTGGGTTTCATATCAAACCCAACCCCAACCTAAGCAAACATCTCATACAATTTTTGTTTACAATTTCATAAGAATTAATAACGCTTTTGGAATTGCAAATCAGTTGCGTTTCGAGTGTTAGAGTAAAATGTCGTGTTTGGTGGACAGTAGTAGCTTGTAGAAAAAGAGCGTGTTTAAAATTTAATGTGGCTGGCGTTGTTTCGGTTTGCATAGTTTAATACAAAAATAACCTGTTGGGTAGACAGAAAAAAAGTAAAACAAAATATATGTATATAAATTTGGTGTAAAAAACAGAAAAGAAATAATCAATTAAAAAAGAAAATTATTTACAACTCGTGTATTTTATGTTTTAATAATCAATTAACTTAAATCATTTTATTTAATTGTTTATTAAACAAATAAAAAATTTAATTTTTTTAATTTGCATTACACAATTCGCGACTAGTACTATAGAAAAAACATATGAGTTTAAATTTCGGTCACATATGCGGTACTACAAATCACTCGAATAGTTATTGTGCTCCCAAACTAAAAGTAAGTATGACAGTTCTCATATTGTAAGAGCGAATAGAGTGAAGAAATTTATATAAAAAAAATAATAAAATATGCAGTGTTTTCTTTTATGACCAGAGATACAAGTCGAGTGGCGCAAAGCCGATTTTTTTCTTTCATTTTCCAATTATCACTTCGAATTTTATTTTAAAGCTTCGTTTTGCTTGATCAACGTCAGAAAATCCTTTAAACAGAAATCCTTCTGCCGCCGCCTTAATTTTTTCTTAGCTACCGCTGACTATTTTGCGTCGACTTTAATTGAAGCGTTGGACGGCTAATTTCTGCTTATTTTTTTTGCCGAACGTAGGGGTCGCCTTTTTCAATTTTTCGTTATAGCTTCGGCATTTAAAGTTGGAATTTAAAATGTGATATATCGATTTTTTTTGCCTCGAGGAGACCAGTATTTTGCTATAAAGGAAAAATCCAATGAACAAAATTTAAAAAGGCGACCCCTACGTTCGGCACCAATATATAAAAAAAATTCTACTGGGTTTATCTAAAAACTTCCTTAGCAAAAGTTTAATGATTTTTTGCGAGCTTTAATTTTCTGACATTATGGTGGTACATTAGGGTTGTAGCAACTGAGATCTGGTGTGTAACTACTAGAACGGGATACTTGAGGTCAATGGCCCTTAGAGCAAAATACTGGTCTC
Organism: Leucophora obtusa; assembly: GCA_949987735.1. Lineage (NCBI taxonomy): Eukaryota > Metazoa > Arthropoda > Insecta > Diptera > Anthomyiidae > Leucophora > Leucophora obtusa. Next base: position 358,963,724 of record OX465295.1, read on the forward strand.
CTCGAGAGAAAAATATCGATGTATCATACTTTAAGATCCGTCTGTAAATGCCAAAGATATAATGAAAAATGTAAAATGGCGACCCCTACGTTCGGCAAAAAAATATAAAATTTTTTTTTTGAAACCTTGCAAAAATACTTCATGTTGGAGGGTGTACGGCGCACCTTTTTTTTACCGTAAGGTGGTACGCTCTAATGTACAGCATTTGATCCTGTAATGCCTTGTTTGATGTAAATTACAAAAACAAATACATGGAAACATCAAGCCAAGCTGTACAGCATGCTTGATCGTCCGAAGAAAATATGCTAAATTCAGCAAAATCGTGAAAAACGAAAAATTCACTATAAGCTTATATATACATACATACATACATATATATTTTTTATTTTCAAATTTTTGCTTCAAAATTTGTACTTTATTTTTGCACATACTTTTAAAAATTTGTAAGTACTTTTACCTTCTTAAATTGAATCCGGCATTAAAAATCGATCAAGTCATCTTTTGCAAATAAAGCCCTTTGGATATTAACAATATTCATAAGCTTAACGGCATGTTAATTTGGTTTTAATTTAATTTAATTTTATTTACAATTTCAAACCAAGCCCATAGGGCCAAATATGGCTCACAATACAACTCACTAAAAAATACTACTAAATAAAGTATATATAATTAACAACAAAGTAACAATAATTAATTTACAAAAAATAAAAATAAAAAAACATATTTATGTATTTAAAAATAAAAAGAAAATAGAAATGTGTATAGAATACTTTCACTTTATATTTATGGTTTTAAATTTTGATTCGTTTTAAAATATTTTCGGAAATGTTGAACGAAATTTGAAGATTGATATGAAGTTTTATTAATTGAATATGTAAAATTCGTTAACAAATCTGAAAGTTGTAAGCGCAAAACTAAAAAGGAAAATTTCGAAGATCCTTGCAAGGTGTATAAATTATACTTAAACTTCTACAGCGAAAATATATTCTTTTTAGCGCTATTAGCAAACTAAACTACCCGATTGAAAAAGGTTTTAATATAATAGTATATAATTTGATATAATCAATCTAATCAGGCATGGATAATCTGATATATAAAATTGTATATAATTTTATTAATATAACTAAAATTATACAACTTAGATCTAATAACATTGGGTAATTTTCCCTATCAAATTATATAAAATTGTATATGGTTATATAGGTCTAACGGTTTATTTATAATTATTATACAATTTAATAGGGAAATTGACCCAATATTATTAGATCTAAGTTGTATAAATTTATTTATGTTGATTCAGTTATGTAATGTTATATATCATATCACATTAACAACACCTGATTAGATATAATTATATCAAATTATACAATATTTTATTAAAACCTTTTTTACTAGGGTAATCATTTTAAAACTAAATAAGTTATAAATAGTCGACGCCGACTATTTTACGACAACTTGCATCTCTGCTTGTAGCGGTTTACTAACAAAAAAAAATTAAATAGGGGTTGCATTACTTGGGAATTGTGTACTTGGGATTAGAAGGAAACGATCTAATACAAATAAAATCCAAAGATGGAAGATTATACAAAAAAAAAATATATAACACACTAGAAAACAATGATAACATCTAGGTCACTTCATTACAAAAATCATAACGTCAACAAAAATTTTAATTTTGCACATGTTGTCAAAAAATAAAAAAAGTGTTGCAAAGAGCTAATACAGGTAAGAAAGAAAGTATACGGTACAAGGTAATAAAGTGACGTTGTTCTTTAATTGTATGTGCCTATTGCTTTGCAATATTATATACATTATAAATGTTGGACTACACTAAAAAAAGTCAGTTAATGTAGCAAAAAAATTGCAGACTCAACAAATGCTTAGTCAGGAGGGTGGTAGAGAAAAATTGCTAACTGCTAGCATGGACCATAGATTACATAGATCTCTTACTCTTTGACATTCGCTGCCAGTGTACGTATCTCATGAGAATGTGTTGGACATACCTTCCATACCTATACAAAAAATATTTGAATGTGTTTGAAAAAATTGTATTTGTTGACAAAAGAAGAAGAAGAAGAGTTTGATATCTATGTAAGCTATGGCACGGACGAAGTAAGGACTGATTTTTATGACATAAACCAGAACAATAACAACACTGACGTTTTCAAAATCTAAGAAAGTTGGCAAAAACGACTTTAATTACATGTTCAAGTTTTGAGTCGTTCGAAGACGTTTAAATCTTTTAAAAACTTCAAGAATAAATAGATTTTATTCTTAAATTAAAAATTTGTTTAAAATTTTTTTTATTTCGATGTTTTTCAAAGTAAAATATTGTAGTGTGACTTCAAGTGAAAAATGCCGAAAAAAGTTTTCTTATTTTCTTTTGAACATTCGTAAATATTTTGTTCTGATATTTGTCAAAAAGAAAGCAGTAATGGCGATAAACACTTTGCGAGTATAACACTTTAGTAATTCCTCTATGATTAGGTTTGTACGAATACATTTCTAATAAAACTAGGAAAAGAGAAAAAATATTGAAAAAGTTGTCAAAATATTCAAAAGTACTAGCACAAAAAAAATTTAAAAATAGTAAAAAAAAAAAAAAATTTACCAAAATCGCAAAAAAACGTCCGCAGTGTGCAAACTTTAATGCGAATCATAAGAGTTAGTTAATTTAACATCGATTCACATAAAAATGTTACTAGTTTTAGCTGGAAGAAATTTTTCAAGTAAAATCGAGTAAAAAAGTTAAAGTCGGGCATGCCGACTATATAATACCCTACACCAGTCTGGTTAAAAGCCAAAAATTTCTATAAAGTGATAAAAGAAGAAAAAATCGAAAATATAGCCCATATGGGCGATAGATCCATATATGGACAGATTCTATCTAGAATAGAAAAGGCTTTGTCCTTGGGATCATGAGAGTCAGCGAACCAAATTTCATTGAAATATCTTTGTATTTGCGACCTGCAGCGTGTAAAAAACCCAATTTTGGGGGGACCCTTATATGGGCACTAGATCTAGATATGGACCGATTTTAACCAAAATCAATAGGCTTTGTCCTCTCCGTCCGGACATAGGTCTGTGTACCAAATTTCATCAAAATATCTTAATATTTGCGACCTGTAGAGTGCGCACAAGAATGCATGGACAGGCAGACGAACATCGATAAATCCAAACAAAAAGTGATTTTGAGTTGATTGAGTATACTAAAAGGTGTGTCTAGGTCCAATATTTTTTGATGTTACAAACATGAGCACAAACTTATTATACCCTCTCCACGTAGTGGTGTAGGGTATAACTAGTAAAATTTTCTCTTAAATTTTTTACTAGTTTTTACTATTTTTTTTTTCTTTTTACTCGAACGGATTTTTGAGTATAACTGGTAAAAATGGTAAAGGCTTCATTAGTCTAATAGTAAAGTAAAAAATCGCATTTGTAGTCATTCAATGTGTTAAAATAATATAGAAAATATTTTTGTCTTTTTTTTATGAGTTGAAACTGTTGTCAAGTAAAATCGTAAAAAAATTCTATTGAAAATAGAAATTTTTATTTTATTACTTGACAAGTAATTCTATGCACAAGAAACAAAAACAGTATTTTTTTATACTCTTTTTATTCATTATGTGCGTTCCCGTACGTTACCGCGGGTACCCGCGGGAACCCAAAACAGCCCAAACAACAACAATTTACACGCAATTTTGAGTACGGGAACGCTTTTGGTCTAGTTTGAGTAACTTCGGTAAAGTTCGGGAACAGACATATTATAAGAGTGCTACGTTACTTTTTTTACGATACTTCCAAACTAATTTAGGCTTGAAGCTAGTAAAAAATAGCATGTAAACAAACACACTTATTGCTAGCAGAAGAATTGCTTTGAGCAAAAAAAATTAGTAAATTCAGCAAAATATGCACTAACACGGAAATTGTGTTTCTAGATAACGTTTTTCGTCACACGAATGAAAATACAATAACAAAATACATGTAATGGAAAATCAAAATATTCGTCTCATGACAATAGTCTTGTAGAAAACATCCGTTAGTCAATTGCAAATGAAAAAATCCTTGCTAAAATTAATAAAACGTTTTGCTGAATATTAGTAGACTGAAAAAAGCTTAAAACTTGTTTAGACAAATTATGCTTTAGTTAATTTATTTGCTGTATATCCATTACTTATATGCAGAGCTTCGAAGAATTAATTCCCTAATTGCCTTTTTTTGAACTAAATTTATATTTTGGGAATGAATTCCCTGACCAAACTTAAGGAATTGAATGAATTCCTTTTTTTTCATTCGATTTATCTTAAAGAAATTCGATTTATCTTAAAGAAATTCGATTTATCTTAAAGAAATTCCTTTTTTTTCATTCGATTTATCTTAAAGAAATTCATTAATTTTTTTTTTAATGCCTTCATAAAATTTAATGAATTTATTCAACAAGGAATTCATTCAATTCTAGTTAATTCAACTTTTGGTCAAGGAATTCATTGAATTCTAGTTAATTCAACTTTTAGTCAAGGAATTAAATTTATTTTGTTTAATTCCCTAAGGAATTAAATTTTTTTCGTTTAATTCCCTGAATTAAGTTTTCAATTAAACAAAAAAAATTTAGTTCCTAGGGAATTAAACAAAAAAATTTAATTCCTTAGGGAATTAAACGAAATAAATTTAATTCCTTGACTAAAAGTTGAATTAACTAGAATTGCATGAATTTCTTTACCAGAAGTTGAATTAACTAGAAATGAATGAATTCCTTGACCAAAAGTTGAATTAACTAGAATTGAATGAATTCTTTGACCAAAAGTTGAATTAACTAGAATTGAATGAATTCCTTGACCAAAAGTTGATTAACTAGAATTGAATGAATTCCTTGACCAAAAGTTGAATTAAATAGAATTGAATGAATTCCTTGACCAAAACTTGAATTAACTAGAATTGAATGAATTCCTCGACCAAAAGTTGAATTAGCTAGAATTGAATGAATTCTTTGACTTAAAATTGAATTAACTCGTGTTGAATTAATTCTTTAGTGAATGAATTCTTTAAATCGAATTCTTAGTGTTTTGGTCAGGGAATTCATTCTATAAATTTAAATTCATTCACAGGAATTAATTCCTGCTTATGTTTTATTAATAAATTCATTCCTTTAATTAAAGAATTGAATTAAATTTTTGGGAATTCATTCCAAAAAGGAATTAATTCTTTTAAGCTCTGCTTACATGCTTATTGTTTACATTGAATATAAATGCAGTAGGAATTAAAAAAAAAACAAAACAAAATATGGCCTTTAAATTATTAAAACCCTTTTTATAAAAAAGCGAAAAGGGACACAAAAAAAACTTGACTTTATATATGTACATTAGACTGTCCCTTAACATAGCGATTTGTCGATTTTCGATCATTACACCCCCCCAGTTTTATTGGAAATGGTCCCAAATTAAAATCGATTTTTTTTTTGAAAACGTTAACCCGTGCCGAAAGTTGGACGAAAATGGCCCCTTTTGGAAAAAAAAGTGTATTACTATTAAAAATTCCCAAAATTCGAAATTTCGAAAGAAATTATTTTTTATTCCATTTATTCATTTAATATAGTCAAAATGATTTATATATGGAATTTTGACTTCATCGGATATCATTAACCCATTTTAGCCTGGAATCCAAAATGACCCACGAATTTGATAAAAATGCAGAAACGTGTTTTTTTTTTAAATTAATTTTAAAGATTTTTTAAAATGCCTAATTTGGAGATGTCGATTGCTATTTGTACCACATAATAGTTGGTATTAAAGAAACAAAATAAATTGGAAAAATGATAATTCGAGTTTGTGTTTGGAGCGACTGCTTTTCAGGACATTTTACAAAAATTTCAATGTTTTCATCAAATTTTACACGGTTTTCGGAAAAACAGCATTAAAATTTGGTTAGATTATAATTATCTTTTCATTTCTTTAAAAAAAAAAATGTAACCCTTAGTGGCCTGGGGTCAGAAAAGACCCATTGGACTTAATATTAATTATGACTACGAGATTGTAAAGCCATTAAATTGATAAAAAAAAAAATCTCAACTGGATAAAAATAATTATTTTATGTAACGTGATCCATATGGGGTTAATTTTAATACTTTTGGCCAAAAACGCCCCGCTAGGAAATTCAAAAAAAATTTTTTTTATTCATTCAAAGTGATATTTTTCCGAAAATTATGAAAGGTGTTATTCTGTACATTTTCTAGTGGGGCGTTTTTGGCCAAAAGTATAAAAATTAACCCCATATGAATAGGTTACCTCTATCCAAAAATTAACCTTGTGGGGCCTTGCACCCTCAGAAATTTTTAATAAAAATTTTCCTATTAAAATATTCGAGCTCGAGGCCAGTTGTTATTATAAAAATTAATATATTTCTCACTATTTCGACATTCATCGAATGACATCCTCGAATATTTTATTTAATTAGAAGTTGATAGGTCGAATAAACACAAATTTAAATTAAATTATAAAATGGTTTATATCTCGAAAACTTAGCTAGATAGAGCAAAACGTACAAAACTTTTGCTCCTGCGGAATATCCTTACCTAGCCTTAGATAATATGGACGGGGAGGGCGATGTGGTTTAATGGTTAGCGAGATGGACAGTTACCCGTCACGTTGCGGGTTCAATCGCCAACCAAGGCAACATCAATTTATGAAAAATAATAATTTGTATGATTTTTTTTATCCCTCATACATATCACAGCGTCCTCCTTCGGTGTTCCCATAGCACATAACCCCACCGAAGTAAAATAATATAACAGGGCTATGAACTAAAAAGCTTTAACAAAGTTCGCCAACTCACCATCAGATGGCGCGCAACAAATGTTCTATTATTCAACATCTCGCGCAATTATAGTGTTGCCATATTTGAAGCCCTTCATCTTTCACCACCTTCACTTGTTCTCTATCCCCTTTACACGTTAATTAATGGGAAGAATTTCATGAGTGTTGCTTATCTTAAAAAAAAAGAAAAAACTATAGTTTTACTAATTTTTTACCTAAACTTAGGTTTGTTAAATTTAACAAAAAATGTGTCGAAATCAACAAATTTTATTTTAAACCAAAAAACAGGAATCAATTTTAGCATACCTATCAACGTTAAGTATTTATGGCAAATCTAAGTTAAATCGATTAAAGTAAACAAATTTTGTAAACAGTTAATATTTATAATATTTGTATTTAGTGCCGGGAAGAAGTTACGTTAGAAGTGAAAATATATAAACGTTGAGTTTTCAATGTTAATAATTATCCATGTTGAAAGTTATCGTGCATACGAAAAGTAGTGTGCCAGTTTTTGGCTAAAAGACTAAAAGACTTTGCTATGTACTTTCAGTTTTTTTATGAGTTAACGGATATATGTAGTTAACGCGAAAACATAGCTTTTGTTAAAATAACAAATTTTTCCGTTGAGCCAACAGAAAAAAAAATAAATAAAATAAAATACATATAAGAAATATTTACTTTACTTTTGATTTCTTCTTTAACATTAGTAAAAAGTTTTGTGCTTTATATAGAATTTTTCATTCGATCAAGTCGATCTATTTTTTTGTGGTCGTTTTGTGATTATATAAGGGCTTACGTTTTTAATTAGTCTCAAAAAATGTTTGATAATAAAATTCAAAAAAGATTTTATTTAGAATTTAGGGCCTGTTTATGTTTTACGAAAATGGTCTAAACGATAGAAATTGACAACTACTTTCGTTAAAAATACATGGGAAACAAAAACAAATTTTCGTTACTTTGCTTTCGTTGGGACGATTTTTGTAATACATAAACTAGGGCTAAGTAATAGAAAAAATATGAAATTAAAATTTGAAAAAAATTTTAACCTGCTCGGGACCGGCAGCACGTTAATGTTTGAACTTGAATCCCAAATATCTCCCCTAGGTGGTGCTGTAAAGCCAGAAAAGTAATTAAAAATATTTCTTTGGCGTAGATCTACATTTCCATGAAGTTTGGTCGAAACATTCCCAGCCATTAAAATTCGCATATTCAAACATGCCTTACTTTTTTTGTCATTCAATAATTTTTTCGAATAGCACATTTGTATGGGAAATTGTTATTGGTTTCAGCTCAAATTTACATATAATAATGCCTATTTAATTCAACACCCTAAATATGACCTTGGGCTGGTAAAAAATACGCGTTCAATCGTTTTGTCTCCTCTACAACATATTCGAATTTCATCAAAATCTGATAAATAAATAAAAGCTGATTCGATTATTTGATGTTGTTTCGGATTGATTTTTATTTTTTTTTTTAGAATTTCTTAATATTTCATAGTTTCCAAAATCTTAAGAATTTGATATTGAAACTGCTCAATAAAACGGTTCATTGTCTGGAATAGATAAAGATACTGACATTTTATAATTGTTTATGTTTCGAAATACGATTATTACATGGTTGGCAAACACTAACCTTAAAATAACGATTTAAAACCTTTTCAAATGATTACCGTCAACCTTAAAATATCATCAACGAAATGATTTAAAATACCGTTAACCTTAAAACAACCTACCGAAATTACTCAAAATACCGTTAATCCTAAAATATACCAACGAAATGATTTAAAATACCGTTAAGCTTAAAATACCCTAACTAATTAACTTAAATTTTTTCGTTTCTTTCTCTGAAAAATATCACACATAAAATACTAACTTTCAGGTGTTGTTTACACCCAGACATAAGGTTTCACAAAGTCATGGTCCGTTAAGTTGTCAAAATTTTCCAAAAAAAAAGTACTATCGCTTACCTTAAAATACCACTAACGAAATAAATAAAAAAATACTCGTACCAATAACCTTAAAATAACAAAACGAAATAGCTTTAAATACCGTTAACCCTAAATTATTTTAAAATACTGATAACCTTAAAACACCCTAACGTAATACTTAACGTTATGTAAACCTAAGAACCGGTTGCCATCACTGGATTATCATTTTCTTATCTAAAAAATATTCAAACAATTAGTAGAATGTATAGTACAATGACTTGATTCTTTTTTCGTTCATATGGATTTGAAAGAACTCGTTGGCTAAATACTCACACCTACACACAATAATCATTATCACATTTTTAAATATTTATTTAGAATTGATTCAAAATTAAATAAAAAAATGTGTTGAACCATAAATAAAAACAAAGAAATTTTGTTGTTCCTACCAAAAGTTGAATGAAATTCTTGTTGCAATTCTTTAGTATAGTACGCTGAATAGAGATCGCCGACGTTGCAATTTAGGTTAAAACACAAGGCCATCGCAGACCATGCTTAAAATGATTGTGATGAACAGGGCAAGGAAGTTCATGCACTAAAACTCGTGTTTTATGTACATAAAATATGTATTACAAATTGGAAAATAGGCATGTAAAATTTTAAAAATATATCCCAAACCAGATAGAGACAGTTCCGTGAACAGTGGCAGTGCTGTTAAACTTGGTTCTTGAATTTCCCGAAATTTGTTTATATTTTTTAAAATTTCTTATTGTGTTTTGTTTGCAGATAGCTTTTGTTTATTTAGAAAATTTTCCAATTTCTCGACTGTGACAAATAAAGAAAATACAAAAATCTGATTTATCGTTGCACTTCCGTAAAACACTGTCGACATTACGCTTATCTGGTTTAGGCTTATGTATTTATTATTGATTTATTTTAGCGTTTTTAATGTTATCAATTAAATTTTACTAGTTTTTGGTCTTAAATTGTAATTTAATTAAATTAAAAATTACCGTTCATTTCGTAGGAAAGTATTGTACTTTCCTTTGTATAAACAAAAATTTTTAATATAAATTTGAAGATCAACTATGTATACATAAAATTAAAAGATCAACTATACATAAACATCATTCAATTTAACACACTAGATACAGTGAAAAATGTAATTTAATATGCCTAATTGTTTACTAACAACATGGATTTGTGTTGAAGACTAAAAATATTTAAAATATGCATTTAAAATTAACGGTTCGTTGTCTTTCATAAATCTGAGCTTCATAATATAAGTTGTCGATCAGTAGATTCTCTAACTTTTTACTGACAAAATTCGGTAGATAAATTGTAAGTTTACTATGAAAACTTGTCAATTTAACTACCAAATTTTGTCGTTAAAAAGTTACAGAATTGCCCCTCAGAGCTGAATTTCATAAAAACTGCGATACTTTAAGAATTAAAGTCTAAAGCAAAAACAGTAATAAAATAGGATAAAATAAAATAGCATTGTTAGAATTTCTTTGATGTTAGCCTAATTGAGGTAATTCGAATTTGTTAATCTGTTGCACTTTCAATATAAATATATCATCATCAATTATAATCCCATACTGGCATGGATACTGATGGTGGGTTTGTAGCTAGAACCGAAAATACGTATTCTAACCTGCTGGCCTTATCGAATTTTCTCAGTTTTTTTCACTGTGATTTACTTGAAAAAAAATTGTTAAAAGATATAAATTGTGCAAAAACTAATTTTAAGTGAAATATAAGAAATATGATTAATTAGAAATATGTTTTAGAACGTGCAATTTTGGCAAAACAATCAAAAATAGGCATTTATTAACAAAAATATGCAAAAACTATGCATTTATAGCAAAATTTGCAGAAATATGCATTTAAATCAAAATATGCAAAAATATGCATTAACAAATCGGTGCCATTTCGTTTTAAATTTGTTGATTCCGAAAGATAGTTAGTTTATGCTCTTCTCAAGCTAACCATAACAAACATGTATTTACATGAAGTTCCTTGCCCTGGTGATGATCATTTGAAATTGCGTTGAAAAAAACTCATCTTGGTGGTGATAAGAAAAATCCATTTCACTAAAACGGTATTGGAGCGAAGCTGTTTTAGTTTGTGTTAAATACAGAGCCTCTAAAGACTTTTATCCTATTTTCAGTTCTGATTGAAATGACATTCGGTTTTTCCATTCAATTTTAAAATTTTTGAAAATAAACAATGACGTCATTAAGGAGTGAGATCATAAAAATGTTAACACACATAAAGTTAAAAAAAAAAACAAACCACTGAATTTTAAGACTTCAAACCAAATTTTTATTAAATGAAATTTAATATAAAATCAAACAAAAAAAAAACCGCATGGAATTCTAACCACTACGAACAAAGTTATCCACTTTTTCCGGAAACCCTACCATTAAGGCTTTTATGGTAGTTTCTGTCACCTTTTTAGAGCAGGTGGTCCATCTACGTTTGAAATCTTGCATGTCCTAGGAGATCTTCTTTGTGCCATTTAATTCTCTTTTAACAATTGCCCAATACCTCTCCACTGGCCTGAGCTCCGGACAGTTTGGTGGATTTGCCTCTCTTGGTACAAAAACCACATTACTACCATTATGCCACTCCAGCGCTTTCTTGCTGTAGTGACAAGATGCTAAATCGGGCCAAAAGTAAGTGGATACATTGTGCTGACTCAAAAATGGATGAAGTCTCTTCTGCAAACACTCCTTGATATAAATTTCGATGTTTTTAGAGCCAGATGTCACAAATGTCTGGCTTCTTTCGCCGCAGCTACATATGGCTTGCCATACTAGGAATTTTTTAGGGAATTTCGTTTGCTTTTTCGACCTAAATTTTTCCGCAACATTTCCTAGAACATCGGAAACATAAAATTCTTGACCAGGGAGCTGCGAAAAATCAGCCAGGACATAAGTTTCGTCGTCCATTACACAACAGTTGTATTTTTGTATAAAATTTGATTTCAATTTTCGAGCTCTGGTTTTGGCCTCCAAATTTTTAAAAGCGTTTCTATCGGGAAATTTTTGAACTTTGTAGGACTTTAGTCCTGCCTTACGTTTCACTTTACGTACAAAAAAGTCCGAGCATTGGGCTAACCGAGCTGTTTTTCTGCCAGATGTGTTAGGAGCTCTTTTAAGGATGCTTTTAACTTTATATGCCTTACCGATGTTACGATAACCAGTCGTTGTTAATGTTCCCGGCTTCTTTTCAATTGTTAGGTGTTCCAGATACATTTTACCACTTTTGAAACTGTTTGGCGGCATACATTAGTCTCTTTGGCAATTTTTTTGTATGTACATGTTTGGTTTTGTTGAAAATATTTAATTATTTTTGAATGCACTTTTCTTTCATCGTTCATTGTGTAAAAACTTGCAAATTAAAACTCATGGTGTAAATTAATTTATTAACTGACATATTTTTAAAATGTAAATTGTCGAAAAAAAATATGAGAATCTTTAAACCAAAGTTATTGGCAAAAATGTGTGTTAACATTTTTATGATCTCACTCCTTAGTTTTATTAAAGGAATTTAAGGGGGTAATTTTCTAAAACACTTCGGTAAAGTGTTGCGTTATTTCTATAGAAATTGTTTTTGTTACAAAAACAATTTAAATTGAAAGTTCCCTTCACTTCACCCAAGTGTTTTACGAAATTAGGTGCTAAGATTTTTGTACTTATACAGCTGCGAAAAAAAAAATAGCACCAATTAAAGATTTTTCTAATTTTATCCCCGTTGCTTTTATTTTTAAAGATCAAAATAATGATTAAATTGTCCCCGAAGTACTGGAAGATATTCCAGAAAATTGTAGAAAATTTTAGTGTAACGTTTGTTTTTTAACTTTGCTTCCCGTTCTAAGTAAGCGTGGCTTTTAATGAAAAATCATCGATATCGAGCTTTCATCAAATTATATAGTAAAATTTAGCGAGTACTGATCGGATCTGCACAAACTAAATATTGTTGAAAATTCTATAAAATTTCCTTAAATCTTGCATTATTTTTATTCACAAATGGCGGCCAGATTTAAAATGACACCGGTTTAAATATGAGTAAATTTTTCTTTGTTTTTAGCGATTTTAAAATAAAGTTAACAACAATGAAATTTTAAAGCGAATGTTATTATGATATGCTTACCACGATATAACAGATCAGTCAGACTTTTTTTTTACATTATAGTATAAAGCATTTCATATTAAAATCTCAGTGTTGTTAACTTTATTTTAAAATCGCTAAAAACAAAGAAAAATTTACTCATATTTAAACCGGTGTCATTTTAAATCTGGCCGCCATTTGTGAATAAAAATAATGCAAGATTTAAGGAAATTTTATAGAATTTTCAACAATATTTAGTTTGTGCAGATCCGATCAGTACTCGCTAAATTTTACTATATAATTTGATGAAAGCTCGATATCGATGATTTTTCATTAAAAGCCACGCCTACTTAGAACGGGTAGCAAAGTTAAAAAACAAACGTTACACTAAAATTTTCTACAATTTTCTGGAATATCTTCCAGTACTTCGGGGACAATTTAATCATTATTTTGATCTTTAAAAATAAAAGCAACGGGGATAAAATTAGAAAAAACTTTAATTGGTGCTATTTTTTTTTCGCAGCTGTACAAGAAAACTAAAAAAATAATATAGGAATTAACAGTTCCTACAAAAAAAACTACAGCCTAACACCCTTATTTTGAACTTTATAACAATGACAAAATTGTGACAACAAAGACCATTCACCACAGTGTTGTCACAATTTTGTCATTGATATAAAGTTTAGAATAACACCCTAAATATGAATTAATTCGATTTAAAAGGAAATCGAATGCTATTTTTAAGGAATTCATTCAAAATAGAGAATTCATTCTTCGAAGCTCTGGTTAAATATAGCTACTTAAATGTATTTACATCATATCTAAATAGGAATTGACTAACATAACACACTGATCGTAGACGTAGAGTAGTAGTTTATAATATTTTTTATCAGAGTTAGTTGTTGTTTATTCTCAATTATATTTATTCGTTTTATCTTAAAAATAAATAAAATGCTTTCAGACATATATTGTTAAACTTTAATAATTGCAATTATTTATTAAGTTACTGGATTACTTGCAAGGAAAGACTCCCAACGCGGACCGACACATCTTAATGAGCTTCGGATATGTTGTAGAGGAGAAAAGTTTAAAGGACATGTACGCTTAAAAAATTTTTAGTTTTTTCGATTATTTTATATTTATTCCATAGTAATATAGGAAAATTTGATGTCAAAAGAAAGGTATTTCAGAGGCCTATTTACATGTGTGTAAAAAAATGTATTTTTTTATGGGGATGTATACAGGGTTAAGGGCCGAATTCACATATATAAATCCTTATAATATTTAAGTGAGGGCGTGTTTCGTCTTTTTTCGATATTCGGCCTACTTCGGGTTCGAGACGAATTTTCCCGAAGGTCTATATTTTTAAAGATTTGGGAACTTCTGACTGCTTAACATAGGCAATACGGGTGTCAAACTTTAAAAATAATTTTAAATTTCAGACATGTCGACAAAAAAGTATGAAAAATGGAGTTTTTCCCCAAATATCTTTTTTGTTTGTTATACAACATGCCAAGTCTTTCTGCATCACCTAATACAGTTTTCAATAAGCTTTCCAGCGATATATACTACTATACACTAGACCGTACCACCAAAGTGCGCGGTGCACCTTCAAATATAAAGTCGCCCTTTTTAATTTTTCGTTATATCTTCGGCATTTTCAGTCGGATTTTTAGTGTCCGATCGAACAGTTCGGCCAAAATGCGACATTTGTTCGGGTTTTCGGTATTTAGAGGCATTCTTGAGAATATCTGATACTGGGACAATGTTTATTGAGCCGGTTTAATGCTATTTTGAATGTTAAATTTAAACTCTAACCGGCCTAAGCTTTTTTGCAATGAAATTTATAACATGTGTTCCTCACGAAAAATAAACAATAAGTTCTTCTACAAAATTTTTTTTCGTTGCCTACTTTAGGCGATATGGTCCAAAATAGTTTAAGGGTGAATCTCGAAAACTAGCGCATAAAAATTACTAGGTTTAGGCACAAATTATTTCTCTTAACAAGATGTAATTGCAATAAAAAAATTACATTTTTTGTGCTGTTACTTAAGAGGTTGTAGCGAATTTCGTTTTTCGAAAAATGCGAAATTGAGCGAAAACGCACCAAAACTTCAATATATATTATAAGCTTTGCTACCTATACCAAATATATTCTTTTTATCAAATTTCAGAAAAATCCGTCCATTCGTTTTGAAGTTAAGGCGATGTCCTTTAAAGGTATCCTTATGGAATCCTGTGCGTCCTTGGACCAAAGTAAGGAACTTTTTGAATAGATTAAGCTTCAGTCTTACTTCATGGTCACTATCAATTGTTTTAGTCAATTTAAATATGTTTTTAAGATTTTTGAAACTTTTGGTTGTTTTAAAATATTTAATTTTTTAAATTTTACGAAATTTTATCTTTGACACTTTCTCGCTTCCAAACCGTGCATTGTATACGAAAAAATTCTTCACAAAAAATTTTATAAATTTTGTTTTCTGTTGAAAAAGCATAATTTCTTATTATAAAATACCCCTTTGGCGCTTTTCTGGTCAATTTAATATACCCCGACTGGAGGGGGGCTTGCCGGTTAGAGGGTTAAGGAAAACTCTGTAGTTTAGCTGTAAAGTTAACTATTCGGCCGCCGAACTTTTTCCAATTTGGCCGAACTGTGGCCAAACTGTTCGGTCGGACTCTTCGGATTTTAAAGTGTGATATATCGATTTTATTGCCTCGAGGAGACTGCTGGATTTATCGAAAAACTTTCTTAGCAAAAGTTTAATGATTTTTTGCGAGCTTTAATTTTCTGACATTAGGGTCATACATGAGGGTTGTGGGAACTGAGATCTGGTGGTAAATACTAGAACGGTATACTTGAGGTCAATGGCCCTCAGAGCAAAACATTGGTCCCCTCGAGAACAAAAACGTGATGTATCATACTTTAAGATCCGACTGTAAATGCCAAAGATATAACGAAAAATTTAAAGAGGCGACCCTTACGTTCGGCAAAAAAAAAAATTTTTTTTTGAAACCTGCTTGCAAAAATAATTCAGATACGACGGTGCTACGGTCTACTATACACATATAGCAAACACAAACATACATATTCGTAAAAATATACATATTTTCCGAGTATGTACTGTGATAATACAATAGTTGCTTTGTATTTTTAATTTGATACCCGACCATAATTACAGTTAACAACAACTAATGATTCCTAAACAAACTGTCATTCATGTAGTAACTGACAAACTGTATTCTTGCTCATTGTAATAAAAAGTAAAGGCTTCATTAGTCTAATCGTAAAGTAAAAAAACGTATCTGTAATCAATTCAATGTGTTAAAATAATATAGAAATATATTTTTATCTTTTTTCTATGCATTGAAACTGTTGTCAAGTAAAATCGTAAAAAAGTTCTAGTGAAAATAGAAATTTTCTATTTTATTACTTGACATTTAATTCTATGCACAAGAAAAAGATAAAAAAATACAATATTAAGTAAATAAATGTTATTTTTAGTTTGACTCAGGATCATAAATTAATATCACTTTCTGTTTAAATTATTTTCAAATCAAAGAAAGATGATACAATTTTTACAAGTAAATTACAAAGAATAAAAATTATTGAAAAAAATCGATAAGACCAGCAAGGCAGAATGCGCATTTTCGGCTTTCGCCTTTGAGTGGGTTAATATTTTGATAATCGTCTACTTACGTGGCTGTTGAAAGCAAATCAGGTTTGTTATCAACAACTCAACTTAGACTAACATCAACGAAATTTAACAATGCTATTTTTATCCTTTTGTTATTATTACTCTTTTTTGCTTTGAACTTTAATTCTTAAGATATCTCAGCTGATTCTATTCAACTCTGTGTATGATAAACACAGATTTTTGAATTACAACGAATTAAATTTAAATTTAAATGTATGTTATTAAATTATATTTTTGCACCGTGTTAATGTGTTTAAGATGAATGAGGGAAATGTTTTTAGTTGATCTGTTAATTTTAAGTAAATGAATGTTATTTTTAGTTTGACTCAAGATCATAAATTAATATCACTTTCTGTTTAAATTATTTTCAAATCAAAGAAAGATGATACAATTTTTACAAGTAAATTACAAAGAATAAAAATTCATTCATTTACTTAAAATTAACAGATCAACTAAAAACATTTCCCCCATTCAAAATACAATATTTTTATTTTTTATACTCTTTTTATTCATTATGAGAATGATACGTTACTTTTTTTACGATACTTCCAAACTAATTTGGGCTTAAACATCGACAAATTTGACATCAAATTAAATATATTTTAGAGATTTACCTAAAAAAAATAGTATAAGTTCTTTGCTCTCTATCCTATATCACAGTTTCTTAAAAAATCTGACGGTCCGGCCGAGGAGTTTCCTTGTTAGAAGTTAATGTCAGAAAAATTATTCAGAATGTTAAATGCCTCAGATTATATATATATATATATATTTGTTCCTTTTACTCTTGCAAGGAGCATAGGGCCTCAGATTATAAGTTATAAATATCAGTTTTCCTAATCTTTTAAATTCTAGAATTTACAACAGCATGGATAGTTCGCAGAAACCACATAAAGAAAATCCACGAAGATTTGCTAATATATTATCACAATTATTTTTTGGTTGGTCAATACCATTGCTCTACAAAGGTTCCAGACAGGGACTAACTACAGAGGATCTTACAAAATGTATGCCACAAGATTGTTCGGAAGAATTAGGAGATGAATTGGAAAGGTAATACTAACGCAATTTGAGTTTAAATCAAATATTTATTAAACACTTATTCTCACCTTTCTCTAGGCACTGGTACAAAGAAGTGGAAAATTCCCGTTTAAAAAATCGTGAACCATTGTTACGCAATGCCATTCTAAAAACATTCTGGCGTTCCGCTATTATTGACGGTTTAATTTGCCTTATTTATATTGTTTTGAAGTGTGTAAAATTTCTGCTTCATTTCAAAAGAAATATTTCTTATTAATTTTATATTTACACAACTATCTATTACAGATCACTTATACCCGCAGTATTGGCGCAACTATTGATGCAATTTCAAAAGCCTATAAACATTATTAATACTTCGTTAAATACACAATTATTAAACGGCAATTTAACCCATCGAAGTACGCGAGCCATTGATGTAAATTCAAATGGCAATGATGGAAGTAAGTACAAGGCGGTAGATATATTTAAATATTTTTGCTCGTCATATATTTAATTACGAGGGTAACTATTTATATTTTGAGCATAACAATGAAGAAACAGAAATTTCCTATTGAAAATGTCTTTATTATTTTTCAAAATATTCTCCTTTATGATCTATATTCTTTTGCATGCGTTCGCACCCCTTGTCATAGCATTTTTTCCATTCCGCGTGAGACACCTCCAAAACATGGTTTTTGAATGAATCTACGACTTTTTCTGCTGACGAAAATCGTTGTCCACGTAGTTTATCATTGATGTGCGGGAACAAGAAAAAGCCATTGAATGACAAGCCGTACGGCGTATTACCCATTAATTCGATCTTTTGAGTGCTCAAAAATCCACTTGTTTGAGCCGATGTGTGGGAGCTCGCGTTGACAAGGTGGAGAATTATCCATTTTTGGGGGTTGGATTTTCTCATTTCTCCGAACACTCCTGGCAAGCAAGTTCTACTTTGTTCTACCAGTTTTTCAAAATTCTTCGAGAGTGAACTACTTTTGTTGGATTTCATTCATCTCACCCATAATGTAGACTGCTGTTTAGTTTCAGGCTCATATGCATAGATCCATGATTCGTCACCTGTAACGATCTTATACATGTCTTTTGAAGCACCGCTATTGTATTTCTTGAGCATTTGTTTGCATCAATCGACCCGCAGAGATTTTTGAGCTCTTATTCAGAGGACAAATCTTTTTTATGGCTTAATTTTGGTGCAATATTTTATTTATGCTGGTGGAACTTATGCCTGAGGTAGCCCCAATCTCAGAGTATGTCACATGACAATCTTGCATTATCAGTTTTTTCACAGCATCAATGCTTTCTAGCACAACAACGGATTTTGGACGACCTTCTCACAATTCGTCCTGGAGCGAAGAACGTGAGCGATTAAATTCGTTATATCAGCGTTTCACACTTGCAAAGGATGGAGCTTCATCACGAAAAATTGGATTTAATTGGTCTATGCACTCTTGTCGAAATAATCCACATCGAAAATCGCAATAAATCATTGCCCGAAAATTTTCACGTGTTGACACACAATTTTGACTTTTCTGTAAACACCACAAATAATGCTCAAACAAAAAGTTCTAAGCAAGGGAATTATCAACTGGCGCCTAACAAGTGTCAAGTGGCCAAGGCTCAAAATATAAAAAATTACCCTCGTATCGCAGTGGCTATGTAATTCTCTAACTACAATATATGTTAACAGCTTGTGCCTGCAAACGCGCTAGTGTTAATGAAAACCAAAGATGAATTGATAAATTTTATCAAAGGAATTAAATATGCTAAAAATCCCATTTTATGCTTAAATTATAATATGTTTGACGAAATCTATCAGTAGCAACAATAAAAAATACCATTTCATCATTAAAAATTCGCGAAAAAAATTTCAATTTCCTATATTTCCACATTTTTATATATTTTTTCTCACTAACAGAGAATTGCATACTCTTTAGAGCTAGACTAGCAATCTTGAGGTCGCAAGTTTAATACACTCGTTCAAAAAGTACTGAACAAATATTGAAGCCGGAGTACCCCTCTCCCATGACAACTCAAAGTAAGCATTCTTTGAAAAATTTCTGTTTTTTATTTAGGAAATAACTTTATCTTCAAAGGTTCACCTCTCGATTCGGAGGTTCCAAATTGGACTGTAATAGTACTATGTTTATGGCTTTATATTAATCGCTTTGAAAATTAGGATTCAAAAGTAATTGTAAAAAAAAATCAAATCAAAAAGAACTACCTCCATAAAATCACTCGTGGATCCAAACTGGACTGTAACTGATATGTTTCGATCTGAATTTAGTTTGGCTCCATGGAGTATCCAAACAGGAATGTTATTGTGATAAATGGTATTCGATTTGGATGTAATCGTGATGCCATATACTTAGTATAGAAATAGGACAATAATCTTTAAAACTTTATTATTTCAATTTGGATCTATTGTGATAAAATTGCCTATGCAAACAGAACTCTTATCGTTATAGCTTTCTTCGCTTCGATTTAAATACAATGTAACTTAATGGAGGATCCAAATAAACCCATAATCATATTAATTTTATGGCTTCTATTTAGATCAAATCATGGTTAAATATTCCTTCAGAAACCGTGTATATGTGCTGTTGCTTTTATGACTGGCGGAAAAAATAAAAAAAAAATTCATTGCTATTTTTCCCGTTTTTTTTTTTTGTTTAATTTTCTATATAATTTTTTTACATTTTCAGCTGGTTTCAATTCATTGGATGCAAATGATAAATCCTCCCCAGGTAACCTTATCAATTCCTTTCGAGATGTTAGCAATGAGACAGTAGTCCAAGCTGTAAACGAAGGATTGCAAAATATCTGGAATGATGTAAATTTATTGGGTGCTATTTTGGTGCTTTCCACTTTATTTTGTTGTTTTCTTATACATCATGTCGATTTAAGACAAAGATTAATGGGTGCTCGCATGCGCATAGCTTGCTGTTCGTTGATATATCGTAAGGTTAGTAGGAGAGAAATAATTTTTAATAACTTAGTAGTACACTTATCTTGTTCTTTCTAGACAGTCAGTCTTTCTATGAAATCTGCTGGTCAGACACCGGCTGGTTATCTTATAAATCTCCTATCGAACGATGTTAATCGTTTAGATTATGGTTTTATATTTGTCCATTGGATATGGATTATGCCCTTACAAGCTGTACTTATTTGTTACCTAATATGGACTAAAATTGGTTTAGCGGCTGTGGTGGGAGTTGTAGGTTTACTGCTAAAAACTATACCCGTTCAAACAGGTCTTAGCAAGTTAGCTTCGAAGTTGCGCATGAAGATTGCCGAAAGGACAGATGCTAGAGTCGGTATTATGAACGAACTGGTACAGGGAATACAGGTCATCAAAATGTATGCCTGGGAAAAACCATTCCAAAATGTTGTCAAGGAAGCTCGACGTCGGGAAATCAAACAAATACGTTATGCCTCCTATTTGCGTGGTTTCTATTTAAGTACCATGGTTTTTACGGAACGTTCAACTTTGTATATTACAATAGCTGCTGCTGTTCTTATGGGAAACATGATTTCGGCTGATATTGTGTTTTCCATGGCTGGTTATTACAATATCCTACAATTAGTAGCAGCCATTTGGTATCCATTGGCCGTATCATTCGGTGCCGAGGCATTGGTTTCATTAAAACGCGTACAGGCATATCTTCAACAAGATGGTTGCGAGGAAAAGGCTTCGGGTGTAACTTATAAATCCAATAATGAAGGTGATAAACAAGCTGTGGTACTTAAACAGGTGGCCGCAAATTGGGATATTTCGAAACCAACAAAAACTTTAGAAGACATTGATTTGGTAATACCTAAAGGACAACTGTGTGCGGTTATAGGTCCAGTGGGAGCAGGAAAGGTAATTAGAAGAGTTCTTTATCTATATCAAAAATTCCTAATATTTTCTTGTATTCAAGAGTTCTATTATCCAACTTATTTTGGGAGAACTTCCTGTAACCGAAGGTGAGGTAGTTGTTCAAGGTGATTTATCTTATGCTGCTCAAGAGCCTTGGCTATTTACGGGTACTGTACGTAATAATATATTGTTTGGTGAAAACTTTGATCGTAAACGTTATCGTGACGTTACCAAATGTTGTGCCTTAACCACCGACTTTGAACAATTACCAAATGGTGATAAAACTATAGTGGGCGAAAGAGGTGCGTCACTTTCGGGAGGTCAAAGAGCTCGCATAAGTTTAGCTCGTGCTATTTATAAACCAGCAAACATATACTTATTAGATGATCCTTTAAGTGCTGTGGACGCCCACGTTGGGCGCCATTTATTTGATGAAGTTATAGGTCCCAAAGGTCGTCTGGCCAGCGAGAAAGCTACTCGTGTTTTGGTTACTCATCAAATACACTTTTTAACTGAAGCTGATTGGATTGTTATAATAGAAAATGGCAAAATTTCCAGGCAAGGCACTTACAATGATTTAATATCTAGTGAATTAGATTTTGCCAAACTTTTGGAACGTCCCAAACAAACTAAGGGTAACAGTAGAAATAGTAGTGCTGATTCAGACGATCAATCGATATTTGATGAGAACGATGACGATATACCCTTTATTGATGGACAATACGAAGCTGGTTATCAGCCCATTAGAAGATCAAGTACTGCAGAAGGTTCATTTTCACGTAAATCGGTAAGTTTAAGTTTGATCTACCTAATCTGTATTTATAGTCATGTTATGTTGTTAAATGTAATTTTAAAAAGGAAATTCGTTGGCAGACAAGAAGCAACACACAACAATTTAAGAGCGATATAGATGAATATGACTCAAAAAATTGCTTAGTCAGAAATTACTAACAATTTCAGTTTAAATAATCACAAATGTAATTTGATTTAAAATAAATAACTTAAAATGCAGTTATTTTTAACGGTAAAAAAATTAGCAACTAAAAATTATTGTAAAAAAAAAATACAAACTAAAATCTATTACAGCCCGCAAATTTAGGCTAACGTGTCCGAAATCTCAACTTGGCATTACATTTAGTTCGGCCGTTCAGAATTTTTCCAATTTCAGTATTTTTTCAGAAATCTTTATGCAAAAATACAAATATAAGATATCCTTTTTGATTAAAAACGAGTGAAAAAGTTAAAGTCGGAAATTTAATTTTCAATTAGAATTGGTTAAAATGGACTTGTGTCAAAAATTTTTTATAAAATGTTAAAAGAGAAAATCGGAAATATAGCCCATATGGGCGATAGGTACAAATATGGACCGATCCTATCTAGAAACAATAGGCATTGCTTGGGTCCTTGTGAGTCAGACAGACGGATGGACATCGTTAAATCGCAATAAAAAAGTGATTCTGAGTCGATCGGTATACTAAAAGGTGGGTCTAGGTTCAATATCCACGTAGTGGAGTAGGGTATAAACATTTTTAGTTTTGAAATATTAGGCTTGTTCTATAGAAATATTAAGCTTGTTCTATAGAGACAACACAACATCAAAATTGCCCCTCTGACGGGCTATTCTGTAACTTTTTAACGACAAAATTCGGTAGTTATATTGACAAGTTAACTACGGAATTTTGTCGTTAAAAAGTTAGAGAATCCCAGTACTGGTTTAAAAGTTTAGAAAACCTGTCCGAACAAAATTGTTTATAAATAAATATTTGAACAAACATACATATAAATATTACCCAAAGGGTACTTTTATGTAAATATTGCTTTCAAAAAGTGTTGGTTTATGACTGGTTTTACAAATCAGACAGTTCATATCCAAAAGTACAAAATTCCCGTTGAATTTTTGTACCTTATGTAATATCTCGATTTGTATGATGAGTTGGGGCGATGCCCGCAGAACAATTGTATTGTCTATCATGAAAATGAGCAACCTTTTTGAGTTTATTAATAATTTATCGTCTTCGCACACAACCTAAATTTCGGAAATTTGTCTTTATTTTAGGAAAGTTTAGAACGTGAGGTACCTGATGACAAGGAATTGGCTGAAGAACAAGCTGAGGGCGGTGTTAGTGGACGTGTGTGGTGGGAATATTTTCGAGCTGGCAGTACTGTAGTAGGTTTAAGTTTTATGGCATTTGTAATGATAATGTCACAGGTGGTATGCAGTGGTTCGGATTATTTCGTAAACATATGGACCCAACAGGAATATTTGAGATCCATTAATCAAACTACCATCCTAACAACCTATGAGTGTCTTTATATCTATGGAGCCTTGATCATAGGAGTAGTAATAGTAAGTATTGTTACTGCTACATTCTTTAGAATAGTTTTAATTTCCTGTTCTCCTTTCGTTCTTTAAGATGACTGTTTTTCGTGGTTTTCTGTTCTTTAAAGTTTGTATGCACGCATCTAAAATTTTGCATGATCGTATGTTTGGTTCTATACTCAATGCCACCATGCGTTTCTTCGATCAGAATCCTTCGGGTCGTATTCTTAATCGTTTTTCCAAAGATATGGGTGCTATAGATGAATTTTTACCCAAAGCTATGATGGATTTCATACAAATAGCTTTAGTAATGTTTGGTATTTTAATTGTGATATGTGTGGTTAATCCTATATTAATGTTGACCATATTGGTAGTGGCCATAGTAGATATTCTTATACTACAAGTGTATTTAAGACCATCACAGGATTTAAAACGTTTAGAGGGAATTTGTAAGTCTTTCAAAAATGTATAAGAATTACTTCCTCTAAGTTTTAATAACATTTTCAGGTCGTAGTCCGGTATTTTCTCATTTATCAGCCACTTTGTCGGGCATAGCCACTATAAGATCACGTAATCTACAGGATACGGTAGCTAAAGAATTTGATAATTTACAAGATGTTCATAGTGGTGTATGGCAATTAACCATGGCTTCAAATACAGCTTTGGGTTTATGGCTAGATTGTGTAAGCTGTTGTTTTTTGACATCCGTAACATTCAGTTTTATTTTAATAAGTGGACGTAAGCATTTTAAATCTTGTGAAAATTTTATGTCGTCTAAACATTTGATTTACTAAATTTTAACAGAAACTTATAGTGGTAATGTAGGTCTCGCTATATCCCAAGCTATGATTTTAACAGGCATGGTTCAATACGGAGTACGTCAGGTGGCTGAATCTCTACAACAAATGACTAGTGTAGAAAGAGTTTTACAATATACCGATCTTGAGCAGGAAAATAGCGAAACAAAATTACCACCTTCCACTTGGCCCACACATGGTCTTATAGAATTTCGTAATATGTATTGTCGTTATGTGCCCAATAGTGAACCAGTGTTAAAAGATTTAAATTTGGTTATACAACCAGCTTGGAAAGTTGGTATTGTTGGACGTACGGGAGCTGGAAAATCTTCATTAATTGGCGCTTTATTCCGCCTAGCCTATATCGAAGGTGGTATTATTATAGATGGCATTGATACTGGAGATATTACTTTGGAATCCTTACGTTCTAAAATATCTATAATACCTCAAGATCCGGTATTGTTTTCGGCTACAATACGTTATAATTTAGATCCATTTGAAAAATATTCTGATGCCGATATATGGAAGGCATTAGAAGATGTAAGTTTCTATAAAACATTTTACTCAAATTTTCTATAGATACAAATTTTCTATAGTAATTGTAATACGATTTTACTTATTTTTATAATATAGGTTGAATTGAAAGGTGCCATTCCCGGATTAGATTTCTTGGTTACCGAACGTGGCAGCAATTTTAGTGTGGGCCAACGTCAGTTGATCTGTTTGGCCCGAGCGGTTTTACGTAATAATAAGATATTAGTTTTAGATGAAGCTACTGCCAATGTTGACCCACAGTAAGTATTACATCACGATTAATTTGAAAATTAAATTGAAACTAATGACAAATAAAGTGTCATCAAAATTTAATTAATACAACAGTTTTTAAATAAAAAAAAAAACTTTCAAATTATCCCATTTTTTTAGGACTGATGCCCTTATACAACGTGCAATACGTGTTAAATTTAAACATTGTACTGTACTTACCGTAGCCCACCGTCTAAAAACTGTCATGGATTCTGATCGTATCCTTGTAATGGATGCTGGATGTGCTAGAGAATTTGATGTGCCTCATTTATTATTAAGAAGTCCCCAAGGAGCTTTAAGGCAAATGGTTGAAGCAACAGGATCCGAAGCAGAAACGCTTAAAAAAATGGCCAGCAATGCTTATAATAATGGTGCTTAAATCACAATTTTACTTAATACATTTAAATACTTAAAAAGCATTTAAACTTAAGAAAAACAATACAAAATAAAAAAACCTTCTTTTTTGTAAGAATTTATAAAAGAAAAAATAGTTAATTATAGTACTTATACCTAAAAGCATATACTCATATTCAGAAATCCAAACATTTGTTTAACAATTGAAAAAGAATTTCAACATTTATGTAATAATCATTAAACATCATCATTTATTTAAAACAATCTTAATTTCATATATCAATTGATACTAATTGGTAATAGTTTTAAGTTTAAAAATCCTTGAAAGGGAATGTATAAATTGGAATAGATTACGGTTTCTTTTTTTGTTTGCTTTCTTTAATATTCAAATATATTATTGTTATAAATAAAGTGCAATGATCATAGACGATCATTATTTAAAACATCAAAATCAACAAATAAATATTTTAAAATTAATACTTTTGTGTTAAAAACTTAAAAATATATGGATGCAGGCAAAGCTGTAAATGAATCATTCATTTTTTAATTAATTCGCGAATCATTCATGCATTGAATTAGCAAAATTTTGAATTAATTCTTTTCACAAAAATCACGAATTGAATGAAATTTGAATCAACTCACATGAATCAACTCAAAAATAAATTGCAATTCATTTCCAATTCAAATGAATTGGCAAAATGAATTGCAATTCATTTTCAATTCAAATAAATTTGGCAAAATGAATTGCAGTTCATTTCCAATTCATTTGAATTGATTTGGAATTAAGTCAAATTAATTAGAAAAATTAAAAATGAATTGCTATGAAATTGTTAATTGCTTCTTGAATATTAATTGTTTTTTGTCGTTCAGCGTATGTCAAAACCAAATTAAGTAATATTTGAAGAAATAAACTCCAAACACCATGTTTACTTTGATTGATTGCAATTCATTTTTAATTCATTTGAATTAATTCAAAATCAATTCAAATCATTTGAAAGGGGAAATGAATTCGAATTCATTTTGCCAAATTCATTTGAATTGAAAATTAATTGCAATTCATTTGAAATGGAAATGAACTGAAATTTATTTTGCCAATTCATTTGAATTGGAAATGAATTGCAATTTATTCCAAATTCATTTGAATTGATTCAAATTTCATTCAATTCTTTTCGTTGGTGTAAAGAATTAATTAAAAAATTTGGCTAATTCGTAAAGAATTGAAATAAAAAAAATGATTCATTTACAGCTCCGGATGCAGGTAAAGATTTAATCAATTCGTATAGAATTACTACGTTATAATTTCACTTTGAAGTGCTAAACATAATGAGTCATGCCCACTTTTTTTTTAAAATATATTCGATTTAAAAATTTAAATAAATATATAAATTGCTGCTGAATGTTTTAAGTTATAAAGAGAAGGTTTCGATAAGGACGAACTTTAACTGTTTCTGATTTATATGAATCGGACAAGTCAGACAAAGAAGAAAAATTTATACTTTTTATCTTGAAAGAGCCAAAGGAACAACAACGGATTTTCCGTAGAAAAATGTTATGAAATTTTTTATCACAATTTGCTTTAAGTCTGAAAAAAATTTTCTATTAAAAACCTTTATCTGAATCATGCATCTTTCTCATAATAAATTTACTATAGAAAAATGTACTCTGAAACAGATAGTTGTCCGATTCTGAATCAGACACATTTTGTACAAAAAAACTTGCTCTTAGCCAGACAAATTTTCTATAAAAATTTAATATAAATCAGAAAAGTTTTTATAGAAATAATTTGATATATATCAAATAAAATTTTCTATATAAAAACTATCTTTGAGATAAATTTACTATAGATCTGTCAAAAATTTCTTTTTAATCCGACAGATTTTCTGTAGAAAATTTGATCTAATACTGAATTTAGACTGAGCTACCTAGGTACTTGTTTTTTATATATGAGTTTTGACAATTAAAACTAGCAAAAGCCACAAAACTAGGTACACTCAAAAAAATAAGTTAGTAGAAAAATTAATAAAACGTCTTGTATATCAAGTGTACTAATTTTCAGCAATTTTTTTGCTGGAATTCTGTTTTCAGCAAAAGTTTTAGTTATATTTTTTTAGTACTAAACTAATTTTGAACTAATCTTTTACTAATTTATTTATTTTGCTACAAAAATTGTGTTGATAACTGCATTTATAGCGTGGACGACAACCACATAGACAAGACTCTACACAATTTCTATATTTAAACTTTCAGCAAATAAATTAACTAAAGTAAAATTTCGCTACAAGTTTTTTAAGTTTTTTCAGTCCAATAATATTCAGCAAAAAGTTTAGTGATTTTAGCAAGGAGTTTTTTCATTTGCAATCGACTAACTGTTAGCAAAACTTTTGTTGAGATTACTATTTTTGTTGGTAAAAATCAGCTCGCTGATTTTCAGCAAGCCACGCTTCTCACTAAAAATTTGCTGATACAAAAATATTTTTTGCTGACTTTACTGACTTTTTTTTTTGAGTGTAGTTTTTCCTCATTCTAAATGCAGCATAAATCAGAAAAATTTAATTTAGAAAATTTTTTCCCTAAATTAAACGAATATTTTATAGAAAAATTTGATCCGAATCAAAAACATTTTCTATAGAAAATTCGTTCTCAACCAAAGAAATTCTACATATGTGACCTTCTCCGAGAAAAGGTACCTAGTGTGAGAAAATGAAGTTTTGAGAAGAACGCATTTAAAGTTTCATAACGCATTATCAATTTGAACACACGTTCGTTTTGTACGTTTTTATGGGGTAAATAAATTTTTATCAGAAATCTAACTCATTTCATCTTATTCTACACCCTTTTAGGTACCAGAATCCACTCTTAAGTCCAAACCCGTTTTTTGACACACTAGGTCCCTTTTCTCGGAGAAGGTCACATATAACAATTCTAATTAAATATACATACACCAACAAAATAATCCATAATTTCTGAAATTGTTACTCAGAACTTTGATCTGCTTTATCACCATCACTAGTAAAGACTCGTACTGAACGATCATAATAATGTACTGATGACAAACGGCTTTCACCAGAAAATAGTTGACCGCTTGAAGTATTAGAATTACTACTACTAGTGGAATGTGTTTGGGTTGAATGTATTGGTACAGGAGTTGAAGTTTTTTGACGTTCTAAAGTTTGACCACCAGATTTGCTGGCAGCTCTATTGGTTATAGGGGTAAGAGAACCAATAATGGAATGTAAAAAATGACTACGTAAAGATTCATCGCTGTTAGAACTGGAGGTGGAAGTGGAAATATTGGCATGTTTTAAAAGTTCACGTGTAAGGAAATCACGCAAATTTAAAGGACGTCCATTGTCCTTAGTACTATCATCCATAGAAGCGGCCTAAAAGTAAAAACAAAAATATATAAAACATTTTACTAACAACAACATCTTCAATTCTTTATTAAAAATTTACCTTTAAGGCCGAGTTAGCTAAATCGGAGGTATTAGTCGATGTTGTAGTGCTGCTTAAGGCATGATATTGCGTTGATTTTTTTCTAATCTCTCCTGGCCATTGGTGAACCTTTTTTTTTAAATCACTTTCTAGTAAGGCTATAGAATTTTCAGATGTTGATAATTTATCTACACCACTTTCTGCTGCTATAATTTCTTGATAAATTGCCGTATTTGCTCTTTTGGCAGTGGATGAAAATATTTTCTGATTTGTTTCTACATAACGAAAGGAATTTTTTAAAATGCTTCGTCTTTTTAATTCCTTTTCAATATCCATAGATTCTGAATCAGTGCTTGCTGGCTCCTCGGTTACATTTTCTAAACTCTCAGTGTCTATAAGTTGTTGTTCTTCGGCCGATGTTTTAGAAGCATTGCGTTTAAGATAATCTCTAACAGCGGGGAAATTTTGTGGTTGTATATTACTAATACGTAACTGAGCTATTGATTCTTCTATTGTTAAACTGTGACCACCATTTTCAAGTAAATTCTCGATGTAAGCATTTACAGAGGGAAATTCGTTGTATTTGTGAGGATCTGAAAAATATTCAGATTTTAAATATAAACCTTGCAAAAATTCATTCAAAATTCATGAAGAAAAGTTGTTCCAAATCAGATAAACTTTTAACAAAATTTCTTAGAGAAATATGTTTCTTGTAGAGAAACCGACTCAAAAACAAATAAATTTTTCAAACAAAATTTTGATGGAAAGATTTTGCTCTATATCAGTCAAATTAACCATGCTCGACAAAAAAAGCTCTTATTTTAGTTTTTGGAAGAATAAAGCTTTTTAGCTAAATATTTATAACCACAATATGGATATCATATGAAAGGTTTTTTTAAGGCGCGTAGAACGGTATATATAGCAAGTCCAATAGACCGTACCTTAAAAAAAGTTCGCCGTACTCCGTCGAATCTAAATTATTTTTGCAAGATTTCAAAAAAAAAAAAAAATTTTTTTGCCCAACGTAGTGGTCGCTTTTTTGCATTTTTCGTTATATCTTTGGCATTTACAGTCGGATCTTAAAGTGTAATACATCGATGTTTTTTTCGAGGGGACCAATGTTTTGCCTTAAGGGCCATTGACCTCAAGTATCCCGTTCTAGTATTTACCCACAAGATCTCAGTTGCTACCACCCTAATGTCAGAAAATTAAAGCTCGCAAAAAATCAATAAACATTAGCTAAGGAAGTTTTTCGATAAATCTAGCAGAATTTTTTTTATTTTATTTTTGTTGCCGAACGTAGGAGTAGCCTTTTTAAATTTTTTTTTCGTTGGATTTTTCTTTTTTAGCAAAACACTGGGGGTACCGCGAATTCGGAAATTTTGTACCTTTTGTAAAAAAAAAGCTTTAGCAAAAATCTTACTTTTTGAATTTTTACGTATAGTGTACAAGGTTAAGGATAAAAATAAATTAAAAAGTAGAATTTTTATACAGAATTATATTTTTTACAATATTTGCAAGATTTACGAATTCGAAAATTTTTTTTCGAATCGAGTTACACGGTTACCTGGTCTCCTCGAGGCAAAAAATCGATATACGATCGTATCACACTTTCAAATCCGACTGTAAATGCCGAAGCTACATAGACGAAAAATTAAAAAAAAGGCGACCCCTAAGTTCGGTAAAAAAAATTTTTTTTCTGAAATTGCCTTGCAAAAATACTTTATATTTGAAGGTATAACGCGCCTGTAAGGTGGAACGGTCTAATGTCCAACCATGTCTCATTTTATGGGATATTCTTATATATATATATAAAAAAGCATGTCAAATTAACACATCTTAATCTCTAGGCGATTTAAGTGAATACGTGTTTCAGATTTTTTTTGAAATTCGTGATAGTTCGCGTTTCATCAGAAATTCGATTGGTGGTAATCTCTTTGTTCTAAACAGAACAATATGGGTATCAAAATTTTTCTTTTGACAAGTACATCATCGTTGTGTGGAAATAATTTGAAATTTTGCAAATTTAATTTTTCACGCTCTGAACTAAATTTATTATGAAAAACTTTTTTTTTTAGTGTATGTCATGACCGGGGATCGATTCAATTAGCCACACCGTGGTGTATCTCCTTAAGAGGTGATATCACGAGTCATATCCTATGTAGAGGGTTGGCGGTTCGATCCCCGGTCATGGCATACGCAAAAAAAGTTTTTCATATAGAGACAAATTAACAATTAAAATTACTTTGATCAATTGCCACATAAACTAAACAATGACGAGTCGAAACTGCGGCAGTCTGGTGATTCCCTTGTGTCTGTTAAATTTTTCAATAAAAATGTTTTCTTTAGATTAAAATTTATCTTTTTCTTTTTTTAAAGAGAAGCAACACTCAGAAAATTCATCCTATTAATTAACGTGAAATGAAAGGTGGTGAAAGATGCTGAATCCTATGTTAGAACAGTTGTTGCGTGCCATCTGATGAAAAGTTGGCGAACTTTGTTGAAGGTGTTTAGTTCATAGCCCTGTTATCTTATTTTACTTCGGTGGGGTTAAGCGCTATGGAATGGAAGAAGAACGCTGCGATATGTATTAGGGATAGAAAAAGCATACGTATTATTTTCTAAATTGATCTTGCTGTCGCTGGGGATCGAACCCGCAACCTTATGTGTAACAGTCCAACGCGCTAACCATTAAACCACACCACAGATAGCGTTGTCAATATCGACAGTTAGGCGTTTATACTAAAAAATCATTATAAAATATTTACTTTATACAGATTGGCCCAAAATTACCGAAGGGGTTTGAATTCCTTATAACTTTTTTATTATAATTTTTTCTTTTTTTCAATATTTTGAAAGAAGACTTGGGGAATTTAAAATGGAACAGTACACAATTGAACAACGTGCCCAAATCGTTGAACTTTATTTCTCAAATCAACGGCCCGTTGTTTTGACTCAGCGTGCATATCGTCGTTATTTTAATGTGCGGGTTGGACCCTCAGAGTCAATAATAAAGCGTCTGGTTTCAAATTTTCGACAACAAGGGGCAGTAAGGAACCTTCCTGGTGCCGGCAGACGAGGATGATGATAATATTGAACGGGTACAGGAGATTATTCGGGAAGATGGAGAAACATCAACCAGGATACGTTCGACACAACTTGGCCTCTCACGAGGGTCGCTGCAGAGAATTTTGCATACAATAAGAATGTTTCAATACAAATGCAGCTTGTCCAAGAATTGAAGCCGACAGAAAACAGGTGAACGAATTATTTCGTGTACAAGCGATTTTAATTGGCCTCAGCGTCCACCGGATTTAACCGCTCCGGTGGACGCGGAGGCCACTTTATTTGCTTTGGGGTTATTTGAAAGGAAAAGTCTATATTAATAAGCCTAGAACCATCCAGCAATTAAAAAACAATATACGCGACGAAATCAACAACATAACACCTGAAGTTTTGCGAAAGGTTATGGAAAATGTTTTGGAATATACGAACACGAATGTACGAGGCATAAAATGGCCACCACTTGCGAGATATAATTTTTCATAATTAAATTAAAAATATACTCCATTAATATACAATATTTAAAAAAAAATTTATAATTATGTCTTAAATAAAAAGTTATAATTAAATCAAACCCCTTCGGTAATTTTGGGCCACCCCGTATATATATCCTCTATAAACACTCAGATGAAAAAGATAGTAAAAAAATTTGTAAACAGTTTTCAATCGCACTTTACTATTTTTGTAATGATTTTTAGTAAAATTTTTTTTAGTAATAAATTTAGCTATTCTCTTATTACAAATTATGGATTTTTTTTACTAATTTTCGTTGCTGAACTCAGCAAAACATTTAAATAATTTTTCACAACCGAGTGCTAAACTTAGCAAAAAAATATACTAATTTAACAATAGGTGGATACTTAACCCTTAAATGCATGGTGTAGCCATTTGAAAACATACCGGTTTTTTAATAAAAAAAACCCACTTGATGCACAAAACTGCATTTTTGGGCATTAGGGTCCTTCTGTATATAGTGTTCCTATAGTTTAGCGCAGAATTTTTAAACAGTTAGAGTAAAAATCTTTGTTTTGCTCTGTATATTTGTAAAAAATCTAAAACACGCGTTTTTTTTTTAAAGTGTAATATTCAAAAATATTTGTTTAAATATTTAAAGTGGTATTCTCGCAATAAAATTTTGGAGACAATAAATGTATAAATTATAGTTTATAGAATTTTTTTTGTTTTTTTTTCATACACGTTAAAATAATATCAAATTAGCTATTTGGCAAAAACCCATATTTTTCAATAAAATCACCTTATTTTAAAAAATATTTTAGAAATCATATATAAAAAAAAAATGGTTAAAATCGAAGAGATCATGCATTTAAGGGTTAAGGACATTTTATTTATAAGAATTCGTTGATTTTTTAGAATTCTTGTTTAGTTTATATTTGTTATTATTGATATATTCTTAGTTTGGAAATAAAACTAAGAAAATTTTATTGTAGCTCCAATGCATAAAAAAGTAATAACTGGAGAACCGTTTGCAATTTTTACTCCAAATTTCAAGTATGATAAATTAATTATACATTATCTGCAATCGAAAGATTAAAGCCCAAATTAGTTTGGAAGTATCGTAAAAAAAGTAACGTAGCCCTCTTGTAATGAATAAAAAAAAGAGTATAAAAAATCAAAATATTGTTTTTTTCTCTTTCTTGTGCATACAGTTAAATGTCAAGTAAAAAAATGGAAAATTTCTATTTTCAACAGAAATTTTTTACGATTTTACTTGACAACAGAGTCTACGTTTTCATACTTTATGATTAGACTAATGAAGCCTTAAGGGCGGATTATGGGACCGTAAACGTAAATGTGATGTAACTGTACCGTGCCGCAGCTAAAAAGTACACTTATAGATTATCGTAAACGACATTACTATTTAGCATCTTTTTCATGTGGTTTTATATTTTATTCTAAATTTTTCCATTTATTTGTTAATTTTTATTCCTTATTTGTTGTTTGAATCAATTTTCTTTATTCATTTCATATTTTTTGCGACTAAAATCATTCAGCTGCTTCGATGCCGGATAGAAAATTCTGATTTCAACAGAATGATCCGGCAAGTACGTTTACATTTACGTGTTAGTAACCATTCGTATACATTTCTTCTTGTGGTATCGAAACAGCCTTTAAAGTTTATTTTTTTTTTTTTTTTAGATTTTACAGTTTGATTATTTTTATTACCGTTTTTTTTTTTTTGCTAATTTCAGCAGATTAATTTTAAATTTACTAATTATTTATACTAGTTTTATTGAACTCAAATTATTGATATTTAGTAAATTTTTTAACTGATTTTAGCAAATCGATTTTGAATTGCAGTTTACAACAATTTTGCTAAAATTCAGCAGCGGCTACTAATTCTTTCTACTAATTTTATTGTACTACAAATCAGTAGACATGTGTTGCTAAAATTAGCAAAAAAAAAACACCTCTGCGCTCAAAACAATTAAATTTGCTGTAATAATAGCAACATTTTCAGTAGCGATTACAGACTTTTTTGGTTGAGTGTATCTGCACTGCGGAGGTCAAAAACATTCAATATACAGTGTCTGACCAAAACATAGAAGGATTAAAAAATATTTTTTCCGAAATTAAAAAAATTTTTTTTTTTTTAATAAACATGACACATTTTCTTTAGCATCAGACAAATTTATCGATTTCAGAGGAAATTTTTCACAGGAAAATTTCGTGTTTCAGACCAGAGCTTTGAAGAATTAATTCTGTTTTGAATGAATCGAATTCAATTTTCTCTAGAATTGAATGAATTCCTTTTCTTAAGTAATTCACTGAATTCGTTCATCAAACAATAAATTCAAAAAATTAATTCCACTGCAATTGTTCTCTTTATTAAATCAAATGAATTAATTCACTGAAGAACGCGTTCAATTTTATAAATCGAACGGAAAAAAAAGTGAATTAATTCCTTACTGAATTAACTCACCATTGAATTCGTTCAATTTCATTTTCGTTCAGTGAATTAAAAAAAATAAAATTACGTTCAGTGAATTAAAAAAATAAAAATCTAATATGAAACAACAAATAAAAATCTAATATGACAATATCATATTAGAATTTGGACTTGAGGTAGAAGAATATTCTAACTAAATATATGAAAATATAGAAAGTCCGAAAAAACAATTTTTGTATTTTTTAATGCAAAAATTAAGATAATTGTTGAATTAAAAAAAAAATAAAATTACGTTCAGTGAATTAAAAAAAATTAAATTACGTTCAGTGAATTAGAAAAGAAAAAAAATACGTTCACTGAATTGAAAAAAAAAAATTACGTTCATTTAATCGAAAAACAAAAATTACGTTCGCTGAATTCAAAGCCTGTTTTCTGCCGTTCAGTTGAAGAAAACATTGTATTATGAAAACGTATAAATGAAATAAGTCATTTATCTTACATTTTACTGGGAAGCATAAGTTTTCAAAATTAATAGTTATATTTCTTCCAAATTCATCTATATCTGTAGAGTTTTTATTTTTAAAAGTAAAAGGCTTTATTTTTTAATCATGTAGGTTGATAAAGTGCATCGGATTTCTCTAACACTTAATATATATATATATGTAATTTGTTTATTTTTACTAGCGAACACTGTAAAATTGCTTATTTGCAAATTTTATTTGTAAATAAATATTTTCTTCTACTGAACGGCAGAAAACAGGCTTTAATTCACTGAACGTAATTTTATTTTATTTTTTAATTCACTGAACGTAATTTTATTTTTTTTTTAATTCACTGAATGTAATTTTATTTTTTTTTAATTCACTGAACGAAAATGAAATTGAACGAATTCAGTGGTGAATTAATTCAGTTAGGAATTAATTCACTTTTTTCCGTTCGATTTATAAAATTGAACGCGTTCACCAGTGAATTAATTCATTTGATTTAATAAAAAGAACTATAGCAATTGAATTAATTCGTAACAAAATAAATCGAACGAAAACAAATATGAATTAATTCCATTCAATATATGGTGCTTTGTGAATTAATTCATCGAATTTTTAATTCAGAATTGAAAAATTGAATTAAGGAATTAATTCTTCAAAGCTCTGTTTCAGACAATATAATAGTAAGTTAGATTCTAACATAGTGATTTTCTTTTCTTACTTACTTGCTGGAGATTGCTGCTGCTTCAGAAATTCCATATAATTATTAAATTCTTGCTGCAATTGCATACTCAGTTCCGGATCCAGTTGTGTTAAATCTAATTCAACTTGATTAACATATTGTTCAAAAGTAGGAAACTTTTTAGGCTCACGGGGTTCCGAATCTGTAGCATTTATACGTTCCTCGGCCAACTGTCCCACGGCAGTATTAATACGTGATGTAACCGGGGTGTCTACTTCGAGTATGGTAGATAATTCATGAGCTAAATCATCATCTGGTAATTGAGGACTAAAACGTTTTATTGTGGGCGGAGGTTTCATTTTACGTTGTGGCTGTGGTATGGCTGTTTCTGTAGAAGATTGGGATATGGGTTCTTGATCTAAGCGATTTTCTTGTGCTGTTATAGGTCTTGATTCAGCTATACCGCTATCACGACTAGCGGTGATTTGT
Organism: Leucophora obtusa; assembly: GCA_949987735.1. Lineage (NCBI taxonomy): Eukaryota > Metazoa > Arthropoda > Insecta > Diptera > Anthomyiidae > Leucophora > Leucophora obtusa. The sequence continues at coordinate 359,000,505 of OX465295.1, forward strand.
TTGTTTTTATCGGAGGAGGATAATTTAGGCATATCATTCAAAGTTTCCGTACTAAGTGCTTGTTTATTTTGTGTAGTTTCTTCTGAGCTGCTACTAATTCTTGTGAAATCCTCTTGATCGTTGCGTGTACTGGACTTGTCATCTGGCAATTCTAAATATTCGGTAGATTGTCTACCGTTATCACTTACGGAGCTTAGAGTAACCTCTAACAAACGTTGCTTTTCTTCTCTTACTCTATTGATGAGTTCTGTTAGCTCGGCTATACGATGAGTGCAATTCTCAGTGAGTTTCGCATAACGAGCAATTTGTGAATCTGTTTTATTAGATTCTTGGGAAAGCCTTGTTTCTATGGCTTTATCAACTTTTTCTACTTTTCGAGTTCGCTTTTTCATAGGTCTAGGAGTTTCTTTATCATCTGTTGTTGAGTACTGGGAAGATAGAGATTTTTCCAATTCTTTTCTATTTAACGGTGATTTGCTTTGATTTTTGAAACTACCCGAAGTTGAAGCTTTCTGTTGTGCAACATCTTCCTTGTCCGATTTTTTACTAGAATTTGAAATAATTTCCATTAATTCTTTTATTCTGGCTTCTTTTTCCTTGTCTATTGACGAATTCTTTTCAGTAAGACTATCTTCCTTAGAGGATTTATTGATTAGCAGTTGTTGAGCTTTAGTTTTCCCTGCTTCTCTATTTTTCGTTTCTTTAGATGATTGTGGTCTCGTGGTATACTGTTTATCTTGCTGGTTTTTAGTTATTGTTTTTTCTTTTGAACGCTTTTCTGCCAAACTTTGATTTTTTAAACGTTGACGCCAGATCTCCTCAAATACCCTTAAACTGTTTTCTAATGTTTCATGGTTTTGAGACTTTATAGATTGTTCAAGATCTTTAATAAAACTTTTATTTTCTTCTACAAAATTTTGTATATTCATCAAACGTTCATCGGGTATTATGGCCTCAGATGAGGTAACATTATTTGAAGTATTTATAATGGTGGAACCTGGAGTTTCAATGTCTGACGAGCTTACCCCTAGTTTTTGTACAGCATTGCGAGACATACCCAGTAGACGTTGAACATATTGGGCTATTAGGGGATTAATGCGAGCCGGTTGTTTGTAACCTGTTGTATCATCTAAAGGCTCTAAAGAACTTTCAGATTCTTGTCCTATAATTTCATGTTGATCTTTTGATCCTTGCACTTGTGTGGAGGAACTTGGCGTTGGATAATGTTTTCTTTCGTTTGTTACACGTTCTGCTAAATCATCAATTTTTGTTGGCAATACTGTAGGTAAACTCATATAGGAAGTAGAATTAGAATCATATGAATTTTGTCGCTTAAAAAGATTCTGGTTTAATACTGGTTTTGCAGTAGCAACTTTCTTTTTAGGTGTTTGTCTTTTAGCCATGGCGGAGGCTTTAGTTTGAGGACTTCTTATTAAAGAAGCTAACTTGTTGGGACTTTTTCTAGATGACATGTATCTTTTAGGTTTTTGTGGTATTTTAATACACTGTGTTTCTCCACGTACGGTAATAATAATTTCTAAAGGATTTTTCTTAGACAAACAAATTTTATTTTCTTTATTATCTTCAATATCAACTACATCACTTATATCCATATCAGTGGACGAGGTACTCCCTTTTGTTACCTTTTCTATAACTTGCTTTTCCTCTTTTTTAGCATTTTTCTGTTTCTTTTGTAATTCAAAAAATTCTCTTACCTTTTCCTCTAATATAGCTTCTTTAGCCTGTAATTCTTTTTCTCTTTCTCGTAATGGTTTCGATTCTCTAGCTATTTCATTAACCAAAATTTGTTCTCGTTCTCTACGAATTTCACTTATAGAATCTATAACTTGTCTAAGATTTTCTTCATTAGATGAAAATTTAGATTTTTCTACACGTGCCTCTTCTTTTTTAGTTTTACTTTCAAATTTCAATTCCTGCATTAAAGAGTTGCGAAGTGTATCTAAACGTTTAAGTAAATTTTTAAGACGTTTTTGTTTTTGATTTGTATCATTGTCATCATTGGGCCACTGTTTTAAGTCCTGTCTCACTAACCTACTTTGGTCATCTACATAACCCAATAATATAGAGCAACAACTATCACTAGATACATCATCCTCAGGTAAAGCATTATTAGATGAAGCTCCAACATTCAATTCATTAAATACAGCTCCTAAATTTTCTGTAGTCTTTGTGTTTCTATTATTGGAATTATATTTATTTGACTCCGAGCACGTTATTATACTGGGTCTATTGAGCAACTTTTCTACCGCCGAATTCATTTTGCCTTCTTTTCTTAATTGCTTGTCAGCAAAAAGATGTGGTCGACTTTCCTAATTAATAAAAGAAGTTTTTAATGACTGAAATTATTTATATTGTTGAATTAGTGTCTTACACTGTTGGCTGCTTGTTTAGGATATTCTCGGGTAAGAGCTTCTAACTTTTCAGTCAATTCATTGCAATCTCGACGGACCTGTTCACGTTCTAAGGCCTTTTTTCCACGTTCTTCAGCTTGTTTGCTAAAAAGGACTTAATTAATTAAAAGTTTCTATAGAAGTTCTAAGTTTTTACTAAATAGAGAACATTTCTACAGAAAATTTGTCTCCGAGTATGGAAAATTTTTATTAATCAGAAAATTTGTCTGCATCAGGGGATTTTTGACCAAACCGATCAAATATTAAAATTTGGCTGAATAATCGCAATTTTTTTTTGAATTAGTCCAAATATTTGTACAACAAAATTTTCTATAAATCGCGGAAATTTTTTTTATACAAATTTGTCCAATCCAATTAACAGTTAACAGTTTCAAAATTTTTTAGAATTGTTCTTTGTTTCTTACCTCTTTTGATTAAGTTCCTGCTGTCTCTCCCTCTCTCTTAGATTTTCTAATGTAGCTTGTTCCATAGCAGTAGGTTGTGTGAAATCCTGTTGTCTTTGTACATTGGCAGTAGTTTTAGATTGAGCACGATCCTTAGACAATTTACTATTATAATCATAGAATTGTACTCTTCCCAAACCACTACTTACACTTGGTACTCCTGTATTAAGTGAAGCAGTAGCAGTGGAAACAGGATGAGATTTTTCAGTAACAGCTTTTGATGATTTTGATGAAGCACTGGCTTTGCGTGGTGATAAAGATGTTGTTCGGGCCATAAGCGGTCTGCTAGTGGTATTTCTGGCTTGTTTTCTAGGTGACAATTGAATTGATTCTGTTTCAGTTGTTGCTCTAGAGAGAGGAGGTCTTAAGGGAATGGATTTAGTAGGATTTATATTGGCAGTTGGTGTTGATGGAGGAACTGCAACTGTGGTTGCAGGCTGATCTTGTTGTTTTTTAACTAAATCTGATATTAAAGTAAAACGTTTTTCTTTTGTTTGTTGGAAGTTGGTTTTTTGGGGTTGCATTCCAAAAGATTTTTCTTGTTCTTTTTCTGATATTTCATACGACTGTGTTGTGGAAGAAGTTGTTGTAGTTGTTGATTGTTTTGCTTTAGGGTTTTCAGATTTATTATCTTTTGTCTTACGTCCCTTACCAGGACTTACCCTTATAACACTACTAAATTGTCGATTATATTGAGCATGTTTGTCATTGACTTCTGCAGGAGCTGTAATAGTAAAAGAATCATCTGTTCCCACTTCTACATCTAAAAATACAGCCGGAGTTTTGCACATAGATGTTTGTGTTGCTCTATTATTGACTAAAGAAGATAAGCTACTATCGAACGATGAACTGATAGTAGATAAAGAAGATTGTGGCAATGTTTGTTCCTTATAACCTTCATCTTCACATTCTGATTCACCAGAGGAAAAACAAGAATCCCGTTTTCGTTTATGGGGTTCATCATATTTATCGGAATTTTCAGTTTGAGTGTAAATACATTTATATTGTTTTAGAGGGCAAACGCGTGTTTGTTTGCATTTACAATTATTATCTGCGTTAAACTGAACTTTTCCTTTATTACATCTTCTAGCAGCCATTTGTTTCTTAAAATTCTTATAGGTGCCCTGTGTTTTCTGTTTTTCAGCTTGTTGTTCATTTTCTCTTTGGGCAGCTCTATGAGCAGTTCCTATTTGAAATATAGCTGAACGATAATCTTCTTCTTTGCTCTTTAAAGCATGTTGGCGCCAACATTCCAATTCTTGCTCCTTAGTGGCCTGTAAATTTTGTAATTGTCGTTTCTTTTCCTCATTGACTTCTTCACGTATTTTTTTAGCTAATTTTTTGGATTCTTCACGCACCTTAAAAGAATATAATTAAAAATGTTGTGCATTTTCTTAAAGATTCGCATCCTTACCTGTAACAATCGCAATTTCCTCCTTTCCTGTTCTTCTTGTTTTCTCACTTGTTGTGGATCGTTTAATAGTGGATGTGTGCGACAATGCTTAGCAAATTTGCCATTCACTGTTATATTTACCGACATTTCTATTGATTTACATTAGGTTTTTATAAATTTTTAATTAATTAAATATAAAAAATGAAGCTGAGCAATTAGTACACAATTAAAAGGGTCGGAGGAAATTTGAAATGTTGTGGCATTTGTCATTGTTGCCAACTTAGACTTTTCTGCTAATCTAGCGCTTTTTATATTTTAAAGCTGGAAAATAATATTTTTAGCGATGAGAGGTAATAATACAGGCAGAAAAAAAGCAGGGGGAAAATTACATATAGCATTGTGTCATGTTGTCCTTCGTATTTACAAAATTTTTTGTGGTTATCGATGTTACTGTTTTTGCTGTATTTAGTTCATTAATAGCAGTCACGCTATCAGGAGCTTTTGTAATTACGCATTTGAGAAAATGAAAATGACGACAATTATAAATAATGAAAACTGCATTAATTTTAAAATGAATATATTTGCGAGAATTATGGGACATAAAATGTGATAACTAAAAAAATAAAAAAAACAACAATTAACAAATTGATTAATTTGATTTTCTTCCGCCCATATTTCATGTGATCAGTTCTACAAACAAACAAAAATGATGTTTCGTTTGACGTTTTGTTGTCGTGTGTGCATCGTCTGTATAAAAAATGAAAAAAGTAGAAACACATGTTCCGTCACGAATGTCCCCAGTGTGAAGGCAGCTTAACATACTATTTTACACATGTATGTCACATATTAAATTAATAGAATACGATTTTAGTTACTGTGAGCAATTGGTAGAGAAAATTAAAAACCCGAATTATTCTCTTTGTCTCAATTACGCTGCAAATTAGTTGCATCCTCATAAATTTTCTCACGAAACGAAAAAGAACATATTGATATTTCCACCGTAATAAATTAAAATATCAATGAAACCGTGAACAATTACAATATAAATGAGCAACATAATTGCAGATACGCAACATAATTTCAGATATTTCAACATAACTTCAAATATTTTAACGCCCGCCATCCCAAAAACGCATTTCATAAGATAGTGTTTATTGAAAAATAGAACCATTCCCTTTGTCATTTTCATTTTTTCAAATGTAGACAATTTAGTTTTTCGTCAGTTTTTTTTAATACTTTTTTTTTTGGCAGTTTCTTTAAAACATTTTTTTAATCATTAACAATATATATTTTTGTATTGCGCATTTTATGTATATATCTATCTCGTTTTAGACTTTTATGCTTTCTCTTTTGTGTGTTTCTTAAATTTTTGTTTTTCATTTTGTTCAATATTTTCTGTCGGTCATATTGCCCAAATCAGCTCATTCCTATCTGTATATAATCTGTGGTTTGTTTTTTAGTGTTGCCAACTGTTATTACAACAACAAAAAAGTGTTGCATACATATCCCAGATACATATAAATACAGAGTCGTTTAGAAATAATAACCACATTAAAAGTTGGATTAACTGTTAATCAAAAATTGTTGAACTTACTGAAAATGACAGTTAAAACAAAGGTAAATATGATTAAAAAGGCGACAAAGGTATTTACCTTAAAAATAACTAAAAAATGTATTAAAAAAATGTCATAAAATTAACTGAAAAATTTTTACTACAAATTTTTAAAAACAAAAATTTTGCTTAACAACTTCTGTTTTTACAGTTAATTCTTTTGGTGTTATAAAAGTATACTTTAATAAAAAAAAAATATTTTTTTTCTTTTGATTACAAAAATATGTGTAAATACTTCAGCTTATTTAATATTTGAAGTAAAAATTCCAAGCGGTTCTCCAGTTATTATGCTTTTATGCATTGGATGCAATACAAGTTTCTGATTTTTATTTGCAGACTAGGAATATATCAATAATAACAAATAAAAACTAAAAAAGAATTTTTTAAACTCAACCAAATTTTTTGTTTTCTAAATAACCAACAAAAATAACTGTTTACTGAAAAAGTGCTGTTGTGGCAGTTAATTATTATATTAAAAATAATTGCTTTAAAAAAGTATTACGAAATTACAGTACCTTTCGTTAGTTGGGTCGGTGCAGATGTAACGCTTAAACTGCGTTTACACTGAACCGAAATCCCGAGATTTCAATATTCACCATTCCGAAAAAACAGTGAAGATATGCGTCTAAACTTAAATTTTTTGAAAAATATATTTATTGGAACTTAATATATGTACTTTATTCAAAATTGAACACATATAAGCTTTACTTCATTGCTTTTTCAGAGTGGTGATGTAAACGCAGCTTTAAACACGTAAAATCGAGTTAAACACGTATGTGTGAACGCCGCATTAAAGTCCACTTTACTTAAAAAGCACCAAAAGCACAAAAGCCTCATTCATACTGAACCCAAATCTAGAAGTTTTCGTTTCTTTAAAGTTTTTGATTTGAAATTTGTATGGGATTTGACAATCGAAAATAAAATAAATTTGAAAACTACTAGTTTTCTAGTGCCAAAAGCACAGAGTTGTCATCACTGAAGTCTACCGTTAGAAAAGGATATAAAGTTTGGCAACACTTAACAGAGTTTATTGCATTTTTTAAACAATGTCGCGCTTTAATTGTAGTGCATCGTACAAAAGTTGTGAGTTTTAAGTAATCTTATTTTTAGAAATATAATGATAAAAAATGTTTAATGTGTTATAAAAATGTTTGTTTTTAAAAAAGTTATTTAAGTAAATGTTTAAAATAAAGCAAATGATAAATTTAAAATTCAATTTTCTAAAAAATATGTACATTTTCTTATTGGAATTAAAAAAGTGTAATTGAAAAATCCTATTGGTTTCCTTATATATGTACTAGTATATACTGACGAAGTTTGGGATAATGAGGACACAGACTGTATAATATAGGTTGTATCTTGGTTTTGTATTCACGGATACTTGCGTGTGCTTACTGGAATCCCCGAGTACACGAAATCGATTGCATTGTATAGACTTACACATTTTTCTATAGGGAAGTTCAAAGAGGAAGCGTTTTTAGAATGTTAACTCATCTGCTTTGCAAGGACCATCTCATCTTTTTAAACTCTCGAAAGCTAAGTAATTAAGGTAAGTACAAGACTGTAGTTGTCGTCCCGTACATTATCGTGGATACCCCACAAATTCAAAATAGCCCAAACAACAATTTATAAACATATGAGCAGAGGTGAGAAGGCTTTTGGGTTGGTTTGGCTTGGCGCCGTAAAGTACTGCTACGGAAATTTATAATTCCAAATAACACGTTACCACAGGTACCCAAAGTAACTTTAGTAGCACTATCAACAATAATTGCAGGAATAATACTTTTTAGTAAAAAATAAGTTGCGTTTAGGTGCAATTCTGCTGTTTACTTAATATGTTTCTTCTAGATTGTGTTTTTTGAGCCTACTTTGTCGACGACCCATATTTCTAAAGTTATTTTGGCTCCCAGTTCAAAAATGAACCGCGTTATATTTCCCTCAGTTGAGATTGAATTCAAACAATATACATATCATTCTAATGGCAATGGAAATACCTTTTTTGTGAATATACATATCGTTACCTAAAACGCAAACCGCCCTAACTAACATTTTATTAATTTTACAGTAGAAGCAAAAAACACGCTAAAATAAAAAATATTTAAATTTAGTTTGTAAATTTCTCCAATATTATTAAAAAAACACAGACTTATTACTTTCTGGTAAAAAAATATATATAAAATTTAATATTTGAAGAGCTATGTTAGTTACGTCCCTCTGTCTTTTATTTTTCTGAAACAAAAAGCCCTTACTACATTGAAGATGTTTAAACGATTTTTTTATTTTGATTTAAATATATTTACCAGTTAACTCATTTTATTAATATTTTATGATAAAAAGCTAAAGGTATGCATATGTATTTAATTCAGGAAAAATGAAAAAAAAAAATTCTTTTTAGGATAAAAATTAATTTGCAAAGGGTATATTGTCATAAAAATAATGACAATCTGCTGGTGGCAATGTTTTTAAATCCTGGAGATGTTGCCATTTCTGTTTTGAAATTTTCAATCTATGTTCATGTAATTGAGAAGGTTCAACTATTTCGATTATATTGCTAATTCTTTGTGGAAGCTGCACATAATTATCATTTATATTGGTTTTGAAATATATAGTTCCAGTTTGTTCGTATGCCAATGCACGTATCATGTTGACGGTGGGATCCCCGGCTTTTTTTCCTTAAATAATAATAAAAACTGTAAGAATTAATGAACTCTTTAGAAACACAATTTAAATTTTACCTGGCCTTATAGATGAATATCTTTTCGGAACTGATTCATAATCGAGAAAATACTTGTGATTTAAATGGTGAACTTGAAGAGTAGTGGGATTTTTTCGAGCACATTTAATTAAATTAGCTAATTCGAATGGTAAGTTTATTTGCCTATTACGGATCTTTCTTTCAATAAGAGAGTGCGTTGAGTCACATTCCATTTGCGTGTGACCGACTACCAAGTATTTATGTTCTATGGTAATGTTTTTTTCAATACATAAAGCGACTAAAGCGTTTGAAAGGACAACGTAATTACGTAATTATCAGACTCATGATTAATAATATTAAAAATTGTGAAATTATGAACTTGAAGTTTCATTTTGTAATAAGAGGAGTTGGCCTTCGATTGAGGTAAGAGCTTTACTGCTTGCATATCTATGCAAAGTAGTAGACTTAGTCCTGATTTTGCATTTTCAATATCGTTAAGTTTTTCAGTTCTCATTTTGTCAATTTCATTTCGATGATTATCAAACTGATCCTGCGATAGGTTCTTGGCTTTATAAGACAAACACAAGTCACACTGATCATTTCTGGGTTTAAATAATGAGTAATTAGATGATTTTATCAGATTCATAAAATTTGGAAATGATACAGATGAAATTGTTATTTCTTTATTGTCATTGCATGACGCAGAATAGAGATCATAAACCTGTTTATAACTTTTGAAGTCTGCTTCAAAATATATCTTTTTCGTATATTTCCGACGATAGTGAGACTCCAACTTAGGCAAAACTTGTAACCATTTTCGTAAATATCTTAGATTTCTATTATACTGCACTCGCTGCGTTTTTTCTTTTTTTTTTCTCCAGAAAACATTTGAGTGCAATGTAAGTTACTGGAATATATCCACGATCGTACCATTTTTTCCGATAAGCCTAAAGTTGATAGAAACATTTGTCTACATACTTGGATGCGATTTGTATCGTGCTTTAAAAAATAATGTTTTGTGTTGGAGCGTTTAGAGTTTTCTACAGTAATACGTTGTCTTTTCGAACATTCAACGAGATTTATTACATAAAGCTTTTTGTTTTCCCAAGACATTTTCCAGAATGAGTCAAAAATTTCTTTGCGAATAACTTCAGTAAAATGGGAGCAATGTCGAAATGAACTTTTTTCACAAAACTTTGACTTACACGCATCATTCATTTCTCTAGGTTTACGATCAACAATTACGCTTCCTTTGAAAAAACCTTGGTATTTCTTACCTTCCATACGGTTTTGTTGACTACAATGTCTCCAATTTTTTCTTATATTTTTGAAAGTGTCTTTTGAACCGCTTTCCAAAGTTTCTTCTGAGGTATTGCTTTTTATTTCTGTCATTTCTTGTAATTGGTTAAATGTTAATGTTACTTTTTTAGCACTCTTTATATGTCAATTACACGAAATACTACTAATTGGTAAATTTTCTAAATCTGTTTTTTTTTTTGTTTAATATTTATATTTTTCTTGTTTGCTACCATACAGCATTAAAATAAATTGTTTAACGGTAAAATGTATCAGTTGTAGAGACAATGTTGCGTACACAAGCGTTTAGTTAGGTCTTTTGGCGTTTAACATATAATCGCACCTGTAGTTAAGGCTTTTGTTTTTTGTTAATAAAATCGCTATTTCTCATCGAAAGAGTCTAAATTTTTTAATAGACATGTAGTTTGATGCAATACATCAGAATCAATAAAAAAATAGTTTTTGAATTTTTTGTTAGTTAGGGCGGTTTGCGTTTTAGCTAACGATATGTATATAGCAACTTTATTTAAAAATATCAAACCAACCCCCGTTTTCGTAATGACAATGTTTATGCAAACTAACTAGCTGTTTAACTATTTACACACAGATTCCTATAAAGCAAAATATCAGCTAGCTGGTATTTAAATTGATCGATAATTATCATATACATTAACCCGTTATAATGGGCGGATGTATATATATCATGGATGGTAAACGAAACGATGCGGTTATCGGTAAGGGTAACGCTATTTTAGATTATTTCGGTAACTGTATTTTAGGGGTAACGCTATTTCATTTATTTCGGTATCGGTATTTTAAGGATAACGGTATTTTGATTATTTCGGTAACGGTATTTTAAGGTTAGCGATATTTCAGTTATTTCGGTAACGGTATTTTAAGGATAACGGTAGTCAGTTATTTCGATGCATCCCGCAATTTTTTTTTACAAAAAGCAAACGAGATTAAAAACAAAACCAATATACCAACTTAAAGTACGAAAAATACTCAATACCCATATGCAATTACCAAAAGCAGAAAAATAAAAATAACGGTAACGGTATTTTATTTCGGTCACGATTTTTTAAGGGTATCGCCCTGCCAACCCTGATATATATGTATAAAATTGGTGTCATAAGAAAGGCATTCAAACATCTTTCCAACGATGTGCTCATATCAGACAAATTTTGAAGGAGATATGGTTATAATCATTATCAAACTTTGAAACGAAATAACTCCCGAAATATGCGCGCCCGCTTAAAATCCATTTGTAATCCCAATAAAAAGTTTTTCGTGTGGTGAAAATTCGGATTTGATCGGAGAGTTGCATCTAAACTAGGGAATTAAAAATTTATGTGTACCCAAACAAAATGAAAATTCTCACGACTTAAACAAGTTATTTTTCAAATTAACAAAACGTCCAACTTAAAGCCATTTAGTAAATTTAAGAGCCTTTAGATGGGGGTGAAAAATTAAAAAAATGTTGCTCAAATTTTCTCACGGCTCTAAATATTGTACAGCAAAAAAAAAAAAAAAACATACATTGTTAAATATGTTTACACGCAATCATAAATATATTTACAAAATATGTATGTGGGGGATATGGTGTAATGGTTAGCGTGTTGAACTGTTACACATAAGGTAGCGGGTTAGATCCCCAGCTTCAAAAAAATTCGCCAACTCTCCATTAGATGGCGTGCAACAATTGTTTTAAGATTCAACATTTCGCGGAATTACATTATGCTATATTTGAAGCCCTTCATCTTTCATCAACGAGCATATAATTAAAAGAGGTACCAACTCACCCAACCTCTGTTAAATCACTCTCTTCTTATTTTGTATCGAAAAATGTTACCATATGAATTACACATGTCTGTAAAGGTTAACATTTTTCGATACAAAATGTCTATCTTCGAAAGAGAGCGACGAATACCGCCTGCTTTCATCACTGTTTATCTCTTCTCTATCCCCTTTCTGAAGCAAGCAACATGTGAAGTAATATGAAGAATTTATTGAGTGTTGCTTCTCTATAAAAAATTATATATTTGATTAATTAGAAATTTTTTTTTATTATATATTTGTAAAGAATGTTTCCAATTATTTTATTTTTTCAGTTATTACACATATGTTTCCAGGCAAATAATATGTGCGTTCCCTTACGTTACCGCGGGTACCCAAAACAGCCAAAACAACAACAATTTTGAGTACGGGAACGCCTTTGGGCTAGTTTGGGTAACTGCGGAAAAGTACGGGAACAGACATAATAAGTGCGTTCCTTTACATTTTGAGTAAAGTTCGGTAAAATGAGAGTAAGCAAAAAATCCTCTCACAAAATGACAAAACTACCCAAAAGTAAAGGAACGCACAAAACCACTTTTCGAGCCCAAAAATGCATTTCAAAGAAAAATGTGAAAATGCGTATAATTTTAGTTTTAAAAATTGAATAAACAAACATTTATTTGTGTTTAAAAGTTCTTATTGATTTTGTTCAATTAATTATTACAAATAACACATTTCTTTTGCGTATTGGTTTGTTTAATTTAATTTTTCAATTGTTATTTTTGGTTATCATTGTTTTACAATTTACCAAAGTTACCCGAAGAAAAAATGTGCGTTCCCGTACGTTACCGCGGGTACCCGGGGGAACCCAAAACAGCCCAAACAACAACAATTTACACGCAATTTTGAGTACGGGAACGCCTTTGGGCTAGTTTGTGTAACTTCGGTAAAGTACGGGAACAGACATAAAGTGTGGGTAACTTTGGTAAAAAGAGAAACACAAATGCACTCTCTTGAATGCTCTCATTTACCCAATTTTCGAGTACGGGAACGCTTTTTGGGTAAGTTTGGGATCCCGCAGGTTCCCGGGGTAACGTAAAGGAGCGGACCTAATATGTCTGTTTACATGTTCGTTTTTGCTAGCTTTTTCTCTTAAATTCGTTTTTGACGTAAAATTTAAAAATTTTTTAATTCAGTTGATTATATTTACAATTCTTTATATAATTTTCTTTCGTGCCACTTGAAGAGAAATTATTCTGGCAATTCTTTCCCACTTTCTAAATTTACTATATTTTACTAGACATGTAAACAAAAAGACCCAATGTAATGTTTGTATGGGAGTCATATATTCCCACCTTGAGATTTTAAATTTTATTTTATCATTATTATATTTATGGAATGCAAAAATAATAATGATTAACATATACCCAGCAAAAAAAGAGATGCCGAAGCAGTAGAAAAAGCACTACAATTGATGATCTACAATATGTACTTTTGATGATCTACAATATGTACTTCTTCCTTAACATAAACACTAATGATCTTAACATTGAGTTGTCATTGGAGAGAAGTACTCCCACTTCAACATTTTTGCAGTACTTTTTGAACGAGTGCAAAAGATATTCTTTTTCACCAATTAAAAGTTAAAAAAAAATTCTTCGCAAAATAAAATTATATTTTTTTTTTATTTTACAAAAGTTTTTAAATATTAAAAAAAAAATATAAAAAATATTAAAAAAAATTTTTATTAAAAATATTGGTCCCTTAGGCTCACTTTTAGAGCAATTATGCTTTAGAAGTAATACTTAAGTGATTTTTTGGATGTTGTTCAGAAGTAATTCCAAAAAGTCTGTAAAAATATACTAACGGTTACTTTGGAAGCAAGGAAAGAAGTGATTTTTTGAAGTTCAGAATTATTTCTAAAAAAGCGGTAAAAATACACTAACGGATACTTGTGAAGCCGTGAAAGAAGAAGTTTGTAAAGCATTACTTCCAATTTTTTTTGCTGGGTAATTAATAAAAAAATTGATTTGATGTTGTAATAAAATGAGTGAAGATGCAATAGTGTTTTGTCACCAAAGGGTTTATTTCAGGGTTGGCAGGCAATACCGCTAAAATACCGTTATCGATTCAAAACCCTTTCAACTGACTACCGTTACCCCTAAAATACCGTTACCGAAATACCCGGAATACCGTTATCCTTAAAATACCGATACCGAAATAAATGAAATATCGATACCCTTAAAATACCGTTACCCAAATAAATGAAATAGCATTATCCCTAAAATACCGTTACGGTTATTTTTAATTTTCTTCTTTTGGTTGTTGTTGTTGTTGTAACGGCTCTAAAATGAGAATTTGTAGTTAAGAATTCTCATTTAAAGCCGGAGTGGCAATCCTTGCTCGGATAAATTCGAAGATTCGAATACATCCGAATCGTTCCGGCACATAGTCCGATTGCCGTGGGAACCGGGTTATACCGCCCATACTCGGTCGTCAGAGCCTCGTCAGCGTTAACAGTGGACACCATGTCCAAGGTGGACTGTGGGTGAGGTTGGCATTTGGAAATAATTTCCCTTGACCCCCTTACCTTCTTTTGGTAATTTCTCGTGGTTATTGAGTATTATTTGTACATTAAGTTGATAAATTGGTTATGTTTTTAATATCGTTTGTTTTTTGTAAAAACAAAATGCGGGATGCATCTAACTGAAATACCGTTAACCTTAAAATACCGTTACCGAATAACCCAAATGTCGTTATCTTTAAAATACCGTTACCGAAATAACTCAAATACCGTTATCCTTAAAATACCGATACCGAAATAAATAAAATAGCGTTACCCTTAAAATACCGTTACCGAAATAACATAAAATATCGTTACCCTAACGATAACCGCATTCGTTTCGGTTACCATCCATGGTTTATTTAGACAAAAAGGACCCATTTATGGTTGCTGCAGAGCTTAAGAAGGAACTAAATGCAACAGTAAGTGATGAAATTATTCTTTGGGGAATGCAAGATAACAACTTAAACGCATGTAGTCCCGATTTCAATTTTTTTTTATTTGGAGGCAAGACATTAAGATCTTTGGTCAAAAGACCTCTGATGCAGAAACTAATCCAAAAATCACAAATAAAAACTATTAAAAATGCTCGTTCTAGCGTAATATTATGGGGATGCTTTTCTTACTATGTTGTAGGAACCATATATTGGATCAAAACAATCATGAATACCCGAGTAAAAAAGTTAGATGTTATAAAATACAAACGTATCTTTTTTTAATATAGCTTCTACTATAATTTGATCCCAAAAGTGGCGGATCGTACTGTATTAATTTAGATACACCTTGGATCTAATATAATGAAATACGATCCAAAAAATGGGTTTATCTTACTATATATAATTAGATTTAGTACAATAAAATTACATTTTATTTGATACCATTAGACAAAAATACTTCATTGAAAGTTCGCTCATATTGCATTAAATTTCCATTCTATTGAAATTAGTTTTTGATTGTCATTATGTCACATCCAATTCTATATAATTAGATAAACCCATTTTCGGATCGTATTTCATCATATTAGATCCACGGGGCATATAAATGAATACAGCATGATCCATAATTTTTCGGATCAAATTTTATTTTGGGCAACAGCAGAAAAAGATATAATTGCATTTTGTACCTCATTCATTTTTATAATAGGGTAAGACCATTTACGTTAGTATCCTCCAGTAAGTAATCCTATCTTATGCTTCTAAGGAAATCCCGCTGGCATGTAGTTTCCCAACCGCATTTTCTTGAAAAAAAACTAACGATAATGGTATTTCAGCGTTAATTTTTTTATCGAAAATTAGAATCCCTTTTTCTTGTATTACCAGACAGAAAAATTTGCATACCTTTTCCAAGGTTATTATTCTATGAGTCAAACAGATAAAACACATTTTTTTTTGTCAAAAATTGCTCATTATTTGGACGAAAATATGAGCCTTCTAAAATAAATAAAGGCAAATTATTAAATCAAAAAGATGGTTCAGAAATGATTCAGGAATGTAAATAAATTTGAATATTTTGCGAACAATATAAAATAAGGACAAATTTTTGAGACGTAAGATTTTTTTTTAATTTTATTTTTTTTTTTAATTTAAAATGCAGGCTATTTTAGAATTTCATACAAAAATTTTAACTTTTGATATTATTTTTGAGCTCCTTTTTGATTCGATTTTGAACTTTTTGCTGGCTGGGTTGTCGCAAATAAATATACACTATTGTAAAAGAATACAAGGATTATTAAATAAATAAAAAGACAATAAAATTTATATTTAGGTGTAGTATTTTTTTTATTTCTTTTGTTCTTTTTCTTATTATTATGTACTTTGTATGGTTTTATTTTTTGTTTATTTATTGCTAGGGATTGTATCACAGTTTGAGTTTATCACAGTTGAAGATTTTTATTTTGTATTACTTGATGAATTACATCACATAGATCAAGGGATTCTTGCAAGATAACCCTAAAGCAGCTTTATTTACCAAGGTCTCCAGACGTGGGAAGGAGCTAGTGGAGAGGCCGCTGGTGAATCATTATCATCACTGTGATAACCAGAAGAAGCAGGACTTAAAGGACATTGAATGGTTAAAGCATTCATAGAATGCTGTTGTTGTTGATGTTGATGATTGTCTTGTTGTGCATCATATTCTTGTTGTAGTCTATTGTAAGAACGACCCAAATGTTTCATTACTGATTTGCCCATTTCAATAGTCATACCAGGAGTTGAAGCCAATACACGTGACACCTCATTAACTGCATTCATATAACCGTGACGAAACGAATCCATGGGAATTTGTTTTGGTTGTTGCTGTTGTTGCTTCTTCACATGCTCTCTTAAGAAGACAATAGTGGATTCCAGCATTTCAGCTTTGTCCATGCGTAAAATTTTATTATTACCATTTAGTTCAATCATTAATTGTTTAAGGCCATCCAAACACTTGTTAATGCGGGCTCTACGTTGACGTTCCAATAAAGGTTTCTTGATTTTTTGATATATTTCAGTTTTTGTTGCGTATTCCATGGTGGAGGAATTTTTTGTAAATTCCTTGAGTTTAACTTAAAGAAATTGTTTTATAATATGTGATGTTTACTCTTCAAGAGTTGTTCAATTAATGATAATATTTGATACAACAAGGACACAATTTATACTCTACACTCTCTTTAATATGCATAGTTGGGGATGATATGTTTGGCACTTTTTTGTATTTCTTTTATTTTAATCACAAAGTACCCTCCAAGAATTTTTTTAATTTTTTCGAACAAGTTAAAATTGTATTTACAAATATTTTACCATGAATTCTTTCTTATGCTACTATATTGCAAATACTATTAACAACCAAAAAGTTTTTGTTTTTTTCCAAATGTTTATTATGCACATTTAATATTGCTATAAACTTTAATTGAAATTCATTAATGTAAATAAAAACTTATCATTATGAAAAAAACCTATTGAAATGAGCTGGACACATAAATGGCACAATCTTAAAAAAAGAGAAGAAATGGTTTTAATATTGCATTTGTTAAATTTTTTGGTATGTACAAATTTTTTACCGTTAATATTTAGTGCTGTGGCCTTTATTTCTTATTACAGCTTCGCACCTGCGACCCATACTTTCCACTAGTTTTTGGCATTTTGTTTTGGGGATGGCGTACCAAGCTTCCTGTGCGGCCGACCACAGTTCGTCCATATTTTTGTAATTTTTCTTGGCGATTTCAACATTGACTTTATTCCACAGGTTCTCTATTGGATTTAAGACAGGGCTCTGGGCTGGCCAATCCAAAACATCAATCTTCTCCGCACAAAACCATTTTTTACTAGTTTGGAGGAGTGTTTGGGGTCATTATCTTGCATGAATTTCCATTTTATTGGCATGAAGTTGAAGGCATATAGCTCCATATGGTTTTTTAAAATATCTAAATACTGAAACTTGTACATTTTTCCATTGATTTTTATAAGCGGACCTACGCCATGCCAAGAAAATGCACCCCAAACCATAATACTGCCACCTCCATGTTTTACCGTCTTCTGAGTGAACCGAGGATTAAATTCTTGGCCTTTAGGACGACGAACAAAGATTCTGCCATCTGGTCCTACCCTGTTAATTTTTGTTTCGTCACTCCATAACACGTTTTTCCAAAAACTAATGGGATTTTCCTTATGGGTTCTGGGGAAGGTTAGTCGTTTTGAAATATTTTTTTTGGGAGAAGGGGCTTTTTACTGGAAATGCGCCCAAACAAATTTGCCTCATTTAGTTTTTCGCTCATCTGTTTTTCCTGGCCTTGTCTTCCGAATTTTACCCTTAGTCAATATATCGGGATCCTCAACACAAGAATTAATTGCATTGTAGACTTTTTTGCGAGAAATTTGCATAATCTCAGCAATTTCCGCTACTTTTTATCCATCTTCATACATTTCCCATATGATCCGCCTTTCCTCACCTGTGGTATGTTTTCCTGATCCCATTTTAAAATTTTTTTAACTTTTTATATTTATTTTTGAACTACGAAAAATATTTGTTGCTTTGAATTAAATCTACACGACTACTGCCTATTTTAAGTAAATTGTGCCATTTATATGTCCACTTTAAATCAGCATTGTTAACACAAAAATGATAACGGTAAATAATAAGCAAAACATAACGGAACATTTGAGCACTATTAAGACAAACATTTTTTTCAACAATAATCAGAAGAGATAAAACTTGCATTTTAAAATATATTTAGTTGGAAAATACTTAAATTTATGCGCAATTTAAATTTGTGCCAATTATATGTTCATAGCTGTATATGGATAGAATACTTGTACCGCCAGAAAAAGATAAAGTTCATTTATGCCGATTTTTGAATCTGTTTGATTCGTAGACGAATTTTTATTCAAATGAATATTTCAAAAAGTATTTTATAAAGTTTTTCTTTATTCTATTTAAAATTAATTTATATTTCAACGTTTATTGCTAAATTTAAGAAGAAATGTAGACTAAATGCCAGTGTTATAGTAAGTACGAATTTTTATAAAAAAAAATCGAATACATAATCGCCGTTAGTGCTGTTTATAGCCAGCAAATTTTTATCGAAAAAAGTATGTAAAAATTTTGAGTTAAAACTACTAAAAATTAGTTAAAAATGACCTTGCAGAAAAAACTGCTGCAACTAGCAGATTATTATATTTTGCTAAATATTAGTAAGATAAGAACAGCAAAAATAAAACTGTTAAATTTACAGAATTTGAGTTAAATTTTAGTTAATAGAAATAACAACTTAAGCTGCTAAAATCGGGGAAAAATTTTGCTAAATAATTAGAAGACTAAAAATCACAAAAAATTTTGAAATTTCCAAAGTTTTTTATTTTGATTTTTTTAATGCAAATAAAAATCTAGCCTTCTGAAATCAGCAGATTACTATTTTTTTTTAGCAAATATTTTTTTTGATTTGAACGGAATAGACAGCTAAAATTTATTTTAGCAGTTTTTTAGTTTTTCCTATTTTTTGTCTACTAATATTTACCAAAATTTTCTGCGGATTTTACAGTATAATTTGTCATTTTTTATTAACTAAAAGTTAATTCAAATATAACTAAAATTCTATAAATTCAACAGTTTTGTTTTTGCTGTTCTTATTTTACTAGTATTTAGCAAAAAAAAAAAAAAATCTGCTAATTTCAGCAGATTTTTCTGTACCGTCATTTTTAACTAATTTGTAGTAGCTTTTTCTGTTACTTTTAACAGCTTTATTTCTATGAGTGTATCTATAAATTGTCTATAATTTGGAAAAAGGAAATTCCTGCTTATATTATACAATACTCTACTCTATATTACAGTAAATCAATCAAATTATGACTGTTCCCGTTTTTTACCGCGGTTACCCAAACTAGCCCAAAGGCGTTCCCGTACTCAAAATTGTGTGTAAATTGTTGTTGTTTGGGCTGTTTTGGGATCCCGAGGGTACCCGCGGTAACGTACGGGAATGCATATATTAGGTACCTTTAAGATGGAAAAAGTACTACAAAATTTGTTTGTAATACAATGGTACTTTTCCCGATACATCAGGGATTTTTTCGTCCTCTCCCTTAATAACGCACTCTCCAATTCTCTTTTAAATATTCCTTAACCATTTGTTGTGCTGAGTCTGCACTTTTTTTCATTATAGTAACCCTCAACTGTTGTTGTTGTTGTTGCGTTTGTATATTGTGTATGGAGTATTTCCTTTTTGAGTCATCCAGAAAAGCAGCTGCAGCTGCAATCATCATCCTTAATACTTTTCAGTTGTTTTTTTTTTTTTTTAAAGATGTTATTGTGTGTATGAAAAAACTTATGGCTCGTGGCCGTGGGAACTGTGCTCAAACTAAGTTTCTCACACGGTGTTTTTTTCTTCTTCATTTATTCGACAATTTGAAACGACAAACATATGCGTTGTTCGTTCCCTGTAGTTATTGTTGTTGTTGTAAGGATTATTTTGCAGCTGTCGCTATTTTCTTATTCTTGTACAGAGTTTTTAGTAAGCAGCAGATATCATGATATCATTCTGCTCAGAATCATCAAATTTCTTGGTTCTTTGGTTAATCAGATTGTTAGTCTCCTGACCACTTTGTTTCTTTTGCTGCTATGAGATGATGCATAGTATTTAAGTGAAAATATTTTGTACCTTGATTGTTTTGAAATTTGGAAATTGGTTTCTTTTAAATTCATTCTTCTGTTGCTTTTTGTTGTTTTTTGTACGCCAAAGATATTTTATAATTCATTCATTGATTGTTGGGTTTATAGTTTTTTTCTGTTGTTGTTGCTTGTTTATTATCCTTAACCGTGAGAAAATATTATTTAATTATTGTTCCTTTTTGTATGTCCTTTTTTGTTGTTGTTGTCGTTGTATATTCATGTGTTATGTTGATAATGTTGATGGTTTGGTTAATGGGTCGTGCTTGTCGTAACATCTTATTGCCTGTAAATTGTTGTACATTCTCGTGTGTTAAGTGTGTCTTAAGTAATTTTCATTTAATGTCTAATATATTTGACTGAATTTTAAACTCAACAAATCTATAAGTTGAGGTTGTGGTATTTAAGATATTTTGGGGTCAATAATAATTTTGAAAACTTGTTGATTCAGTTACCTTTTGCTAATGTCCTTAGGGATTTAATATTAGCTCAATCAGTGTTTGTTAAATTTAGTGCTAGGTAATGCTTTCCCAAGATTTAAACTTTATATTTCGAGAAATTAACAATGTCATTTAATTTTTTTATTTGTTTGCCTTCTTTGAATTAATTTGCCTAAAATTTGCAATTACTATGGAAATTTAATTATAAAAAATAATAATGTATCGAGTTATTTTTGAAAAATTGTATTTGAAAAAAAAACTAATCAGGTAAGCATTTAATTTTTTTATTTATATTTAAAAATTATAATGCTAAAAATAGTTTAACATTCAGAAAATGTCTGAATTTTTTTCTTATGTCTTGCATAAGATTTCTGAGGGTACTTTAAGTGAAGCTTTTGGAGGAGTCTTTCCACTTTTTGATAAATGGCCGACTACTCCACTCTTTCGCAGTTTACTTTTTATTATGGCCCAATACCCACTGAGAGAATTTTCATCACTTCAGTAATGAATTCCTTCATAGTTTCAATGAAAATTGTCACTGGAACTCGTCCATTGAAACTTTTCATAGAATCTATGAAACAGGTTTCATTAAAGTCAATGTTTATGAAAAGTGCATAAAATTAATGAAACTCTCATAAAATTAATAGGCCATTCGTCCAATGAATAAATCATTCAGCCAATGAAGAGCTTAATAAAATCTATGAAGCAATTTCATTTACTATTATTTATTATAGTTGGTTGTTGTTGTTGTTGTAACGGCTTCAAAATGTGAATTTGTAGTTAATAATTCTCATCTAAAGCCGGAGTGGCAATCCTTGCTCGGATAAATTCGAAAATTCGAATACATCCGAATCGTTCCGGCACATAGTCCGATTGCCGTGGGAACCGGGTTATACCGCCCATACTCGGTCGTCAGAGCCTCGTTAGCGTTAACAGGGGACACCATGTCCAAGGTGGACTGTGGGTGAGGTTGGCATTTGGAAATATTTTCCCTCGACCCTTGGTTGTTGTCGTTGCTAAGCTGGAGTGGATAAATAAAAAGTACTTAGCAAATGCAAAAGGCATAATAAAATCGTAGCATACTTTACGGATGTACAAAATATATCTAAAGAAAGAATTCATTAAATTAAAAAGTTTCATTAAAAAAAAAGTTTCGAAAAAAAAATTTATAAAAAAATTTCATAGTCCAAAATTAATAATAAAAAATTAATTAAAAAAAAATAAAAATTATAAAAGATTATTCTCTCAGGAAATGACGATATTTTATAAAAAAAATCAAAAAAAGTAAATACTATTGAACAATTTCATGTACATATGCATATGTATAAAGAACATTTTCATTAAATTTATGGAGATTTAATTTATGAAATTCAATGAATTTTTTAATGAATTTATGAAATTTTATGAAAAAAAGTTATGAAAAATTTCATAATATTAATTAAATATTATATACAAAATGAAATTCTTCATTGGTCATACGAAAAAAATTCTATGAAATTGTATCGTTAATATCATGAAGGATAATTCTATCAGTGCCTTTCGATGGAGCGACACTGGGGGACATTTGGTAGATTTTGATCTTTTTTAATATATTCAATTTATGATTGCAATTCAAAATATCTTTGAACCTGTGTGTTTTTTAGTGAATGGTATTAAATTGTATTTTACCACTCTTCCCGGTAAATATATCCATTAATTGTGCTAGTACACTCAGAGAAAAAAATCCTGTAAAAACAGCAGAAAAATCTACTAAAAATTAGTTAAAAATTACCTTGCTGAATTTAGCAGAATTTTTTGATAAATATTAGTATAATAACTCAAATAAGTAGTTATACTTATTTGAGTTAACTTTTAAGTAATTGAAAATGACAAATTATACTGTAAAATTTGCAGAAACTATTTCCAATTATTAGTATATAAAAATAGCAAAAACAAATTGTTATACCTATAAAATTTTTGTTATTTTTCAGTTAAAGCATTAGTTGAATGCAAGTAGCAATCTATTATGATAAATTCAACAGAAAAAAATAGTAAACTGCTGTTTTCAAAAGGCTCGATTTTTATTTGCATTAAAAAAAAAAATCTAATCTAAAAATCTGATTTTTTAGGCTACTATTTTAGCAGATTAATTTGCTATTTTCTATTAACAAGAAATATCACTAAAATTCTGTACAGTTACCACTTTTATTTTTGCTGTTCCTATATTACTAATATATATAGCAAGAATAATCTGCTAATTTATCAGGTTTTTTCTGCAGCATCATTTTTAACTAATTTTTAGTAGTTTTAACAAATTTTTTTACGGATTTTTTCTATTAGTGAATAAGTTGTGTAAAATTTAACGAATGGGTTCTCAATAATTAGTTTAAATAAACACTCAAAATTAAAGTGCTGAGGGTTTTTGGTATTGTGTTAAATGAAGATAACTAAAATCTTTGTTTAAATCACCGTTTCAGCTAAAAGTTCGTAAAAGATCGTTTTGAAACCCGTTTGATAGATTTTTCCACTGACGTATTATTTTAAGTGTACAGTAATTTTGACTTAGCTGCACAACCAACTTTTGCAAGAATTTTTGTGCAGGTAAGCCAAAAACGGAGCTAAGTAAAATTGCTTACCTGCCTTAATGTGCAGGTATGCCAATACAGACTGAAAACAAACAAAACAAATGAAGCTAATGATGACAACTTTGTGCGATTTTTATGTTTAAAAAACGACTGAAGTAGAATATTTTTGTCACAAAAAAAGTTGACAACACATTTATTTTATGTGTGCTTTTTTCCCCTAGAATTGAAAAACAAAGCAAAACACAAGAGGCATCTAACGGTGATCTTTTTCATGAAAATAATGTAAAACTGCCAAAAAATATGAGGCAGTTATCTTAAATGCGCAGGCACAAAAAGTGCACTTAAAAAAGACAGTTGCGTACATAATTTTGTAAAATAGAAATGAAACCAAAATTTTGTGCAGTTATAGCAGGCGGTTTTCGTCGCCTCTTTCTAACATTGACAATTTGTATCGAAAATGTTAGCCTTGCAGACGTGTGTAATTTTTGATACAAATTAAGAAGAGAGTGACTTAACAGAGGTAGGGAGAGTTGGTACCTCTTTTAAATTATATGCTCGTTAGTTATAGCAAATGTACACTTAAGAAAAAGGAAGTTAAATCAAAACTACGTACACTGACTCACATGGGCACAAGAACAATAGATAGGAAAGAATATTTAAATCCAGATGATCCACCGATTAATGATCCAAAAATTCCATCACACACATAAGGAACGGAACGACATGTTCAATTGCTAGCTAGCGTTTCCAAACGAGTTATACCCGAAAATGTAGAGGCTGTTATGGCGACGACATTAGAGAGCCGTGCGAAATTGCCCAGACTTGAAAGTTTATTTTCTATTATGTACTAAGTTAAATTCATTTTTTCATTTACATATGTTCTGACAGAAAGTTTATTTTCTATTATGTACTAAGTTAAATTCATTTTTTCATTTACATATGTTCTGACTAAATAAATTTCTAGAGAAAAATAAACTCCAAAAAGAAAAAACAAAGCCATTTCGCTGGGGGTGTGCCACTGGCAAGGGTGGGTCGGCCCTCCAAAGTTAGTGGGGGTCGGTCATACATTTGGACTCGATTGGGGCACTCTAAATGGGTCAAAGTGGGATTTTTCAAAATTTGACCCTACGGGTCAAAAGTTGGGACATCAGAATTCGTTTTAGAGGTATCGTTCCTCGGATAAAGTTTCTTATTTTGATCCCTAGAATACGATTTTCCTTGTCACTTGGGCGATTTATTTGCCTCCCTACAAATCGACCCGCCCTAATGTCCATGCATGACATTTTTTTTTCCAAAATTTACGCCAAATTTTTACAGAATCGTAATTTCTACTTTTATTCAGGCCTGTTCTGGATATCACTTAACGCCGAAGTGATTTGAAATCACTTAAAAGGTGTTCTGAACAGAAATATTTTGAAAATCACGTGATTTTAAACCGGTCAGATAAGTTAAGGTTATTTGAAATCACTTGCTGTTTTTCTGTACGAACTTAATAATAACTATCTTGAAAATGTAATTTTATGTGTTTTTTTATGGATTCTAGTAGTAAGATTAGGCTTTTATACATAAAAAACTTAAAAAAGAACAAGTTTTCAAAGTAACTGCTTGTTTGCAATAAATTGTATTTTTTTGTATGACATTCTTCGTGATTTTGAGGAGTTTGGTAGCTGTGTTTCTATTTCTTCCAATACCATTTGAAAAGCCCTCTTGTTTAGCCGGTAAAATGAAATGAAACTGAAAACCAATATGCCTTAAATCATTACATTAATTTAATCTTTGTTTACTTACAATGTTTCGTTTGTATCCATAGGATTTGATACATCACGCAAATAACGCTTTTTAACACGATCATCCCTTAACTGCTTTCTTTTTAAATCAATTACTGCCAATATAGTAGCTCCCGGCATTTTAATTTTCCACTTGATATTTTTATTAAAAATATAAATCAAAACAAAGTAAATAAATCAGCTGTTTCCTCGTGATATCGAAAAACTGAAATCACGCCGAAAAAATAAAATCTGGTGATTTGTAGAACAGCAACAAATCACCCGTGTGATTTTAAAACGGTCCGTGTTTTGAAATCACACCGTTTTCAGAACAAGCCTGATTGTATACAAATCAGTTGAAAAACATCCCCAAGTTATTAAAAAAGCCAAAAGCTTTCCGACGGCATTTTTATTTTATTCCACAACACGAAATGAACGACGATACGATATTTGAAGAAACATGCAACAATTATGCGAATAGATTAAAATCAAAATCGTAAATTATAGTTGTAAATGACAATTTTCTAGTTTGTGGGTTTGAGCAGGAATGCTTTGCTTTCATTCGAACTAAAATACTATTAACATTGGCAATATCTTATCTCAAATTTAGAAAAATTGATTTTCCTATTTTAGAAAATGTTAATAGGGATGATATAATGTTGTGCAAACATCACGAAGGTATAGGATGTAATAATTCCTTTGTAATTTAGTAAATAAAATACCATAGTTATGTTTGATGTTTTAGAATGAGTTATATGTATATTTATTTTTTTGTAACTTCTTTTATCATTAATCATTTAATATTGAGAGAAACAAAAATGCTAACCTATCACAGTTGAATAATATATGTATAAAGCTACTGCACACAAAAACAATAAATCCTATCATTAATTTAACAAAAATAAAATTATAATTAAAAAAATAAAATCTTAAATACTAAATGAGATCGTTAATAATATTGGAAGAACTCAAGTGCACTACTGGTATTTTGTTAATGGTGAGTGAATGTGCTGTTATGCCAGCAATTACCAAGGTCGCCAAACAGGAGCAGAAAGTTGTAAGAGACCTTGTTGTTGAGAAAGAACTGGTGATGAGCGAGAACAATCACTATCACTGGCATAACCACTGGATACAGGACTATACATGGCAGAAGATGATTGAGAACTGGAACACGTCACCGATAAGGGAGTAGTAACAGCTGTTGGTATATCTTGAGGAGCTTCCAATTGGCTAAGACGTAATCCCAGATGAGTCATAAGTTTTGTACCAAATTGTACATCCACTTTGGGTAAGCAAGCCATGCATCGTGATACTTCATTGGCAGCTTGTATATAACCAGAACGGAAACTTTGTTGAGCAGCTACATTGTTGTGGGCAATTTGTTGTTTTTGTTCCTTCAATTTTCGTAAATGCTGTACGGTTACTTCCAAAATATCGGCCTTTTCAAATTTGACGTTATTATTGTCACCGTTGTTTTGAAAACATTCAGCCATTAATTCTTTTAAATCATCCAAACACTTGTTGATGCGAGCACGACGTTTACGTTCCAAAAGAGGTTTCATTACTTTACGGTATTGATAGGTTTTAGACATTTCGTATTTGGTTGCCATTTTTAAAAAGAGTTTACAAATTTAAAACTTTTTAAGGATAAAATTTAAAGAAATTGTTTAAAACTGATGTTGATACTTTAACGTATGAACAGTGAATGATGTTGCATCACAGAGAATGACACGTTTATATACCCACACGTGTCCCAGGACATACAAAAATTTACTCGTGCTCAACGCACTTAGTTCGATACTATGAATATAAGACGACAAGAGAGTTAATGGTAAAGAGCACACTTTTGTTGAAAGAGTCTACAGATCCGAAATAACACACAGTTTAAGGTTCTTTCTTTCTTGTTGGCTGTTGGTTTCTTTAGGGGTTGAAAAAGTACGTTAAAAGTTGGTTAAAATTCATGCTTGTTGTGAAATGATAATTTTATTTTAGGATGATGGTGCTCTGGTTGATGATGGTTGGCAGTGGTGGTGGTTGTTGTTGGTAGACAGGTAGCAAGTTATGAAGTTTCATATCGTGGGAAACACTTTACTAGTTAGTTTCCCACAATTTCAAATTTTTTGTTTATCTCGTGCATATGGGGTTGTTTTTAGTATAGGTTGTGTGTATTCTTTTAGGATCGACGTATCCTTTTTGTGTTACTGATAGTGCAACCAAAATACAACGTGAACAGTGGGTAAATACGTCGCAAGGTGATGCACATGTAAATTTTGTCGTTTGGTAACTGTTCTTCTAAGGGTTACAAAATGCACGTCATACATAGTGTATGAGGCTTTTAGGAAATTTTAAAAGTTTTTGTCTGCAACTGCTTTTAAGAATCTTGTATCAAATTAATGTATCCGAAGTTTTAAAGATGGCGCCATTTCTTTCCCTCCCGATTTTTTAAAATGGCCCATATCTCGAAAACTAAGAGATAGAGCAAAATTTATGAAAATTTCGACTACCTCTAACCGTGTAATACCCCAGAGAAAGGGGCTATCTCTTTCCAAAAATGGACCTTGGCGGGGCCTTGGACCCTCAGAAATTTTTAAAACTAAGCGAGATAGAGAAAAGCGGACAAAATGTTTGCTCCATTGGAGTGCCCTTATATGCCCTCACATGATATGGATTAGGCCCTGGGAGGGTTCCAAGACCCTAAATTTGAATCAATTCTACGACTCAGTATAATTACAGATAAAACCGAAGGTTTACACATTTTTTACGTAAATTGATTTGTGAAATTTGACAAAAAAGTGTTAAAATCAACAAATTTTATTTTAAGCCAAAAACAGGAATAAATTTTGTTAAATTTTTTCTGTTGAGCCAACAGACTTATTATTTTGAGTCTAGTTTTCCGAATTTATAAAAATTGAGTTTATATTTCACAATGTCGATTAAATTATACATACATTTGTTAAATTTTACACAATTTATTGTTAAAA
The DNA here is from genome assembly GCA_949987735.1 of Leucophora obtusa. NCBI lineage: Eukaryota > Metazoa > Arthropoda > Insecta > Diptera > Anthomyiidae > Leucophora > Leucophora obtusa. Next base: position 359,028,601 of record OX465295.1, read on the forward strand.
TATAAGATTTTCATCTCTCTGCCATCACCTATTAGATGGCCCCACCAGTATATCCGATGTTTTAGAGATAGCCCTATTTCTTTCCCTCCCGGTTTTTTAAAATGGTACATATCTACTAAGTAAGAGAAGTAGACCAAAATGGAAATGAAATTAGACTATTCCTACACCGAAAAAATTCCGTAGTCGCATAGTTAAAGGATTCCATAGTTGATTTTAAAAAAATATTAAACAACTACAATCGTCATAAATAGCCAGGGTTTTGTTGAGAGCTACAATATTTATTAGTTATTGTGAATACTACTAGTGCTTAGAAAATGTCAAATATATTAAAAAAGAAACAATCAAATATTTTATTTTTAAAATTTTTCAAGAAATATTGTGAGGAAATTTTTATATTCATAGCTTCTGCAAATAGAGTGTAATAAATCCTGTAGTAATTTAATGGTAAGAATTTCTAATTTTCCTGAAAAAATATATGAAAGTTCATGATTGTTTTTATTTTCCAGATTTTAGAATACCAAGAACACCATCTTAATAAAAACCAAAGGAGGAATGTTTTGAAAACAAGAACCGATAGCAAGAGAAATAGCAACTCTTAAATACAAATATTTTTTATGTGTAAATTAAAAGAGTGTTAAAATAAAAGTGCTCAGAAAATAATGTACAATTTTTATTTGGTTTTTATGGCTATTTTCCACCAATTGCAATTTTATTTTGTTTTTACTATCATATCGTTTCAAGTACCTATATTCCTAGTTAATTTGCTTATATTCAGAAAACTTAGTTGACAACAACTAAATCAATTCAACTATATATTAGGTAGGGGTATTTCACCTATGACATAGTTGAAAATTTCGTTATAATCAACTAAAAAATTTTTAGGGTGTAGCTTTACCTCACCCAGAGCTTTGAAGAATTAATTCTTTAATTCAGTACTTGAATTCTGAATTAAAAATCCAATGAATTAATTCACAAAAGACTATTTATTGAATGGAATTAATTCATATTTGTTTTCGTTCGATTTCTTTTGTTACGAATTAATTAATAGAGCTTTGAAGAGTTAATTCGTTAATTCTGGGCTTCGTTAAAAGAGAAACTATAGTAACAAAAAATGTCGCCAACGATGCGAAGATTTCCGCGGAAAGTGGTATTTAGCAGCTGAAAAGGTATTTAATAATACCATAAAAACGTTGATGGAAAGGCATCAGAAAAATGAAAAAATTTTGTAAAATAAAAATAGAAAAAATTTGTATATACCCAACCAGTGGTACAAAAAATCAAGCACTGGCATACAACTGGGCAACCATGGTGTTGAAAATAAATGACTGGGGAACACTCATTTGGAACGCTTTGCCAGCGCTTTCAAAAGGCGTTTTTCCAGCATTTGTTCTACAAAAATTTTGGTGGTTTATAACAAAACCACTGGCAAAGAATGGTCTAAGAGTGATAATCACTGGTTTGCCAAGGTTTGCAACCAGTGTTTATCCAGTGCTACCTATCCAATGCTACCAGTGGTACAAAAACCAATTCACCGGTAGAGCAATGATTTTATAAAAATGCTGACGCTTCGTTAAAAAAGGTTTGTAGTCAGGAGGTTCCGAGTTCAAATCCGGCAGCAAGCAACAAATTTTTTTTGATTTTTTTTAATATAAAAATTTTTTTGTTCTATAAAATCAATTTTTTTGTTTGTGGAAAAACCCCTTTAAGACTAACTTTTTTTGCTCTCCCAACGCTGGCATATTAGTTCCAAAAAAGTGTTTGCCAGTGCTAGCTTTTTAGCACAGCCAGTAGTTGTCCAGCGATTATCACTCATTTATGTGTTTAGCTATCAAATATTATATGTCTCGTTAGCTCAGTGCGTAGAGCATTCGTCTGCCAATCTGACAGCCTGCGTTTAAATCACGGCAGGACCAAAAAAATACATATGAACCATTTTTAAATTATATTTTGGAAAATATATTTCCGGACCACCTATTTTTAGTAGTTTTGCCAGCGTTTTGCCAACGTTCAAAAATTTTGTTTCTCCAGTGTGCTTTTTCGGCGCTTTTTGAACAGCCGTTCCTTTTGTCTAATGATGTTCTCATTTTGGGAATGGGAAAGCACTTTTTGTCAGTACTTAAATTACCACCTGTTAAAATGCTTTGCCACCGCTTTCCTGTTTGTATTTTTCTGACTGGGTAGTTTTATAATAAACTTAATCTTGAAAAAAAAGGTTATAAAATAGCTTTTATTTTTAAAATTGAATGACTATTTCATCAGTTTTTTTTTGGATTTTGTGATGGACATTTTTTTCAAACGCAGTCCTTTTAATGCGGAAACCTGTAGAATTGTAGTATCAACAAAACCGCCTGGTTGTGCTACCGCCAGTTTGATGGAAAACATTTTAAAAATCAACGATATTTTTGCATTTTTCTATCGGCTTTAGCCGAAAATTGGCTTAGCCGAATATTGTCGGCGGCTGAATCGGCTTGGCAAAGGTGTCGGCTGACCGGCTAAAGTCGGCTGGCTTGTATCTCTGACGTTGACGTCATTTATTGCTGTTTTTATTACGGTATTTTACCGGCAGCAGCAATTTACAACCGCAATTTGAGTATGATAAGAAATTGAACCGATAAACCAAGAAAATAAAAACGGCAAAATATGAAGACAAATGCATCAGCTAATATCTTAAAATGCGCAAATCGGTTTTAGTTTCGACATGGTAGATAATTACCATAATATTAAAAAGGTAATAATCATCTTTGATATTTTTCCATGTTAAATTTTGGTGTGAATAATTTTTTGATTTGACAAGCAAAGACCAGTAAATATTTAACGACAGTTTTTATAACTCACAAGGAAATTTAGGCTCCCTAAATTCCCATCATATCGGGAATTTAGGGAGCAAAATAGGCGAAAGAAAATCGACAATTTTTGCATTATAATAATATATAATAACAAAAAGTAATAATATAAAATGAAAAAAAAAAGGATTTTTACATGGGATTCTGCACGCAGAAAAAAGAAATTGTTGGATATATTTACAGGCAATTATATATATGTTTATAAACTACTATACTTATGTTTGAGGTGTGTTTCCAATTATTTTATTTTTATCGTTATAATACGTATGTCTCCAGGCAAACACTGTAATGTTTGAATGTTAGTCATATTTTCCCACTTAAACAAAAATATATTTGCATTTTTATTTTATCATTATTATGCTTGTGGAGTGCAAATATAATAAAATATAATAATGATAAATATATATATATATATGTTTGCCTGCAAACATTTATATATATATATATATGTTTACATACATATGTTTACAGGCAAAAATATTGTATTTGCTGGCAAACATATTATATTAAAAACACGGCAAATATATTTTGACAGTTCTTCCAAACATATATATATCACCAGCAAATATGTTTCCTGCAGGGCGATTTTTTTCAGCGTGTGTCAGTCGTACCAATACATATGTCCATATAAAATACCATAAAATAAATACAGTTTTCACAACAACATCTTAACAAAAAAAAAAAGATACCGGTGATGGGCATTTGAAAATCTTTATCCGAAAATATAACAGATATACATATATAGTTCCTTTGAAAAAAATGACAGAGTGAAAAAAACAGAAAAAGGAGTAATTCTTGACCCCACTTTTAACTCCTAAATCCTCGAGATAGCCGATAATCTCAGACAACCCAACATTATAATTCCTATCTTTACAACAAATCTATATTTCATTAATAATGGAGATTATCACATGAGATATCTTCCTTGCCAGTCTGAGAAGCTGTATTGGTATTTTCTTTTCTGCAGGTGATTCATTTGACACTATCTTAATCAAAATTATGTTTTCATGGTAAGCTATTTCCATTCTATAGTTCCAGATTAGAAGTTAAATCTCTGACGGAATAGCTCTATGACCTGAAACTCACTTAATCAAATGTTGAGTCTATTTATATTCCTAACAAATTTTAAATGAAGTCAACGAAATCCAACAACATGCACGAGAGAGAGAGGCTATAGCCACATCTAAAATAGAGAGAGAGGGAGATAGAGAGAGATGGAGATAGAGAGAGATGGGGAGAAACAAAAGATAGAGGAAAAAGCTCATTTGAATAGCCTAAGCATTCACAACAGAGTTATTTGCATTTTCAGCATCTGGTTTCTCGCTCGTATTTTAAAGGAACCTAATCTACTCAATTCTAAAAGATCTAAAAATGTGAAATCTTACCCCTGAGTTGTGGGCTTTGAAAGAACTAAAATTGTATAATCCCATGAATCGCGTTTTTTAGTCGTGGGGTTTAAAAGGAACGTAATCTAATTAATCGTTGGATTTTTAAGCAAATACATTTTGCAATCTTACTTTTAAATCGTGGGATTCTAAGGAACTAAATTTTTTAGTCGAGTGATTTAGAAGGAACCAAAGTCGTGTGATATTATTCTGTAAACGTGGGATTCCAAAGAAGGAACTAAATTTAATCAGGAGCTTAACCCTTAATATCCCACCAGTACTGCTAAGAACCAAGGAAAAAAAAAACTAACTGTGTTTGACTTAACTATGTATATCTGTTAACTCAGAAAAATCTTAAAGTACACAAAAACGTGTTTGAGACGAGAACTAGCACATTACATTTTGTATGTACGCTAACTTCCAACGTGGATAATTGTCAACGTTGAAAACACAACTTTTATAGATTTTCGCATCTAACATAACTTCTTCGTGTTACGTCCTAAAAAGTTTTGCTGGCAAACGTTCGATTATACGAAACTATTATAAACATTAACTGTTTATAATTTTTATACCCTATACTACTACGTGGAGAGGGTATAATAAGTTTGTACTGATGTTTGTAAAACCAAAAAATATTGGACCGAGACCCACCTTATAGTATACCGATCAACTCAGAATCTCTTTTTATTTCGATTTAACGAGGTCCGTCCGTCCGTCTGTCTGTCCATGCATTCTTGTGCGCACTATACAGGTCGCAAATATTAAGATATTTTGATGAAATTTGGTACACTGACTTACGTCGGACCAAGGACGAAGCCTACTGATTTTGGTTCATGTTTAGACCTAATGCCCATATAAGCGTCCCCCCAAAATTGGTTTGGTTACACGCTGCACGTCGCAAATACGAAGATATTTCAATGAAATTTGGTTCGCTGACTCAGATGATTCAGGATAGGATCTGTCCATATTTGGACCTATCGCCCATATGGGCTATATTTCCGATTTTCTCTTCTTTGATCATTTTGTAGAAAATTTTGACATAAGTCCCATTTTAACCCATTTGAATTTCGGATCCAAATATTAGTTGGCTGTTAACCAGACTGGTGTAGGGTATTATATAGTCGGCATGTCCGATTTTAACTTTTTTACTCGTTTTATGCATTAATCGGTTAAACGTAGATTTGCTTTAAATACTTAACGTTGATAGGTATAAGCGAAAATACAGATAACGATTTTTTTTAACTTCCCACTGCGACATTAAAAATGTTTCTTGATTCAAGAGCCACCGTTTGCACCGTCCACTACTTCAAACAACTTAATATGTTTGGTAAGGTGGCCCAACCCCGAGAAAAACATTTGTGAAATTGCGTACTGTACTTTCATATTATTTTCGTGTCAAAGCTGAAAAATTATTTCTGTGATCCAACGTGTCTAGAAGCTATTGCGAGGGTTTGAAGTAATTTACTCCTTGGTTTTATAAAGCGAGCGGAATAACTCCGCCTGAAGAATGCGTGTATTTTGTTACTGTAATAAAAACAAAATACACACAATTCCTCTGGTGCAATAATTTTGTTCGCTTTATAAAAACAGGGATGGTTTAATTTTTTTGATTTTATTAGATTTTTTCTAATTTTTGGTTAGTCCTAAGCGGAACCGTGCTCCTTGCAGGAGTAAAAGGAACAAATATATATATATATAAGCGGAACCGTCGGACTACGGGAGTTCAAAACTAAACAAATATGAAATTGTATAGCATCGTTTTTGTTACGGTTTTTTTCCGTTTGTTATTTAGAAATGACGCGAATCCGTGACTTTCGAACAGAAGTGCAGCTTTTCAAGTTTGTAAATTCGATTGCGTGGTGGGAAAGTGAAGATAATGGTGATTTTGCTGCTCACGACATTGATTATGACCCAGATTTCGACTTTGATGCTGTTTTTTGCAATGAAAATTAGGAAGATGACTGTTAAGTTGGAGATTTACGTGAAAACGAAGCGGTGGAAGTAGCAGATGTTCAAAACATGCAGAAGTGGATGTGATCTATGTCGAAATGGTTAATGCCGATACGGGCAATCCAAATATTTAAGCGAACATTGCATCAAATCAATGTAGTAAATGATAACAATATTATTATCATTCATCGAAAGCTTGGATTTTATATAAGCGACTTTATACAGCGACTAATAATACGTAACCGAAGAAAGTGTTGCATGAATTTGTGCTTGAAGTTGCCCACAGCTTGATAAAATCTGGTACTGAAACCAAGTAATCTTGTTGTTCAAATTGCTGGGAAACGTCATAGCCCTATGTTTGCTCCATTGCAAAGTTATGCCAATTAAAACTATAATCAAAGAATACGAAGAAACTAATTCTATTTAATAGGGTGATTCCAAAGAATTCAAATCTATTCTTTCGGAATTCTTATGGATCCAAGCCGATGATACTAATGGAGAAAAATCTGTAAATTATTATTTAGACAACATTCATTTTACACTCCGTTTTTATCTTCTTTACCCACTGTACTCGGATGGCACACTCAGTGTCAAATACTGAGTGAGAAGATTAAAAACACAACTGAAACAAAGTTTACTTTTTTAACAAAAAAACAATAATAACTACCACCTGCCCTTTCTACAACAAAATTGTTGTACGTATGAAAGAACGTTAAATTTTGCTTCTGTTGAGCATTACAAAATCGAGCTCTGACTTTATGTACGTTCTTTCGTCAGTTGCACTAACTTAAACGTCATAGTGACAGATGCAACGACGACTTGATTAACAACTCCACATCTTCTTTCATTGAGCTCTGAGTGTGAGAAAATTTTCTTGGTTGCAGCTGTTGGTGTCATTTTAGGTTTTATGCTTTTTGTTGTTGTTACTGTTTTGTTGTTTTTTATTATTTCTTGTTGGATTCAAATAAGTGTGTGATTCGCTCGTGTTGCAAGAACATCATAAATATAACATTGGGTTAATTTAAAAGGGTGAATTGTTGATTGTTTAACACTTGATTAGAGAGACGTACATTAAAACAAAAGAGAAGGAATTTTTAAAACTATTATCATAGTTAGACTAAAATTTGAATAACTTAGGACCAGTTCTGCAGTCTGAACTAAGGACAAATTTCTTCTAAAATTTTACTAAATCAAAAACTTTCAAACAAAATTTCTAATTTAGTAGGTGTGAGGTTAAGAAGAAGAATAAACCTTCCTCAAAAGTTATAAACACATTAAATTTGCAAATCAGACTAGATCTAGTTTCTGCCTTTTTATGGACAGGCTTCATCAGCTTAAGAAATATTTAAGACACAAATCGTACATAGTTCTGACTAGTGTCCGACCGAAGTCAATCTACAATAATTGGCCTAAGCCGATGCCAATTATTTTTATCAGGCTCAAAAAGCAGTATACAAACACTTTTGAGTACACCGATAGAAAAAAGTCCGTAAAAATTTTAGTTAAAACTACTAAAAATTAGTTAAAAATGATGCTGCAGAAAAATTAGCTAATTAGCAGATTATTTAAATTAAATTAGCAGATTATTTTTGCTATATATTAGTAATATAGGAACAGCAAAAATAAAACTGTTAAATGCAAATAAAAATCGAGCCTTTTTAAAACAGCTGTTTACAATTTTTTAGCAAATATTTCTGCTGATTTTAGCAGAATAGACTGCTATTTGCATTCTACTAAATTTAGCTCAAAAATAGCAAAAATTTTATAGATTTAACAGTTTATTTTTGCTATTTTTAGTCTACAAATATTTAGCAAAATTTTCTGCAGATTTTACAGTATAATTTGCTATTTTTAATTAACTAAAAGTTAGCCTAAATATAACTAAAATTCTGTAAATTTAGCAGTTTTAATTTTGCTGTTCTCATTTTACTAGTATTTAGTAACAAAATCTGCTAATTTTAGCAGTTTTTTCTGCAGCATCATTTCTAATTAATTTTGAGTAACTTTTTCTGCTATTTTTATAGATTTATTTCTATGAGTGTACATGAACGCTTTCTGGTTACCAAAGTAAAGTACATTTTAAGCAGTAATGTATCCTTGTAACTCAAAACAGCCTAAAAGCTTTTTCGTAATTAAAATTGTGTAAAATTATTGTTGTTTGGGTTGTTTTAGATTGTTTTGGGTAATAATCGGCAATCGGCCAAATTATAGCCGATTACCGATTATTGGCCGATTGTGAATTTTTGGCCGAAGCCGATTCCGAAGCCGGACACTATTTTTGACTATAAAACCAGAAAATGATTTTTAATGTTGCATGTTTTGGATGAGTTGCTTCCAGGATGGACCTCTAGAACAACACTGATTTGCTTTAAGTTTTAAAATCTTCTAGCGATGAAGTTTTCAAGGGAATTTAAATATTAAGTTAGAAACACATAATAATACCAATTGAATAGAAAAAATTTCGAAAATCATTTCCAGAAAATATGTTATTCATCTGATAATATAATAGTTGTGTAGAAACAAATCATAATTTAAAGGAAAATTAAATCGAGATCTTTTCCACAGAGCACGTTTTTTCGTACTCGAACGTTATCTTTAGCAAATATTTTTGATACCTTTTGTAGTCTTTCCTTAGATTTTAATGCAAAGAGTTTATGCTGGGTGGGGATTGATGTTTGGGATTGGAAACATGTTACATTTCATTTCGATCTGTCAACTCATTCGTATGGTAACAGGTGTTCAAAAAAGGCGCTTCAGTGATTTTTTTGTAATGGAAAAATTAGAAATTCGTGGTGTGATTAAATATTTACATAAGAAAGGTTTATCGGGACAAGAAATTCATAATGATATGGTTAATGTGTTAGGTGAAAGTGCTCCTTCATATGCAACACTAAAAAATTGGGATGCGTACAAGCATTGAAGACGAACCACGTAGTGGACGTCCAAAAACTACAAAAGCGCCAGAAATCATAGCTAAAGTCCATGATATAGTATTAGACGATCGACGAGTGAAAGTGCGTGATATATTTAATGCATTTAATTTAAGGCATCTCAAATGATTGAGTACATTTCATTTTGCATCAAGAATTGCAGATGAAAAGCTTTCTGCAAGATGGGTGCTGGGTGCCGCATTTGTTAACAGTTGACCAAAAACGCATTCGAATGAAAATTTCAAAATTCAACGAATTGAAGTACGAATTGCTTGACCACCCATCTTATTCTCCTTATTTAGCTCCCTCTGACTTCTACCTGTTCCCAAATCTAAAAAATTCATTGCTGGCAAACGTTTTACCTCGAATGAAGATGCAATGGCAGCTGTCAACGATTATTTTGTGGAGCTTCAGGAAAATTATTTTAATCAAGGGATAGAATTGCTAGAAAAACGTTGGACTAAGTGTATTGAAGTTTCAGGATATTATATTGAAAAATAAAATAATTTTAAAAATCTAGCTCTTATAGCTCTTTTTTATTGATAGGCTAAGTACACTCATAAAAAAAGTCCGTACAAATAGGTCAAAATTGTGCTGGCGCAAATACATGTACTATTTCCTGTTATTTTAGCAGAATTTTTACCTATTTGTACGGACTTCTTTAGAGAAAATAACAGAAAAATTAGTTCAATTTAATCAGAACGCGTTTAACAGACTTTTGTACTACCTTTTTTTTTTATTAGTGTACTACACTTCGAACTGCCCTGTATATTTAATTAAATTTTAGTTAATAGAAAATAACAACTTAACCTGCTAAAATCAGCAAGAAATGTCGCTAAATAATTAATAGACCAAAAAATCACAAAAAAATTAAAAATTAAAATTTTTTTTGTTGATTTTTTTATACAAATAAAAACTGAGCCTTCTGAAATCAGCAAATATTTCTACTGGTTTTAGCAGGATAGACTGCTATTTGCATTCAACTAAAACTAAACTGTAAAAATAACAAAAAATTTGTAGATATACCAGTTTGTTTTTGCTATTTTGTTAGTCTACAATTGTTTAGCAAAATTTTCTGTAGTTTTTACAGTATAATTTGTCATTTTCAATTAACTAAAAGTTAATACAAATATAACCAAAATTCTGCAAATTTAACAGTTTTATTTTTGCTGTTCTTATTTTACTAGTACATATTTAGCAAAAAATTGTTAATATGAGCAGTTTTTTCTGCAAGGCAATTTTTAACTAATTTTACTTTTTCTGTTAGTTTTACAGATTTATTTCTATGTATGTAAGTAAGAAACAACAAAAACATTTTCGGGGGTTTTGAATGGGGATGCTTATGAGTGCAGCCATCAAAATTATATATATTTTATTCGTCATTCGATTTAAGCGAGAGGTGTCACCACTTTTGTTGATATTCGCAATATTGAGGGTTTAAGACAGGGATCGGCAAACATATACTATTATTTTGTGCTTGTATGAGTGAGTTGCAGATTCTCACTCTCAATGCACTGACAAAGAACGTTTGTATAATAATTCGAAAATTTTAAATGTTTATAATGGGAATATAAAATAAAAATTTAAAAGCAAACAACAACTACGAAAACAAATATCAAAAAACAACAACGCAAAAAAAAATAAAAACAAAAAAACTTAAAAATAAATTACCAAAAAAAAAATGTATCAATAAACATTATGCAGAGTGTAAAAAATCTGCCAAACAAGCGATGTGACAACCTACTTCATTGAAATCTTGTATGCGACTGATTAGTTTTTTGTTCTATATGTGAGCTTATGTAGGTGTGAGAGAGCGCCCATGGGCATAGGTGATGCCGACCTCTGGTTTAAGACGACGTTTTCTAAATATTCCAAAAAATTTAAGAAGGTGGCAATTATGGATCCAAAACATATGCAATATGGGTATAAACATTTTTTGTTTACGCGTACTTTAAAGCTAAATCCAAGTAATTTTGAATTTTAAAAATTTCAGCATGCTCCCTAATAACGATTTTTACCCTTTCATTTCAACACCTAAATGTGACATTGAAATATTCGTCTCCTCTGCAACATATCCAAATTTTATTAAAATCGGGGTGAAGCACTCCGCAGACCTTCCTTATAAGTTCTGCTAAGATGCACCCTTTTCCAAATAAACTTGTAGAAATTAAAATATATTTTTTACGACAAAATTTTTATTTATTTTGTTTCAATAAATAATTTCTTAAATAAGTATAATTTTAAATGAAAATTATGCACACTTCGTCGGAATCAACTTTAACTGAAAGGTGCGACCACACTGAGAGAATTATCTGCGTGATATTAATGAATTTTTCCATAAATCCAATGAAGTTTCGCTGGAACTCGTCCATTGAATTAATGGAATTTTTCATAAAATGTTATGAAAAATTTCATTTAATTTACTAAAAGTTTCATACACTTAATGAAAAAGTTTCATTAAAACAAGATTCATAAAATATATGAAGCTTTTTCATCAAATTTACGACGTTGTGAAGAAAACTTCATTAGTTTACTGAAAATTTTCATTAAAACTCGTCCAGCAAAATTCCCTCTGTGCACAAGGATTTGTTTTCATGATTCTATTTGTAGGATATCTCAGAAAAATAGTTTTGTTTTTTTTTATTGAGATCTTTGATAGAGCGATTCTACAAAAATCTCTTTCGAATTTTCACAAAATTAAGCTTTTCAAATTATTCGAAAACTATAAAAGATATGAAAAAAAAAATATTTAAAACCAAAAATTCCTTTGAAAACACATTTAAATGACTAATTTTCATTGCTATATTAATACCACGAAAAAAAATAAATTTACATTTGCAGTTGCTTCGAATAAATTCAAATAAATTTTTTGCAAATTCGAAAGAAATAATCAATTAAAGTTGATTCCGATGTGAAATGTATACATTATTGCAATTCTAAAAAGTAATTTTAGTAAAGGTTTAATTGTCGAAAATTATTTCCTTTGCCCCTTTCCCCTTTTTATATGACTAGTTTTTTTATATTTTTTATGTTGAAACAGTAACATGTCTTCTTTTGGCCCTTCTTCACCATTTCATTCCAATTAATGATAACTTATACACATTAGTGGCTTCGTTTTGTTTGTAACATTTATGAATGACCATTCTTTGGGCCAAATAAATGGTTGGTTTAGTGCCAAAATGAAACCTGTTGTTGTGTTTATACGATGAGTATTCCATTCATTCACACATTACATTCATTCATGAAAGCTACAACATTATGTTCACGTTGACGTACCAAAGAGGGTCCTTGTGGTCGTTACTTGTTTTGTATGATGTTGTTTTTCTGGCAACTCTTACTCTTTTTTTCCTTCATGGAGTATTCTTGTTGTTTTGTACGATGAGATGCATTCAACAATGTATGTTAAGCTGAATATCTGCAAAGCTATCACGTTGCTTGTTATAATCCCAATAAAAACAACCAACTGTAGTCTCAATGGCCAAAACATATGGCTGTTGGGAGGCTTTTAAAATACGTTCGTTAGCTTGATTTTGTTCTATTTCGTTTAAAAACGAAGTCTTGTTTACATTTTCACTGCACTTGAACGAATGTTTGTTGACAGTTTTAGATTCTTGACGACTTCTCTCCTTGCTAATCAATTGTTTGAATATTTTGCATACAGCAAATTTGAATTTATTTAAGCAGCATTGTTGTTCCTTTTCGGAAGAAATTTTCACGGTGTTAGCAAACATTTTTTATGCACAAAATAATATAAATTTTTTAGGCGTGTTAACACTTTAAATGTTTTTGAATGACTGTTGTTGAAGTCCACAATCACTGCTGCTTTTATAACGGTGTTCTTTGTATTTACAATTCCCGTTACAAGTGTATTTTTACGCGCCTGCGTATTCCACGAAATCCTTTTCTCAAAAGGAAAACATGAATTTCAATTATTGTGGCACTTGTCTAAATTTTACACGTGCTTGAATTTAATGAACATGCACTTGTTTTTTTGCAATTTACTTTAACGATGAACATCGTTTTTCATTATCCATTGACAAACTAATGTTCAATCGTTCGTTCGTCCAACCAACACACGACCATACACAACGCCTGACACACTCCTCACCCCAATATGTGCAATGCAAAACGTATATAATTAACCCTCAAATGAGTCTATTGGTTTCTTAGATGAATTTAGATTAAAAATTTAGCAATCCCGTTATTTTGCTAGTATATATGTATGTATGTATTTTGTGTCCAAGGAAATAACATACCCCAAAATGCCATTGCACGTTGTTCTTCCTTGTGTTAAGCTTTATATACTAGGGTGATCGATTATTCGACATTTTTTGAAAACCGGCTTTCGATTTTCCCGAGTTGTTAACATTCCGAAAAATTCGTTGTCGATTTTTCAAATCTGAAAAAACCGATCAACCGGTTCTAAAATGGAAAATTATATTTGAATATTAAAAAAATTAAGGATTAATATTAAAAAAATTAGATGATCATTCTTGCTCCGAAAAAGCTTTTGAAAACATATTTTGTATCACTTTTCCTATAAAGGTGGTTGATTTAATTTTAGAAGCTTTTCTGATTTTTTTTTAATACGAAACGTCTCAAACAAAACATATTTTCGAGATTTTGAATTTATTTTGTCATTTGTCATTTTGTTATTTTTAGTACAAAAAGAGCCTTCTAAAAATAAAAAAGTTGAGGAAAAAATTTTTAATTCAAAAAATATTTGAGAAAAAATTAAAAAAAAAATCTTTTTCAGAACTTTTTCAAGGGGTGCCTTCTTGAAAAATTATAAAATTTATAAAAGTTTTTCATATAAAATCAATTTAACAATTAAAACTACTTTGATCAATTTACACGTAAACTACACCCATAAAGTGTTACCACTGACGAATCTTTTGGGTGAAACAAAACTGCGGCAGTCTGGTGATTCCCTTAAGTCTGTTAAAAATTTTCAATAAAAATGGTTTTCTTCTTCCTGTAAAAATAAACTTTATAATTTGTTGTTCGTTTTTTTTGAAAACAATCAAATTAAAACTTTTGAGAAAAGCTCATAAAATCGGAACAAATGAATAAAGGCTACAAAATCAGATTTATTTTTGAGCTAATGCTAAATTTTAAAAACAGTTTTCTGGGTAATTTTTGAGTTGACTTTTGTTAGAATTTTGGGTGTAGTATGTTTTGTCTTGGTTGGTTTTCTAAGTAATTTGTTTTCAGCCAATCAAAACCCTGCAAACATTTCAATACGAAAGTGTTTAGAAATTGTATCGCCTTGAGGGAAAATTGTATTGCGGCAATAATCATATTCTTATTGCGGAAGTTACCTTCTTCGGGAATAAATGCCCGCTCCTTAGCAATACGACAGTAACACTTCTGAAAGATAAACTCGCGACATTTGTTATCGCCAAATAATCGTCTGGAAGATAAATCCGCGATATTTAAGGACATATATTATCGCCAAACTATCGTCGGAAGATAAATCCGCGATATTCTAGGACATGGAGAAAGAAAAATGATATTGCCAAAATATCACCTGGAAGTTAAGCATTTATATTTATATTTTATTTACATTTGACATTTTATCACATCTTATATAAAAAAATTATTATGGCAAACTAATGTAACTGATTGTGCTCTTTATTTGTATAAAAAATTAAGTAATACACAAAAATATAACATTTGAATAATTTTTCCAAGTATCTTCCAAACGATAAAATAAAGAATCGTTTTTCCAAATATCTTCCAAACGATAAAATAAGGATCATTTTTAAATACTACTTGATTTTTTTCTTCCAAATGAAAAAATATATAATATTGCTTTAATATATTCTTGGAAGATATCTTCCAAATGTTTGCAGGGAATATTTGAAAATATAAAAATTTTTAATTATTATTTTTAATTTAAATTTAAAATATTCGTTTAACAATTGATTTTGTAAATTTACAGTTTCTAACAAGTTGAATCTAAAAATACATAGTTGAAAAAAAATCGTTTATTCGTTAACAAAAAACTGGATTATTCGATATTCGATAAATAAACATTTTAAAAAACCGAAACCGACATAACGCCTAACACTGGTTTCAGCCGGCTTTTAATAACCGTCTCGATCGCCCTATTATCTACCCAGGAACAATTTTTACAAATTGTTACCTACCACTGATTATATTGAACAGATTCTAGAACTGATTCCTGGCAGTCAAAATGCAAGATTTTTCTGTCTCAGAACCAGTCCTACAACTGTTCTAAGTATAAGGAAAAGAACCATTTGATGATAGGTCAAACTCCATACAAAAACAACCGGTTGTAGAACATAAATTATACCCTATTAAAATGCAGTACTAGCCGTTCAGCAACCACTTGTTTAGATCTAACTTTATCCTGGGTAGGATAAGTTACTCAGGAAAATATTTTGCAATCGGTTCCCAACTATATTAATTCTCAACTGGTTATACTAGAACCAATTCCATGCACCTAGTTCAGGAACCCATATTATATGTAAGGTATAACGGACTGAGAATCAGTTCTAGAACTAGTTCCAGAACCGATTCTAGGGCAACCGGTTGCACTTTCGAGCTAATTTCAAACTAAAATCATCGGTGTTAGAATTGACAGTATAAGGGGCCATAAAGGGAAAGTTTCTATTCTAAAACCGATTATTTGGAACAGAAAATTTTTCTTGGTAGATTTTAAGAGGCGAATTTAATATTAAAAATACACTTAAAATAATACGTCAGTAGAAAAATCTTTCAAATCAGTTTCAAATCGATTTGACTAATTTTTAACAAATTTTTAGTTGACACGCTGATTTAACCCTCTAATGCTCAAGGCCGCCAAAAGGCGGTTTTCAGATTTTAAATAGTTTTGGGCTAAATAACAATATTTTATTAAACAATTTGTACCATATCCATAGAAAACTTAATTACCTACTTTTTTTCCTTCAAACTTTTTTTTTGTGTAAGGAACGGTATTCAAGCATGTAAAGTGAAAATTTAGTAAATTTGAAAAAATTAACTTTTTAAAAAAGAAAAAAGTATTTGAAAAATCGCCAAAAATACATTTACGATCTGGCGTACATTACAAATAATAACAAAGCTAGTTTAGAGTCTCCAATTGTAAAATTAGTTAAAATTTTTTCTGCAGGTTTCACAGGATAACCGCAGGATACGTCTTACGAATATCTCTATAACTCAAAAACTTGCCAACATATTTTTTTGAAATTAAACATGGAGCATATAGTCATATAATTAAATCAAAATATATTAATGTTTAGTGTCAAATTCGCCAAATTTCGTAATTTTGAAAAAGCGAAAATCGCCATAACTTCTGAAATAACAACAATTGATCAACAATTTTCGGAACGTAATTTGATTTTATTGATAGTGTTATTTATAGCAAAAACGAAATTATTTGACTAGTGGGTTTCTAGATACGTCTTCAACTTTTGTTGTGCTATATCGCCTAAATAAAGCGATAAATTAAAATTTGAATATTTGTAACATAGTATATTTTCAACGCCAAATATATAGTTTAAATATTATCGTAATAAGAAGAAAGAGCATTAGAGGGTTAAGCAAAGATTTTAGTTATCTTCATTTAACACAATACTAAAAATCCTCAGTACTTTAACTAATTTTGAGTGTTCATTTTCAAAATTATTTAAAAATAATTTTTAAGAACCCATTCGTTAGTTTTGGCAAAATTTATTGTTAAAATATAATATTTTCATGTTACTGTTATTACCCGGACCATATTCGGACCAATGTATCCGAAGTTTTAAAGATGGCGCTATTTCTTTCCCTTCCGATTTTTTAAAATGGCACATATCTCGAAAACTAAGAGAGATAGAGCAAAATTGATGAAAATTTCGACTACCCCTAACCATACTGTAGTTTTACAAATTTTTTATCTAAATTTAGATTTGTTAAATTTAACAAAACAATTTGTTAAAATCAACAAATTTTATTTTAAGCCAAAAAACAGGAATAAATTTTGTTAAAGTAACAAATTTTTTTTTTATTATTTTGAGTGTAACAACTTAGTTCAGTACTTTCTTATTTCACTTATTTCAGCCTATACCGGTGAGATTTAGGCAACCATTATTTACCTCCAAAATAAAATTTCTTAATAAAATTATGATGTTTGTGAGTTTTTTGTTTGTTTTTTGTTAATTTTTTACTCATAGAATTAAACCTGTAAACATAGCAGAAAAAGCTTTTAAAAATTAGTCGAAAATCACCTTGCAGAAAAAACTGCTGAAATTAGCAGATTTTTTATTTTTGCTAAATACTAGTAAGATAATAACAGCAAAATTTTAGCTATATTTGAGTTAGCTTTTAGTTAATTCAAAATGACAAATTATACTATCAAAACCGCAGAAAAATTTACTAAATATTATCTGCAAAATTTTTGTTATTTTTAAGTTAAATTTAGTTGAATGCAAATCAACAGAAATATTTGCTAAAAAAAGTAATCTGCTGATTTCATTTCGTTTGCTTTAAAAAGAATCTAAAAAAAACTAAAAATTTTTAATTTCTTGTGATTTTTTGGTCTACAAATTATTTAGCAAAATTTTTTACTGATTTTAGCTGGTTAATTTGTTATTTTCTATTAACTAAAATGTAACTCAAAAATAACTAAAATACTATATATTTAACAGTTTTTTTTGCTGTTCCTATCTTACTAAAATTTAGCAGAAATAATGTGCTAATGTCAGCATTTTTTTTTTGCAAGATAATTTTTAATTTTATACAGCATTTTAGCTTTAACTTAGGTTTTCACAGATTTTTTTCTATTAGTGTAACGCTGGGGAACTTATAAATTAAAAAAAAGCATAATTAGATTAAGTAGGGTAGAGGGGGATCCTTCGCCAGTGGGGCACATACACTAATCCCATTTTTCTCCGATGTTAAGGGAGATAAAAAAAATATATTTTGTGCATTTTTCAATTGCCTTTCCTTGACATCCACTTTGACGAATTTATATCACATGTGGTCGCAGACAGACGTGTTTTTGTGTTTTTTAGGGAGCCAAAAAAATAATTGAAAGCAACTACATTTTGCAATAACTTCCTCAAATCGTGTGATAAAAAAATAATTTTTCATTATGTTAGACCTATGATCCTAAGCTTTCATAAACTAATAATTTGATTTTAATAAATGCTTAAAACGTGTGAAAAATATTAATTTTATGTTAGTGCCAACCTCTGCGGCACATACACCAGATGGCTCCTGGAGCTACGAACAGTTGGTGCTTCCCTGCCTAAAATGCTCTATAAGACTTTTCTATATGTTTAAAATATGTTCAATAGTAAATTAGTACAATCGTGTTCATTCTTAAATTTATATTAATTATTCAGTTTTTTGAAATTTTGAAGAATCATTATATTATAGTTTTAAATTATTTTTTTTTATTGTAGTAGATATTTATTGATTAAAAAGAATCATATACCTTAAAGAACTTATTCTAAATTATTTATTTCAGTTATTAAAACATTGACTTTGCCGTATTAACAATATTTTTTTGTTGAAATTGTATCTAGCTCTTTTGGCGAATTTCCCCCAGGTTTGGGGCAGTTACGCCGATTTGGGTTACTTTGGAAATCATATAAAAATTAATAGAAAATATGCAAATAATTAAAGTATTTTTTTAGTACGTACTTATTTATCTAAGTTTCATTGTGGTCCTATTTGTTTCAAGACCGGTAGCGTTCTCTAACTCTTGAGGAAAACATTAGCCTTACCAAACATCTCGCCTAGTCCCTGTCTGAACGAACGGTGGCTCGGATATCTAAGGAATAGATTTGGATACTCTGAAATGACTAATTAACAGAATCCGGATATTTTGAGATAGTAGTTTTAGAAGTAATGTGACCGAAAGTTCTAGAAAATTTCAATTGTCCGCAAAGTCTTTAAATGTAGTTAATGTTGCAAAGCCAAATAAGTAAACCCTGTTTTGGGCTACTTCTGCCACTTTAGGGTTAAATAGTTGTTTTCAGTATTGGCCCTTAAGTTTTACTTTTAGTTCATGTACATTATGATGTTGTATTTTGTCTACTTTATTATGTTTACTTCAGTTTTACTCCCATTAATACACCCTGCTGCTGTTTAAACAGTCGTCAGACGTACATACGTTTAACTGCTTTTTGTATTTTTCCAATGATGAGCAGTTGCAGTTCCCATGATAAAGAAGTGTATGGTTTTAGTATAATCAACGTATCGTAACATAAAATTTTTGAGTTGAGAATATTTTTATCCCACGGTCTTTAAGTGGAGGTGACAGATGTTCACAGTTCTTGTTCGTATAGAGTTAATGTAGGTTTTTTTTAATGTTCTGGTGTGGTTGTTGTATGTTTTAATTCATATTGTGTGTTACTGTTATTGTAGTAGATTAATATTGTTGCAAATATATTAATTAAAAAATATAAATTTTTCTTATATTAAAGCAGCAGCAGAGAGAGGTTGTTAACCAATTTAGAATAAATAAATCAGTGATTATTGAGTAAAAAGTTTGTGGTATCAGGTGTTTCTGCTCACAGTTGAAACTTTTACTGTAGTCACGTGTAAGCCACACTTTTCCTAATGGTGTGAGGCGCGCGCTTTGGCAACCCATCGCTCTAATTTGTTCATATTCAATACTATTTAGTTAAGACGCACACGTTTGGGGTTTTCGAGTAATTATTTTGAAATAGAATGGAGATTTTATAATTTAGTAAATAATTTTTTTTACATTTGGAATATTCTTTAAAGGTGGGTAAATTATGAAAAATATCCTTTGAAGGTGGATTTAAAGAAAATTTTTTTTGGAAAGAAGTTTTTCCCTACTCTAACTATTTGGGATTTATTTGATAGAATATGAAACAGTGTTTGGAGATTCAAATAAGGAAATGAAACAATTTCAGTGATGATTTAATCGTCCCTCTGAAAGGTCATTTCTGGCTTTTAACTTCTAAATATCTGTGACAAACATACTACGGTGGAAGTTCGAAGACTTGAGTTTACTTGAAGAAGAATTGATTTTAAATAAGAGTTGGAAAAGCGTTTGTAAGATATACGATGCTTTGTTGGCATGATGACTGGAGTTTAGCGACCTTTTGGTAAATCAGCTATTAACGTACATATATACTAGTTAAAATGCAGTTTTTTCGAAATATTCCCGACTGACATACAAATTCAACTACGATTGGAGTTCAAAGATCTCTCATTAAATCAACGATTAACTGACTAATCAATTTATTGTTTTAGTTTAAGAACTTCTAAGCGCCCTCTTGTGGAAATATTGACGATCAATGTTGAATTTTTGACAATATATGTAAATAAAAAATGGTTAAGAGATTATTAAACAATTTCAATTTTGTTTCATTTTACCGAAATATGTTTACACCGAAACATAATAAATTTTTATTGTTTTGAGCTTAGAAATTTTTATGGTGGGTTTCATACTGTAGGTTTAACTTTAACTTAACTAAAAACAAAATAAAATGTACACAAAACAACAACAAATTTTTGGGCTAACCCACACGTTATCCATCCTTGTAATTCTCAAAAGTGAATTTACAAAAATTTGACTATTTTTATCCCCAATATAGGGTAAAAGTAGATAGGAGTTGCCCTTAGAAATATCATTTATTTATGTATTAAGTGAAAATGGTATATACTAGAGATGGGCACGTGAGTGAATTTTGACTCACGCTCAAGCACGCTCACGAACGAAAAATAATAATCACGCACGACTCATGCACGAACATTTGTTATAATCACTCTCACTCACGTGATTGATTTTAATTTGAATCACGCTCACGAAATACGAAATTTTTTTTTATTTTAAATTTTTAAGGAAGCTCTCTTTATTGAACATAAGTTTTATTTATTTACAAACCCCAGCAAACAAAGATTATCATTAATGACTCACAAATGAGCTCCAAAAACATAAACATTTTTCCACTTTTTCCTATGAAAGTGGTCCGTCCAAAAGAGCCCCCTGTGTACTCAGAAATGACTCAGAAAAAAGAAAGTATAAAATCGAAATTTTCCTTATAAATTTAAATAATTTTGTAATCTTTTTTGAGTCCGAAAAATGAACCCTCATTTTGAGACAGCTTTTTAGATTGTAGAGACAACTTTTTGGATTGTTTTCTGAGGGTTCATATTTTCTACCAAAAAAAGTGTTTTAAAAAAAAACAATAATCATTTCTGTGAGCCATTTAGGAATCTTATTTATGAGCGCTCCGAAATTGCTGGCTGGGACTATAAAAAATTTTGTTAAAAATTTATTAGGTGATTAACTTAAAAATGCGGGATTCGCAATAGATGGCGTATCTTTTACACATAGTTTTATTACATAGTTTGTAATCCCGGGATTCGGGATTTTAGTTAATTAATAATGTGGTATATTTTATGAATATTGAAACATCTCAGTCAGAAATTGACAGTGGTACAAAAAATCAAGTACCTGCATACCACTGGGTAACCGCGATGTTAAAAATAAATGACTGGCAGAACACTCATTTGGGACGCTTTGCCAGCGTTTGCAAAAATCGTTTTGCCAGTATTTGTTTTACAAAACATCACGGCAGGGCCAAAAAAAGATACATATGAACTTTTTTTAAATTTTATTTTGAAAAATATAATTCCATACCACCTATTTATTGGTTTTGGCAACATGTTGCCAAAGTTAAAACTTCTGTTTCTCCAGTGCTTTTCCGGCGCTTTTTGAACTGCCGATCCTTTTATCTATTAGCGTTATCATATTGGAAATGGGAAAGCAATTTTTGTCAGTACTTGTACCACCTGTTAAAATACGTTGCCATCGCTTTCCCGTTTGTATTTTTCTGGCTGGGATAATATATGAAAGCCTGCCATTAAGTGCACTTGCGCCCAGTATTTTGTAAGCAGATTTTAAAACAGATTCGTTGCGACAACCTTGCCCACTAGATCGTGTAATTACAGCAAAAAAGTTATTTGTTTATCGTTATCAAATGTTTTCATGTATGAATTCAAACGTACAGTTCCAGCGAAAATTAGGTTTCAGAAATCGAATTTCGCTTGGAAGAATAAACCGCTAAAATAACAAATAATCTACTTAATTTATAATTTTACCAATATCTTGGCATCAATTTCTTGTTAATATGAGAAAATTCAAGAAAAAACGTAGGTAATCTAAAATTGCTCACTTTGTTTATTTGCGTTTATATTCCCAGCAAAAACAGACATTACCGAGTAATTAAGCGAGTAAGTAGCACACAAAGGGTTTCAGTACTTACCAGGCTATTTACTCGCAACATTACTTTTGTTCGCGATGTCCAAAAATTCATGGGTGGTCATTACCCTCTCGCTTACAAAAAAAGTGCAAATAACTAGTTACCCACAGTGAAAGAATAAGTAGTTACTCACAAAGATAGAATAAGTGGTTACTCAAAAGTTAGGAAATAAGTGGTTACCCTACATTGTAAAATAGTTGAAAATAGTTGGTCATATTGGAAAAAAAACTTTTTCCCTTTGGAAATTTCCTATTTAGTTCAAAACAATTTTATAAATAAAATATTAATATAAGAAAAGACTTAATCAGTACTTATTTAATCAATTACCAGTTAGTGGTTACTTTGCACGAATATGTAAGCACTTCTATAACTTATTATCGGTAAGTCATTATTTTTTATTTTAAAGTAATGCAAAACGTAATGACCTATCATTACTTGGTAATCCGTATGGTAATGACATGTCATTACCATGTTTTTGCTGGGTTAATATTAAAAAATAAGAAAATCCCAGTTTTTTGCTCTAAGTAAGTGTTAGACTTGAATAAAAATATAAAATTTTTAAAATTCATTAAGAAAATGTAGATTTTTAAGCAAAATAAAATAAATCCAAAAATAAATCCAGTGATTAAAAAAAAGGCCTATTGTTTTAATCGAAAATCTATTGTATTAACCCAATTTCTGTTGCCACAAATAAATATATCGGTGGCACCAACAAAAATAACATATTCGTTTGGCAAATAATTTGGTTTTCACAACGAATCTGTTTTGGCTGTTTAATCCTTTAACTAATTGAAATAACTCTGTATTTGAAATAAGACTATGTAAAAAAAACTTCTTAGAAAATATCTCATATTCACTTCACATATTTAAGTTGTTCTCCAAATTACAAATTACAACTTACAATTGACACTTATAGGAAATAAACTGAAATAAATAAAAACCGAGTTAAACCAAAAACGATAATTTGAAGTAATTGTTTCTAAAAGGGATAGAGAATTTCAGTTAAGAAATCAAATAAGAATTAGGCATTTTGATAATTATCTTAATGCATAACACCAGTGTTGCCACAACGGCGATTTTCCTGTCAGATCTAGCGATTTTATTTCGCCCCTAGCGGGAAAAATTGTCCTGTAGCTATTAGCCAAAAATCTAGCGATTTTATATCAGCCGTAATATAATTCTTAAAACTCGGTTTTATATTGAAATATATTATAAAATTCGCATATTGATATTGCTTTATTGTAAAACACAACTTCTTAAACGATTTTAGTAGAAAAACTTTCTAAAAAATACACATTTCGATAAAACAAGGGTATGCAGTTTTTCACCGTACAACGCCCTCTATTGAGTATTTTCAATACTAATATTAATTCAATGAAAATCGGGATTCATTATTTGAAGCCTAATCGTAAAATTTTTCATTATTTAAAAGTTTATAACACCGCTTATGAACATATTAAAGAAATTTTTGAGTAATAAACTCTTTTAAGTACCATTTTTCAACAATCCAGCGATAAAATCGCTAAATTTGTCCACTGTTTATAAATTTTTCCACTGATTTTCTAGCGATTTTTGGTTTATTTTGAAAATTTTTTGGCAACACTGCATAACACGCTTGTAGCATACAGTTTAGCACACTCTTAATTCTACCCTCTCCCTTACTCCCTGGCATATGAAAATATGTTGCACTCTTTGTTGTTTCACAGGGGTTGATTTAAAAATCATCTACCACACAGAATTTTTGGGTATATAAAGAGCAATACAAACTAACCTGCATTCATTCCCACTACTACCTTCAACTTGTAAACATATTACAACCACACAAAATAAATCTACGAAAATGGCACCACAAGTGGAGTACGTCTCAAAAACTCAAGATTACTTAAAAGTTAAAAAACCTTTGCTGGAACGTCAACGTCGAGCACGCATGAACAAATGTTTGGATCAACTTAAAGAATTAGTAGCTGAATTTCAAGGCAGCGATGCCATCTTACGCATGGACAAAGCTGAAATGTTAGAATGTGCTCTCACATTCATAAAGAAAGAAGTAAAAAAGCCAAAAGTTCCAGCAAAAATTCCCATGGATTATTTCCGTCATGGTTATATGAATGCAGTAAATGAGGTCTCACGTATTATGGCTGCTACACCTGGTATGGATGTACAACTGGGTAAAGCTGTTATGATTCATTTGGGTGGTGAATACAATCGTTTGTTACAACAAAAACCCACACCAATGGAACATAATCAACATCAACAACAAGTACCCTGCTGCTCGGCTCCCATGAGTCCTGCTTCTTCGGGTTATCACAGTGATGAAAGCGAAGAGGATAGCTCTACTATGCCTTCACCAGCTGCTGTTCAAGTTCCAGTATGGCGTCCTTGGTAAATTGTAATGCACCAATGAATTCGTTGTATTCTTCGAAAGCTTTAATTAAAAACATACTCTACTGCGATATTTTTTCAAAACTGTGATAACCAACTTAGAATTTAAGATCAAAATAATAACACAAAAATGCTTTATTAATTTTTAAATTACAATAAATACAAATTATAGAATTTTAAAACAAAAAAAGTTAAGGACTTTTTATTTTTTTGTAATTTTTATGTATATTTTACGTTTTGTAGCATGGAAAGGTTTGACTGTAAATATTAACATCTTCTAACTTTACATTCGTTTTAATATTTAAAGACAGTTCTACAGCTTTCTTTGAAAAAAGAAATCAGACAATGTCAGCTGCGCCGTTTAGGTAACAAGTGCAGACATTTACCAAATACGGGTACTTTTCTTTTTTCCTTTTTCTAAAAATGCCTATTTGTCAGTTTTTAAATTAAAAATTTAACCAATACCTTAAAAATTGTTAAGGAAGGTAAAAAAGTCATATTTAAAAAAAAAATCGCTACGATAACGTTCTGCTTCCAGCAATGGTTTAATAATTCATTTTAAATTATAGCCTCTGAAAAGAGAATTAAATTCAAAATATATTAAAAAAAAAATAGTTTTTTGTGCACACTTGTTCCAAAAATTAAAAATTGCATTTTTTTTTCAATACGTCGAAAACAGTTATTACTTTAAACAATTTTATTTCATATTCGTAATTTATATAAAATTGTGATTGATAATTTATGCAGAAATCCTGCAGGAGATTATTTAAAGTTTTACAAATTCGATTTCCACTTTTTGTAATTTGTATGTAAATGTCCATACGAAACGTTAAAGACAAATATGTAATTTTTAGGGCTCTCTAAACGTCATTTAATTTCGCTCTGAGGAGGCAAAATCGGACTACATGATGTTCATCCATAAGCGCAGAAATTATCAGCGTAAATTATCTAATTAAAGATTTGTTTAAAATAAAATTCATTTTTAAACAAATATTTAATTGAATTAGTTGAATATTTGAATTGTTTAATTGTTTGCGTGATACACAGAGAGAATTTTGCTAGACGAGTTTTAATGAAATTTTTCAGTAAAAAAATGAAGTTTTCTTCACAAAGTAAATGAAAAATTTCTTAAATTTGATGAAAGAGCTTCATGTATTTTACGAATCTAGTTTTAATGAAACTTTTTCATTGAGTGTATAAAACTTTTAGTAAATAAAATGAAAATTTTCACAACATTTTATGAAAAATTCCATTAATTAAATGAAAAGTTTCAATGGACGAGTTTCAGTGAATTTTCATTGTTTTTTTGCCAAAATTCTTAATATCATGCAGATGAGAGAATTATTATTACTATGAATAGAATTATTATTAGTGTAGGTACAAAATTAATTAAAATAATAACTGATATTATCAATTTCGTAATTGAAACTGGTTTTTAATTTTTTGTTTGTACGATTTTGAAGCACCTTAGTATCTATAGGTATTTTATATGGGAGCGGGTGAGCAAGTCATCAGCGACATGTTTTTTTTTAATTTTTCAAACAAACATTTGAATAAATACAGTTGTGACATTGCAACAATAAACACATGGGGAATACAGTCTCATACTGCAGGTTCAAGTTTGACTTAACCATGAAACAAAAGAAAATATCAACAAATTATATATGGAAAACAACAACAAAATTTCGGGTTAATTAGTAGTTAACTCATAAACCTCCAGCGATATTCATATACACTCATAGACATAAATCTGTAAAAATAGCAGAAAAAGCAACAAAAAAATTATTTAAAACTGATGCCGCAGAAAAAAACTGTTAAATTAGCAGATTTTTCTTTGCTAAATACTAGTAAAATAGGAACAAAAAAACTTTGAAAATTTTAAATTTTTTTGTGATTTTTTAGGCTACTAATTATTTAGCAAAATTTTTTGCTGATTTAACAGGTTAATTTGTTATTTTCTATTAACAAAAATTTAACTCAAATATAACTAAAATTCTGCATATTTAATGGTTTTACTTTTGCTATTCCTATCTTACTAATATACAGAAAAAATAATCTGCCAATTTAGCAATTTTTTTCTGCAGCATAATTTTTAACTAATTTTTAGTAGTTCTAACTAAATTTTTTTACAGACTTTTTTCTATGAGTGTACTTTTGTAGGATAAGACACTACGGAACAATGCCAAAGTACGCAGTGCAGAAAATTTGTAGAAAATTGCCATAATTCCAAATGGAATTCAGTAATATCCCTTCAAATAATCACTCCATAAAAACTAATGTTACACTCAGAGATTTAGATCAATTTGTGAAGTATTATAATTTTACAAAAGCTTCGCAGTTTCCTAAGCTCTTTATAATACAATGGCTAAACAATCTTCAAAATGAAAAATAAAACAGAATTTATTTAAATTATATAATTACTTTTTATTTTTGTTCTTAGAATCTATTAAAGCTTTTTTGTTTTCAGAGTATTTTTTTAATCTTATAATCTAAATTGGTTATCACAGTTTGAAAAAATATCGCAGTTAAGTAAATTTGTAATTAAAGCTCAAGATGAATACAAATTATGGGTTAACCTACCAAGGACGCCATACTGGAGCTTGTTGAATAGCAGCTAGTGAAGGCATAGATATATCCTCCTCACATTCATCACTGTGATAACCCGAAGAAGCAGGACTCATAGGAGCAGAGGAACAAGAAATATGTTGTTGATGTGCAGTAGAACTAATGGATTGATGTTGTAACAAACGATTGTATACACTACCCAAATGTATCATAACCGATTTACCAAGTTGAACATTCATACCAGGAGTGCCAGCCATTACACGTGATACCTCATTTACAGCATTCATATAACCATGACGGAATGAGTCCATGGGAATTTGAGGGACTGCTATAGGAACTTTTGATTTTGCCACTTCTTTTTTCACAAATGTTAGAGCACATTCTAACATTTCAGCTTTATCCATACGTAAGATGGCATTGGTGCCCTGAAATTCAGCAACTAATTCTTTAAGTTGATCCAAACATTTGTTCATGCGTGCACGACGTTGACGTTCCAACATGGGTTTTTTTACTTTTAAGTAATGTTGAGTTTTTGAGACGTATTCAATTTGTGGAGCCATTTTTGTAAAACGTTTTATTCTTGTGGTTGCAATGTGTTTACAAGTTAAAGTTAGTAATAAGAATGAATACAAGTTAGTTTGTGAGATTATTTTTATAGCCAAAAAATTTATGTTGGTTGGATTGTGTTTTTGAAAAACCACCCCTTAGAGAAAAGAGAGTGTGTTTGACAGGCTTATATGAAAAAGAGCAAATGACTGTATGTGAAAGAATGTTGCCACCAGTTTATTGATATTTTACACAGCCGTTGCTCGAAAAATACCCAAATTTACTTAAAATGAAACAAACTATTTGATTAAAGCTGGATTCACAATGCTGCAGTACTCCACTATAAAGAATTAATTTTGTTACTTTCTTTTTCGAATTCGTAAATCCTGCAAATATTATTAAAAATATAATTCTGTACAAAAATTGTACTTTGTAATTTATTTTTATCCTAAAACTTGTACAATACACATAAAAATTCAAAAAGTAAGATTTTTGCTAAAACTTTTCTTTTTACGAAAGGTACAAAATTTACGAATTCGAAATTTTTTTTTCGAATCGAGTTACGCGGTAACCCCCCAGCTTAAAAACAAGTAAAAAATTTATAGTCGGCCAAGAGATACCCTACACCACAGTCCAATTTGGTTTATATTACGGGAATCTGTTGGGGCCTGATCCTTATTATATGGGCTGAAAAATCTTAAAGAAATGGCCGAAAAATGTTCATTAAGTAAATTGTGGGAAGGTGGGTTTATAAGGGGCTAGGTCCAAATGTGGTCCGTTCTTTAAATTTAGTGGCATGGTTTATGGTTCTATGAAGAAGCACATAAAACTAGGAGATACAGGCTGACTTCATAAACGCAGTAAAGCAAAGCAACACTGCAAATATATGCGTTTACAATGCAAACCAATACTGCATGGCAACACTGCTTTGTCAAATAATGCGATGACATTTTGAATCGTTTATGAACGCTAATACGGCTTTTTGTCTGTTTTTTACTATGTAAATACACAGAGTCATATAAAATCATTGAAAAAAGCTAAATGCATTTTATCTGTATAAAAATTATGTCAAATCTTAACTTACGATAATATTTCCGTCATTTCAACCGCCGAAAATCACAAAGCATCATAAAGAAAAACACCAGTGTTTTGTGCACACAAATTTGACAAATGTTGCGCATTAAAAAGGGTTATCATGCATTAATGAACTCACGGCATTGTCAAAAAAAGACATTGACGATGAAGATGAACACTATGCAATGTTGCTTTCCATACTGCGTTTATGAAGTCAGCCACAATCGCGATCCGAGCACATTAGACAGGACATCGGACCGGATATCGGACAAAACATTATGACCTTGTCAGACAGCGCCATAATATTCTTTCCGATGTGCGATCCGATGGCGATTGCATCTCCTAGTTTTATATTATTCTTGGTTCTATATAACGTTCATAATCGAAATAACAAACTGAAACAAAAATCAATTAATATTTTCCGAATTACAATTGATATTAAAAATATATTATATTTATATGATTGATATTAATTTAAATTTCGATTTTCCATTTTAAATTCAGAAGATGTTATTTGAAATTAAGAATATATAAATTAAATTTTTATTTCAATAAAAATTCAGTTTTTCCATTTTAGATTAAGGAAATATTATTTGTACTTAATAAAGTATTACGAATGTATTAAGAATATATTAATTTCAAGTAATTTTTTTGAATTTAAAATGGAAAATCTGATATTTTTATATTTTTTTCCGATTTTACATTACAACTGTTTCAATGCATAGCAGAAAGACAAACATACTTTCTATATTATTTTAACACATTGATCTGTTTACAGATACGTTTTCTTAGTTTACGATTAGACTAATGAATCCTTTCATTTCTGATATCTCTGAATTAAAGAAAAACGAGTAAAAAGGTTAAAGTCGGACATGCCGACTATATAATACCCTACACCAGTCTGACTTAAAGCCAACTAATGTTTGGATCCGAAATTTGAATGGGTTAAAACGGACTTGTGTCAAAATTTTCTATAAAATCATAAAAGAAGAGAAAATCGAAAATATAGCCCATATGGGCGATAGGTCTAAATTTGGACCGATCCTATCTATAATCAATAGGCTTTTTTCTTGGGACTATGTGAGTCAGCGAACCAAATTTCATTGAAATATCTTCCTATTTGCGACATGCAGCGTGTAACCAAGCCAATTTTGGGGGGACCCTTATATGGGCAGTAGGTCTAAACATGGACCGATTTTAACCAAAATCAATAGGCTTCGTCCTTGGGCCTACATAGGTCCGTGTACCAAATTTGATTGAAATATCTTCGTATTTGCGACCTGCAGCGTGTAAAAAGACAATTGGGGGGGGGGGGGGGGGGTACCCTTATATGGGCACTAGGTCTAAACATGGAACGATTTCAACCAAAATCAATAGGTTACAAACATCAGCACAAACTTATAATACCTTCTCCACGTAGTGGTGTGGGTATAATGAGAAGTATTAACTTAGTAGGTTTGATGTTAAGAAGAAGAATAAAATTTTTTTTCAAAAGTAATAAACACATTAAATTTGCAAATCAGACTAGATCTAGTTTCTGCCTTTTTCTATGAACAGTCACATCAGTGATTTTCCATTTAAATTGTATTATTTTTTATATTTTATTGTCAGATTGTTTCGATATGATCATTTTTTCAACAACCCGTCAGCTGTAGGAATCGAACCCATGCACTCCTACATTACAAACGTAACTATACTAGAGTTCGACAGCTTAGCCATCTAACCCACGTACGGCCTTGCATATACTGCAGCTAATTCATAGTTTCTTTCCTATTTAGCTTTCTGTTATTGTTTTTTACTTTTAGAAGTGATCAGAGAGACACATACAAACATTCTACTTTAGATTTTTTTTGTTTATCTTATATCCTCCATGTCAGCTTTTTCGCAAATGTTGCCGCACTGGTTCTTACGTTCAAGTGCAGGCAATTTGTGTATATTGGAGACGGACTGCCAACAGGGCATTTTTTTTTTTTTTTGTAAAGTGTTGTTTTTTCAAACGCGAATTAACTTTTCCTAAACAAAAATCACTTTCCAAGCAGTTCACTATTTCCGGTTTTACACCAAGTATCCCCCGGTAATGCGGTATAGGCGCCCGTCTGACTGCAGCTAGAGTGAGAAGGCATACAGTTGGGTAACCTGAAAGGCAAGCTAATACCGGTACGTCTCAGGTGACAACCAACTGGAATTCTTCGAATATTTTTTTCCTAAAGAAATTCTTTGAAAGTTATTTATTCGCATTAGGAAATTTGGCTCTTTTGTCACCTGCTCTGCCAGAAAAGGAGTTTGTACGTGTATATTTCGATAAGTCTAAACTGGCAGTCTCGTTGTACATTATATATGCATATGGTTAAGTCTAGACCAGAAGTTCAGTCGTATCAAAAAAGTATATGATACCTCAATTTTCCTAATTCTTTTAGAGCCATCCGCGTAGGTCTTGATTTCTCCTCATGTTTGCACGTCACTTCTCTGATCTGTTCGGAATAGGGTTTGGGATTTCCCGGACTTTTTTATTTCCCGGGAAACGGGAATAAAAAAATTTAATTCCCGGGATTCCCGGGAATCCCGGTAAATATTTTTGAACAAAATTGTTAATGAAAACCACCTATATAAGTAATTTTTGTTTAAAAAAAAACTATTTCAGTACAAATGCAGTCTGTGTAGTGAGAATTCAAAGTAAAAAATATCAGAATGTTGAACATTTGATTTCACATAAATTACTCGCAGCACTGCCAAATGAATTGCATGATTCCAGCAGAAAGCACCTACTACTGGACTGTCGGAAACAAACCGTTTCATCACTCTTGGCCTATTAGATATGGTGGCCACAATGTTATTTTCCAAAGACAAATAAAACTCTTCTAGTCTTATTTCTACAATTCTTCTTATTTCATCAGCATTACATCTTCCTGATATATAAACCAACCCCAAGTTATAAAATGAATTATTTCCATTTATATATTGTTGTGATATTATTGTCCATTCATCTAAGTTTATAGTAAATCTCCTATTGTTTGAAATATTGCTCGATATTTCATTCATCATGATATCTTTTACATTATTGTAGTAATTTAATATAATGTTCTTTACATCGGTTTCATTTTTTTGCAATGCCAGGTTTTTATTATAAAAACTTTCTCGAATAAACGAAGATCTAGTTATGGTGCGGATTGACTGCGGCTAATTTGGATACCATTTCAGGAAATGTTTGCCCTACCATAAAACCTTTAATGCCTATTCAGCTTACACTTTTTTCTTCGGGTACTTTGCTAATTTTAGATGAAACGGAATTCTTGTTGTTCTTTTCTTCAAGAGAAGTTGCATGACCATAAATTTTGTTTTTTTTTTTGTGCACCAAATTTAGATGTCGGATAACAAAATTTAGATACCACCGTTAACCAGTCTTTTCTTTTCACATATATTAATGAAAACGTTACTTATAAAATTATTGGCCCTTAATATAAAAGAGTATTTTAAATTTAAAGTCGTCTTTATTTTTAATCAAACGGTTTTGTTCATTTTGTGTATGAAAACCTTACGAAAATATTTATATTTTCAAATATTTTGATTGGTTGAAAATAAATTAACCTATCAGAACGCTTCAAAAATAAACGAAGTCAAGGTATACTGCCACCCAATATTTTAACTAAAGTCGACTTTACCTAAATTATACATTTGAAAAATTTAGAGAGTAAGGGCGATTATTTGTAAGAAACCAAGGTTTTTTTAATATTTCTTTTAAACATTTTACCAAGTTTTTAGGTTTCTACTTAAATTTTGAATAAGTTATGCGAAAAATCTTTATTAGTTGAAATGCTCCTAATTACTTGGCAAAGATTTTATTTGCGTGTCAAATAAATGTATTCCCTTTTAAAAGATTTTAACAATGACATTTTTGTATTGGTATTTAAAATGTTTTTATGACTAAAATTAAAAAATCCTATTCGAAACAAAAACAATTTAAAAAATTTAATATTTTTAAAATTTCCCGTTTTCCCGGGAAAAATATATTATTTTCCGCCCGGGAATTCCCGAACCCCAAACCCTAGTTCGGAATCTAAATTTAAAACCCTGAATCGAACGAGAGTTGGGGTAGTTGCTTTATCAAATTTTTGTTTTTCAATTTAAGGACTTTTGTGTTCTGGGATCTTTATGCAGCTGTAAACTCCAAAATTCTATAAAAAAATATTTAAAAAATCGGCAATAATTTAACCCTCTAACAGACCTAAGCTTTTTTGCATTAAAATTTATTCCAAGTATTCCTCACGAAAAATAAACCATAAGTTCTTCTACAACATTTTTTTTTCGTTGCCTACTTTAGGCGATATGGGGCAAAATAGGTTAAGAGTGAATCTCGAAAACTAGCCCATAAAATTACTAGGTTTAAGCATAAATTATTCCTCTTACCAAGATGTAATTACAATAAAGAAATTACATGTTTTTTGCCGTTATTTAAGAGGATGTAACGATTTTCGTTTTTCGAAAAATGCGAAATTGAGCAAAAACGCACCGCAACTTCAATATATATTATTCAAACTTATAAGATTTGCTATTTATACCAAATTTCAGAAAAATCCATCCATTCGTTTTCAAGTTAAGGCGATGTCCTTTAAAGGTATCCTTATGGAATCCTGTGTATCCTTGGACCAAAGTAAGGGATTTTTTGAATAGTTTAAGCTTCAATCTTACTTTGTGGTCATTATTAATTGATTTAGACAATTTCAATGTTTTTAATATTTTTGAAAATTTTGTTTATTTTAAAATATTTCCCAATAAACATCGATTCAAGCCTTAAAGAAATTTTAAATTCTCTATTTGATATCAAACGTTTACTTCAACTCATTACCTATAAAACAAATATAGCCTTTGATTTTTCTTTGTGAAACATTTGGGAAACAAACAAAAAAATTTTCTGTTGTTTTTTTCTTTGATATTTTAAATGTTTAATAACGCTCCTAGACGAGAACAAGAAATTCTCATTGAGTTTGTAATTTAACTTAATAAATATTTCCAGAAATTCTAAAAACCTCGTCCCCTGACGATTTCCTTAGGCAAGAATGAAATCCGGAAAGGGACATGCCTACAACGGACTATTTTTCACAATTTGTTAAATACGTTTGGGATTTTAGCATATTTAATTCCTTTAATGCAATTAATGTATATCCCGATAAAATAAAATTAAAAAAACTAATATGCAAGTGCTTGTGCAAATTTAAATGTTACTGACACTTTAGAAAACATTGTTTTCTATTGTTGTTTCTACATGAGTGGATGTCACTACATTGCTAGGTCTGTCAAAAAAACATAGTAGTACATTGGAAGATGACAAAGCAAATTGTGAAAAAAAATTTCTCTTGTTGTTTTTGTTTTTTCTTTGATATTTTAAATGTTTAATAACGCTCCTATACGAGAACAAGAAATTCTAATTGAGTTTGTAATTTAACTTAACAAATATTTCCAGGAATTCTAAAAACCTCGTCCCCTGACGATTTCCTTAGGCAAGAATGAAATCCGGATAGGGACATGCCTACAACGGACTATTTTTCACAATTTGTTAAATACGTTTGGAATTTTAGCATATTTTATTCCTTTAATGCAATTAATGTATATCCCGATAAAATTAAAAAAAAATTAAAAAAACTATATTAAAATTATTTTTTGTGTATTAATCTCAAGTCTAAACTCAAATGTGTTTCTAATTAAAAATATGCTTTGAAATTTATTATTGATATTGAATCAATATCAAATTGTTTAATATAATATTTTCTATCAACAATATTCCTCGATTTAAATTTTCTTTTTTCAAGTTTGAGAAAGATAAAATTCTCAAATCATGTTCAACAATATTATAAAGTTAAATTATGTAGTAATATCGAGTCTAATAATTGATTCGAAAAATATTTACAAAAAAGCTTGATATAAACAAGTCGTTTTTATTGAGAATCCTACAGTTCTCAGTTCGAGAACTACAATTTCTCAACAGTATTCTCTAACCTAGTGTCTTCAAATGCAATGAAATGTGCAATGAAATTTGAAAATAACACACAAAGCAACAACACAATTATTTTCGTTGTTGTTGTTTTGTGTGTTATTTTCAAATTTCTTTGCACATTTCATTGCATTTGAAGACACTAGGTAAGGCTAAAATTTGAAAAAATTATTGTTATAAAACCGAATTCAATTTAGTTTTAAGGGTAAATGTTTATTGGTTTATTTTTCGAAATTTTACGAAATTTTATTTTTGACTTTTTCTCGCTCAAAACCGTGCACTGTATACAAAAAAATTCTTGAGAAAAAATTCTATAATTTTTGTTTTCTATTGAAAAAGCTTAATTTCTTATTATAAAATACTAATTTGGTGCATTTGTGGTCAATTTAATATACCCCGCCTGGAGGCGGGCTTGCCGCTTAGAGGGTTAAGATTCTGTGGTTTTAACTATCAAAGGTATATAAAACCGCATAATTAAGATAGTCAGATTATTTTTATTAACACAACACTTTATAGAGGGAAAAAGTACTAAAAATGTTTACCTTTGCCGATAAATAATATCGAAAACGTGGCAACCCTGGATTAGACACATTCAGAGAGGCTAGTAATGATTCTTATATGATTTCAGGAGTGACTGTATTTTTATAAAATCCCTTTATTCATTTTCTTATAAAAAGAAGCTTGATTTTTAATATAAAATTAATAAAATTAATATTCCATACAGCAAGTTTTGTATATTCAAATATGTGAGTAATAAAAAATCTTGTTTTTAAAAAGAGAAAAAAAAGAAACTGAGAGAATATTGTGTGCGCGTAATGTAGTAGTTTATTATGCACACGCCATACACACCACAATATTTATACCGACAACAAACTTTAGGTTAAGCTCGTGTCTGTGTGTGCCTTGCATTTACACCGATGTTGCCGGCCGCTGCAAACGATCTACGAGTACAATAATTTAACAGCCACCATCAGTGAGCAATGAAAATATTAAGGCATAAGAAGCTCTAATAAGAGCTAGTCAGTCAGTCAGGCAGTCAGTTGAAAAAAAAAATAAAAGGCAGGTGTTCTCATCGCGTGGGAAACGCACGACAAAATTGGTTCTCACGATTTCAAAAAACCAACCAACATACAATTTAAGCATAATGTGCAGCTACGATAACATACCATACGATATGTAGAGATACCATCGTCGTCTTCGACCACTGCAATCTGTTAATGGTAATCTAAACTGACATACAACTAATATGAAAACAAGACTGCAAATACACAATACGTATCAGGCTGATTTTTAACAAAAATGCTGGCTCACAAAAAATAACTATACTCAGATAGCCAGTAGAGCAATTTAGTGTTATGACAGGATATTTTGTTCATGATTTTGTTCTACAACTTTTTCATATACAAGCCTTTATAATTTCTTTTTTCTTAACAAATTTCTAAAACCTCCCATTTTTTGTTTTCTATCTTAACATTATAAAGAATAATTTCTAAAATTGTTTCAAAAAATGATCCCATAGGATTGAATAATAGATAGTACTATAATTTATTACAATAAAGGATCTCAATTTTCTTTTAAGAAAAATAAAAAAGTATAATAAATAGAATCTAGTCTTAAGACACAGATTGTTTTAAAACTACCTGCATTGAAAACAATACAAACTAGAAAATTTCCAAAATTACGTTCCCACACTTTGAAATTTCCTTTTTTTTTACAAATCTTATCCTTACAAACCTGCTTTACTCTCTGGAGTCTGGAGGTATAAAAGACAAAATCTCTCTTCGTAACAGCATCATTCTCAACTCAACTTCCTCGAGTTAAACATCTCAAGAAACGAAGAAGCAACCGAACGCTCAACACAATGGCTCCTCAAACAGAATTTGTTTCAAAAACTCAACACTACTTGAAAGTAAAAAAACCCATGTTGGAACGTCAACGTCGTGCACGCATGAACAAGTGTTTAGATACATTGAAAGAATTAATTGCTGAATTTCAAGGCAGCGATGCCATCTTACGTATGGATAAAGCTGAAATGTTAGAATCAGCTTTGGAATTTATGAAAACCGAATGCAAGAAATCACAAATTCCCACTATTAAGCAAGCAGTAGCACCGCTGGAATCTTTCCGTCATGGTTATATGAATGCTGTAAATGAAGTATCACGTGTTATGGCTGGCACTCCTGGTATGAGTGTCAATATGGGTAAAGCTGTTATGACACATTTGGGTTCAGAATTCAATCGTTTGTTGCAACATCAACAATTACCACGATTACAAACACAATTATCATCTGTAACTCTAGTAGCTGCAAAAGCTCCTTTAAGTCCTGCTTCTTCTGGCTATTATAGTGATTGTGATGATCGTCAATCACAGGTATCTCCAAGCACACCAGCGGCATCATCATTATCATCAGCTCCTGTGTGGCGTCCTTGGTAACTTACTTCAAAAATCACAAGAAATTGTTGTTAGCAGCTTTAATTGAATTAACAATCGTCTTCCTATTTATCAACTCTTTTATGAGTTTCTTCTGTGATAGAAACTACTAGCTTTATATTTAATAAGTTTTATTCTTAAGTATTTTTTTTTATATAAAAATTGTATGTAATTCAAACACAAAAGCTTTAAATTGTTAATAAGTTTTATTAACTTTATAATGGTCTTACCATTAAATTAAAACAATAATAAAATAAATTTTAAATTCAAATTACATTGTTTGTTTTTAATTTAATT
This sequence comes from Leucophora obtusa, assembly GCA_949987735.1. Taxonomy (NCBI): domain Eukaryota; kingdom Metazoa; phylum Arthropoda; class Insecta; order Diptera; family Anthomyiidae; genus Leucophora; species Leucophora obtusa. The sequence continues at coordinate 359,066,243 of OX465295.1, forward strand.
ATTTTCTTTATTCGATCGAGTCCCATCTTCGTCTTTTGTAATTTATTGCTTAATTGTCTCTGTTTTTGTTTTCATTTAGCGGAGCTCTAAGCCTTTGATCAGTCTTGTTTTTTGTCGTATTGAATCTTAAAGTTAGACACAGTTTTTCAATAAAAATAATGCAAATTCATTTACTCAGGGCACTTCTGCAGTCATACTTTGTTAGTTATATTTCAGTTTTTTTAGTTTCAGGTGGAAAAACATTCACTTGTAGAAGAAATGTAAATTTTAACTATATTTGTGAGAATTAGAAAAAAAATCAAACCACACCAATTTTTGTTAGTTGTTTTGCTTAATTTGTGGTTTATTTTATAAATATTCAATAACAAATGAAATTGCAATTTTAATTTAATGAAATATTCGTGGTCCTGTTTTCAAATGAAATTTCTTCTTTTGTCTTTAAATACATTTCTCTTTAAAACCGTTAACGTTCCCGTGATTTTTCTTTTGAATCAAGGCGTTTTTAGATTTAATTGTAACGTTACTTTGCAACTTATTAAATCTATATTTTACAGATTTGTAATGGGATGTCCCCGAATTCATCTGAAACTCGTCGGATTAGAGCCCTTTTATAACAACGCGTATCTCCGAGAGAGCTTGAAATAAAACGAGCGTAGTCATAACCGACACCAACAGCAATAAGCTTTGATACAATTGCGCCTTGCCAAACACGATCATTATCAAATGCCTTGGATATATCTAGAGCAACTACGTTGCTCTCACCTAAACCGTGGATGGACCGACTCCAATGCTCCGAGTGCAACGCTAACAAGTACAACGACTTCTACGGAAGCCATATTGTCGATCGTTAGGAAGTGAGTTAGACTCTAGATAATTTACAAGATGGTAATCAACCATGCTCTCCATCACCTTAAATAGCGCAGAGCATATTGCGATTGGATGGTAATATTCAGGTGTATTAGCCGAACCTTTATGGGGATTGCATGGACATTAGCAATCTTCCAGTTCGAAGGATATTTTAGTACTGGATGCTCGTTAAAATTCGAGCAGTGGTTGATCGCTTTCCGGCAAGAATGAATTTCTTGCAAGCATCTCAGTTAAGAGGTTTATCGCTGGTTCAATGAATATTTGGTCATCCTTTATATTTAAGAGTTGGGAAAGCTGAACTAGCATTATCCTTTACTTTTTTAACGAATGACCAAAAGCTCTTAATATCCCAAACAGCCGAAAGAATTTTAGTTCGTAAATAAGCTTTTTACAAATGAGAACTTTGGTACACTCGTATCGTATCACGTTGGCGAAGCAGATCAGTATTGGGGTTTTTTGTTATTTCGTCAATTACTGAACGCTTCCTCTCTGGCTGCGTCTCTGCAAGTCTGATTGAATCAACATTTTTCTTTTGGTTTAGCCGAAATTCGGCACAAAAATACGAACGATTTTAGCTGTTGTCGAATATAATAAGGTAAATCTTTTGACTTTGGGTGCCTATATTGGGTGTATAACTTAAAAATGCGGGATTCACAACAGATGGCGTATCTTTTGCACATGGTTTGTGTCTTTAACAACCTATATGGTATTTTGGAGGGTAAACATTTGTCATTTGTTCTCACTGAGTCATTGAACGAAATAGTGGAAACAGCAAAGTTTTTTTGCTTCGAAAATGTCGAATTTTGTGCCAACAAAGCATCATTTGCAGGAAGTTTTGCTTTACTTCTTCAATTTGAAAAAAAGTGTAGCTGAAGTACATCGATTGCTCACCGAAGCTTATCCTGAATATGTGCCATCGATTTGAACGTGCGAGAGATGGTTTTTGTGGTTCAGAAATGGTGATTTTGACACGGAAGACAAAAACCGCCCAGGTCAGCCAAAAAGTTCGAAGATGATGAATTAGAGGTATTACACAATGAAGATTGTTGTCAAACTCAAGAAGAACTTGCAAAGTCATTCGGAGTCAATAAAGCAGCAATTTCAAAACGTTTGGAAGCAGCAGGATTCATCCAAAAGCAAGGAATTTGGGTACCACACGAGATGAAGTCGGGAGACGTTGAAAGACGTTTTTGCATGTCCGAAATGCTACTTGAACGCCATAAAAAGAATTCATTTTTGCATCGAATCATTAGTGGGGATGAAAAATGGATCCATTACGATAACCCGAAGCGCCAGAAATCATATGTGAAGCCCGGCCCATCGGCCAAATCAATGCCAAAGCCGAACTTCCATGGCGCCAAGTTAATGCTCATATTTTATGGGAGCAGAAGGGTCCCAATATTATGAGCTGCTGAAATCGGGCCATACGATCACCTGTACCGAATACAATTGATTCGTTTGAAGCGAGCATTGGCCGAAAAATGACCGGACTATGCGACCGGACATGAAGCCGTAATATTTCATCATGACAACCTCGTCCATATGTTGCAAGACCGGTTTAAAACTATTTAGGAAATAGTGGTTGGGAAGTTTTGCCACACCCACCTTATAGTCCAGACCCTGCCTCGTTCGACTACCATTTTTTTTGATCGATGCAGAAGGCTCTCACTGGAATACGCTTCACTTCAGAACAGGGTATCCAATTTTCCTTGAAAATTCGTACAATTTATCTATTTTTTCTCATCTTTAACGAAAAGTTTTATTTTTCTTCCTGCAAAAAAACAAAAAAATTGTTGAAATTGTAAGTTGCCGAACACTAAAGATCAATCGTTTTTCACAGACTGTACTTGTTCGTTAAAAAAATCCCTCTTTTGCACTTGTTCCTTTACAATGCAATTTCAAAAGTGATGATCGAAAGTATAATCTACTAAAGATTGTTTAAAACTAGACTATTTAGTTAACCCACAAATCAGAAAACGTTATTAAAATATTGAATTAATTTAACTTCATAAATTAATAACACAATAAACATAATTAAGGGTAGTTTGGTCGCCTCATATGAAAACGTTTTCTCCTAAACACTTGTTTTATTGTCCCAAATATTAAAAGGACTAATCGATCGTATCAACTCTACGGGGGTTGCATTTATTTCACCTCTAAATACGTTATAAAATCCTTGATTTTAAACCGATGACACTAAAGATACGGGAACCCATTTAAGGGTGGTTTGCACGTGTTGCATTGTAACGGGATATTCAAAGAAAAGGAATATGTGATGTTATTTTTTATTGACCAGGGGGTAGTTTTAGGAGACTATAATAGTAAAGTCTTCAAATTGTGCACGTGTGATTTTCAATTTCAAAAGAGACAAGTTCAAATATTGTATACTACAATGCAATTGTGATTTTGGTTAAATGGCATATACAATATTCCTTTTATACAGGATCGAAGGTTCGTTTAGGTCCCATCAGCGTTGTTAAAAAAAAAAATGCTGATACACACAAGCGTTAAATTGATTGTTTATTTTAACTTATACTCGTTACCCAAGGGTTCTATTGTGTTTCCTTTTTTTAAACACCATGCATTCAATATTCAAATTTGCTTTTGTTTTCGATATTCTATGTTTTGGGTTTTTTATTTTTATTTCCAAGTAATTTCTTGAATTAATCACGTGTGGTGTTTGGTGATGATGTTGATAATGATGGTAGAATGTTGTTGTAGTACGAGTTTGACAAGTAATATAATGCCACCACTAAGATTCCACAAACACCGAAAAAAGACCAACATGAAGTTTATATTACAACAAGTGTATGTTATTCTTTTCTTATAATCTAAGGGATCATATCATATTATCCATAAATGTCACGCATGATCCCCTTTGTGGCAATATACAATACATAAATAGATGATGGCACGTATTTGAATGCCTTCGTATGTGCCTATCGTAGTTTTCTCAGGGTTTTAGTAGTTGTAAAGTAAACACACAAAATTTGTCATTAAATACTTTTCTTAAAATTATTTGAAAATTAATTTTGTAGTTTGGGGGAGTGTAAAGAAATGGTATAGGAGCAATATTTATCATAAGAAAATATGTGATAGTTAAGATAAATTCTTTTCTGAAAAATTAACAAATTTTTATCTTTCTAGCTATAAATATTACATTTTAAAATGAAAAATTTATGCATTACGAAGAAATGATATAGAAAAGTCCTTGATTCAATTTTAACACCTATTCGTCCCTATTGGAATAGCCTTTAGTGTACCGGTCGACTCAAAATTACTTGTTAAGTCGATTTACCGATGTCCCTTCGTCCGTAAAATAAACGACCACCCACAGGAAATAAATTGGTTGCCATTCTATCGTAACCAGCGAAATTTTTTCGTTATTGAGTTACTTAAAATTCATCCTCAGAAAAGTTAAATTTAATTATGAACAGAAAATATATGAATAAAATATCGGCAACAAAAATTTGGTACAAGTTCTGTTTCAATCAAATATATCGCTCAATCCTAAGTATTCGGTTTTCCAATCAATTCAAAATCTTTTTTGTCAACTTCAGTGCAATCAACCATTAGTTTCCATTTATTGATAGTGATAATTTTAAACTGTGATTATTAACAGAAATTTTAATTATTATAATAAAATTTTGAAATATGTATATTAGACTGTCCCTTAAAATAGCGATTTGTCGATATTCGTTCATTACACCCCCCAGTTTTATTGGAAATGGTCCCAAATGGAAGAAATCGATTTTTTTTTTTTTTTTCGAAAACGTTAACCCGTGCCGAAAGTTGGACGACAATGGCCCATTTTGGAAAAAAATGTATTACTATTAAAAATTCCCAAAATTCGAAATTTCGAAAAAATTATTTTTTATTCCATTTATTCATTTAATATAGTCAAAATGATTTAGACATGAAATTTTGATTTCATCGGATATCATTAACCCACTTTAGCCTGGAATCCAAAATGACCCACGAATTTGATAAAAATGCAAAAACGTGTTTTTTAAAAATTAATTTTAAATGAATGGGGGAAAATAACATTCATTTAATTAATTTTAAAGATTTTTTAAAATGCCTAATTTGGAGATGCCGATTGCTATTTGTACCACATAATAGTTGATTTAAAGAAAAAAAAAATAAATTGGAAAAGTGAAAATTCGAGTTTGTGTTTGGAGCGACTGCTTTCCAGGACATTTTACAAAAATTGCTCATTTTGTCAAAAATTAAACAAAATTTGAATGTGTTCATCAAATTTTACACAGTTTTCGGATGAATGTTATTCTGTAAATTTCCTAGTGGGTCTTTTTTTGTGAAATGTGAGAACATTAACCCTATAAGGATCAAGTTATTCAAAATAATAATTTTTATCAAGTGTAAAAATTTTTTTTTATTCATTCAAAGCGATATTTTTCCGAAAATTATGAAAGGTGTTATTCTGTAAATTTCCTAGTGGGGCATTTTTGGCCAAAAGTATAAAATTTAACCCCATATGGATCACGTTACATAAAATAATTATTTTTATCCAGTTGAGATTTTTTTTAATCAATTTTATGGCTTTACAATCTCGTAGTCATAATTAATATTAAGTCTTTTCTGACCCCAGTCTTTTCTGACCCCAGGCCACTAAGGGTTAAATATTTTTTAAACAAATATAAAGATAATCATAGTCTAACCAAATTTAAGTGATGTTTTTCGGAAAACTGCTTAAAATTTAATGAAAAGATTCAAATTTTGTTAAATTTTTGATAAAATTAGCAATTTTTGTAAAATGTTCTGGAAAGCAGTCACTCCAAACACAAACTCGAATTATCATTTTTCCAATTTATTTTTTTCTTTAATATCAACTTTTATGTGGTACAAATAGCAATCGCCATCTCCAATTTAGGCTTTTTAAAAAATCTTTAAAATTAATTAAAAAAAAAACACGTATTTGCATTTTTATCAAATTCGTGGGTCATTTTGGATTCCCGGCTAAAGTGGGTTAATGATATCCGATGAAGTCAAAATTCCATGTCTGAATCATTTTGACTATATTAAATAAATAAATGGAATAAAAATAATTTTTTTTTTCGAAATTTCGAATTTTGGGAATTTTTAATAGTAATACACTTTTTTTCCAAAATGGGCCATTTTCGTCCAACTTTCGGCACGGGTCCACGTTTTCCAAAAAAAAAAAACGGTTTCTTCCATTTGGGACCATTTCCAATAAAACTGGGGGCTGTAATGACAAATCTATTTTTAAGGGACACTCTAATATACATATTTAAATTCAAAGTTAGACAACAACTAAATGTAAGTGCGGCCCTATGCTCCTTGCAGGAGTAAAAGGAACAAATATATATAAATGTAAGTGTCTGTTGTGCAGGCGGTAGAGACAAAGCCTGGTCATCTTAGCAATCTGAGTTCAAATCTCAACAAAGACATTGTAGTTTTTTTTTTAAATATATTTTTTATTCATTCTAATCAAAAGACATAATTGATTTTCTGTTATTTATTGATATTAATTAATTCATAAACAAAATATTCAAATTTCCAACCCAAAAAATTCAAATTTGAATTTGACTTAAAACATTTAAATCGAGTTTAGCCTAGAGGAAAATCAATGGCTAAATGTAAATGTTTGTTACCGCTACCATAAAAATCAATAACCTTTTGTTTATTACTTTTTTTTAATATTTTAGGCAAAAAATATTTATGAAATTTTATCAAACATGTATCATAATTTTATTATCATATCATAGGAAAATATCATATTCTTAGTTTTTGGAAAATGTCCCATATCTCGAAAAAAGACTAGTTGTGATCAGATGTGTTTACATTTAATTAGAGACATATATTTGAATACCACTATATTTGGGGCCGGACTGGATCATTTATGATCAGATATGGCATATGTGATACACCTTAAGGCCAGATCTGATTGGATCTAGTACCAGATCTGTTTATATTTGTTACCAGATTTGTTTTTTTGTTTAAAAAATTACCCGGTAAAGAATTACTTTATATGTACAAGTTCTTTAATATTAACTTTAAAGTTTTTGTTTTATCGATAAAATATGATAAGTCCAAATCAAATTGCCTAGATTTGATCAGATGTAATTAAATATATTTGTCCCCAATTTTGAGATGTGATTGAATTTTATCTTATGATATATGGGCAGATCTGATCTTGTTTACACGGGAGAATCATGCTAACAAATTTTTTAGGAAAAAGTTTTATAAAAAGAGTTATTTTAAAAAGGTGGCAGCTCTAAATGCAAATCATACCCAAGAGGGGTATCATAAGTTTTCTATTTGGGTCTTCAACCCTAAAAAGGAAGGTATCCCTATTGGTTCTCTCCGATCTTAATGCTATTCGAATATGTGACAGAGAAGAAAAAAAATAATGTACACGTATGTTTTTTGAGCTGCCCCATCTCATGTTTAGGTGTTAAAAATTGGGGTCAAAAGTGAGTAAATTTTTGTTTAATTTTTTTGATATACTTCTTATAATTTCAAATACAAATATAAAAATTGGATATTAAATGAAAGCTTTTTTATAGACGCATCTACCGGTATACAAAACATATCTGAACATGTACAACATTTTTGTTATTCAATAATTTTTTGGAAAAGCGCATTTTTAAAGGAATTTGTTGTTGGTTTTAGTTTAAATTTACACATTATTATACCTATTTCATTGAATAGAAGACGACTTTTATCATAGAGCCTTTTCAGCGAAGTAGCAACCCTAGACCCACAACACGGGCAGTATGGGTTTTTTTTCGAGTACTTTAGCGCCTTATAAAAATAAGTCCAAATTTCGTAAAGTTCAGATACGTTTTCATAGAAAAATAGATTAGTTTTTGATGCCACTTTTTAACCCTTAAACGTGAGATTGGGTCGCGAAAAAAGTACGTGTCTCATATTTTTCTTGTCTATCACATATCCGAAGTTCATTATAATCGGAGAGCACCCACTTGGATACCTTCCTTGTAAGTGAAAATAAATTTGAATTTAATCCGTCTCCAATATACACAAATTGCCTGCACTTGTACGTACAAACCATACGTCAATGTGGCAATATTTGTGAAAAGGTGACACGGAGGAAATAAGAAGATAAACAGAGAAAATCTGAAGTAGAATGTTTGTATATGTCTGTTTGATCACTTCTGAAATTATTCATATAGAGACAATCTGACAATAAAAATATAAACAATAATACAATTTAATGGAAGATCACTGATGAAGCCTGTCCATAAAAAGACAGAAATTAGATCTAGTCTGATTTGCAAATTTAATGTGTTTATAACTTTTGAGGAAGGTTTATTCTTCTTCTTAACCTAAAACCTACTAAATTAGAATTAATAAAAATACATATTAATGACAATATTAATTGTATTTGGTCTATAAGACGCGTTTGAAAAAACAACACTTTACAAATTCAGGTATGTTCCCATGTAAGCAATTATACGAGTTTCCTCACCCTTTTACTTCTTAGACGTGAGATCGGGATGCTAATAAAATATGTGTTCATTAATTTTTTCCCTAAAGCACATCCAAATTTCAGCGAATTTACAATTCTCACCAACGAGAGTTCACTTGTTAGTGCCAATAACAATAAATAGATAACCTGGAGTTAAATTAAAAAATTTAAATTTATATGGAATTGACGACTATAACTGTTAGTTAGCTCAAACTTTAGGTTATATTGTTTTTTTAATGCCCTTAGTCCCATTGAGACAATGTCATGTTAGCTGCTAACTGAGACTATTAATTATACACTAATAGAAAAAAGTCCGTAAAAAATTTAGTAAAAACTACTAAAAATTAGTTAAAAATGATGCTGCAGAAAAAAACTGCTAAATTAGCAGATTATTTTTGCTATATATTAGTAATATAGGAACAGCAAAACTAAAACTGTTAAATATACAGAATTTTAGTTATATATGAGCTAAATTTTTGTAAATGGAGATTAGCAAATTAACCTGCTAAAATCAGCAAAAAATTTTGCTAAATAATTAGTAGCCTAAAAAATCACCAAAAAATTTAAAATTTTCGAAGTTTTTTTTTTCGATTTTTTTTTAAATGCAAATAAAAATCGAGCCTTTTGAAAACAGCAGTTTACAATTTTTTAGCAAATATTTCTGCTGATTTTAGCAGAATAGACTGCTATTTGCATTCAACTAAATTTAGCTTAAAAATAGCAAAAATTTTGTAGATTTAACAGTTTATTTTTGCTATTTTTAGTCTACAAATATTTAGCAAAATTTTCTGCAGATTTTGCAGTACAATTTGCTATTTTCAATTAACTAAAAGTTAGCCTAAATATAACTAAAATTCTGTAAATTTAGCAGTTTTAATTTTGCTGTTCTCATTTTACTAGTATTTAGTAAAAAAATCTGCTAATTTTAGCAGTTTTTTCTGCAGCATAATTTTTAACTAATTTTTAGTAACTTTTTCTGCTATTTTTACGGATTTATTTCTATGAGTGTAGAGATAGCAAATCGAAACTTACACTACTCACCGGTAGAGGGCGCTGAAATCTAGTATTACCTGAGTATCATTTAATTAGTATCAGTTTAGTATCAGCTGAGCCTACCCGGGTAAAAAAAATAATATGATGTTATATGTAATGATATCTTATTTAATATAATTGGAGATATGCTATGATCCGAAAAATGGTGGATAAAATTATATCGGATAAGATCTAAATATATTGAATCATATAGAATCTTATCCGGATTTTGACCCGATATAATTATATCTAATTTGATGTAGAAAGACATAATTATATAACGCTTCATACTTCAAGATCAAAACAAAAACTATTAAAAAGTACTGAAAAATAACACCCTTAAGTTAAGAATTAAAAATTTAAATAAAAATTTAGAAGAAGTTGTACATAATTGTAACCAAGCCTTCTCATATAAACTTGTATTCTTCCCGTAAACTGTGTAAACCTGGTATGTTTATGAGTTTAATGGCAAATTCCATACATAAAAATATGGCTTGTATTTATACAAGGTTTACAAGGAATTTAGGAGTTATAATGAGTACGCCTTTTATATTTTGAAATCATACATAAATATATCTCAAAAAACATAGAATTTTTTTTACATTGCGCTATACTTAAACATATCTAAAACAACTTAGAAAAAAAATTAACATTAAGCTATATAAAACTTTATATATTTTCCGAGCCATTTTTAATTATATATGACGATGTATTAAAATTGTCATAGAATATGTAAATAGATATGGCACATATAAATATATATGGGGACATGTATATTTATACTGATCTATATATGACATCATATAAAAATTTTTTGAAAAACTCAAAGCTATACATAATTATATCCGCAAAGATATAGTGTTACACTTGACTATATATAAACATATTAATTCATATTAAATTATATAATTTCCTATATAACTATTTTTACTCGGGTATATTTAAAAATTCAAAAACTGCTGAAAACTGCTCAAAATAAGGCAAAAACAAGCGCGGAATATATTCAAATAATAAAATTTGAGATATGCGTTTTTTATTTTGCTTTGTTGTTTGTTATTATTTAAATTTAAATAAAAAAAAAGAAAATTGTAAATTTTTTGAACAAAGTGCCATCTAGTGATAAGGATGTTTTTATAACTTATTTTTTTGGTGATGCCATACCCCTGGCTACTAACTGGGACTTTAACTGATGCATTTGTTGTTGTTTATGATATACATTTTGAATTTAACTTTAGGTTAAATTTTAACGGGACATTGTATTACCAGGCCTTATTGTCACTATTTCTCAGTATTAGGGACACAACAGACATTTTACCAACTACTATAAATTAACGTAAAAATCCCACAATATGAAATTGCCAACAATGATCAAACCCAAACCGAAAAGAAAATTGAAATGTACAATTTCTGTCCTGCACCTTATAAAATTGCAAAGCACAGCATGTTAAATCACGTTTTAACTTGCAATTAGTACATGTTAAAACATATTCGAGCACCGACTAAAACAGGGAATTTGTAATAGTAAAACATCACCATTCAGCACGTTCTTGTAATTTGTACTAAGGAATTATTTCTAAACACCGACTAGACTAAACGAAATTTTAAAACCTTCCATTTTCCTGAATTGCCAAAACTAGCAAAACACAGCTTGTTAAATCCTTACAAAACCTAGCATATCTTTTACAAAATTCTTAAACACCAACTTGACCAGACGTAACATTAAACAAAAATTTCCTAAATCTAGACAAGACAGTTGGAAAAAGAGATCACATGATGTTATAACACGTTCTTGATAAAATTCCAACACATGTTTAAAATTTTCACCATTCAACATTGACCAAATCCACAACCAAAATTTCCAAATAACCAAAGACCACAACTAGTAAATTACAAAAATGACACGTTCTTATTTTACATTCCTGTTAATTCAAAATACAAACACGTGTAAAGTTTACAAATTTCAACGCACTGACCCAAACACTAACCTAACCAATAGAAAAAATCCTAATTGTGATCCTTTGGCTGGTAGTTAGTATGGAAATAATAAATAATGTCTCATTTACACATCCGGGTTTTTTCCTTATTTAAAAAGATAATTTATCACGTAAAACACGTGTTTCATTGAAGACAAAAAGATTCTTCGATTATTCATTCATTAACGCATGTGTTACCAGGTCGAGATTACAGAACGAGAACGCCTTATACTAAAAGTAATTTAACCCGTGACTAAATGTTGAGACTATCAAATGCAAGGTCTGGAAACACTTGACTCGTTACTGGAAAACTAAATTGTAAGATAATAACATAGACCAGACAGGTCTACTCCCACCACATGATATACGATACTTTTGAAGTGATGATGGTATTTCGGAAATTTAGGAAATTTGAGAACATGTTCCTAAATTAATTTATCTTTTCAGTTAGTAACTAGCTCCATTTTTAAATGTATGTAAATATCCTTTGAAATCATCCTTGTTACTAACTAGTTGTAATCATATTTCTACATAGTTATTTGGAAATTTTAGTTATGGGTTTGGTTAGTAGAAAATTTGAAACATGTGTTGAATTTTTTACAAGAACGTGTTCTACACATCATGAAATTTTCCAACCTGCAGGCAGCAGAAATTGAAAAGTTTTTTATTCCTGGCTGTTTAGTGTTTTGGAAATTCGTAAAACATGTGTTAAGCTGTGATTTGTAATTACTAAAGGTGAGAATTACAAATAGATTTTTTTTGTGAAGTCAGTGTTTTTGGAAAGTCTAGATTAGGCCATGTATATTGACATTTAACATGAACGTGTTATATGGTCCTATTCCTTTATTAACTATCAGTTCGGGGATGTGCTAAAACATGTGCTAAATTTAGCATGAACATGTTTTCACATACCGGATTTTTCCAATTCTATTAGGTGTTGACTAACATAAATAAATAGGAAATTTTGAGGTTATTTTAGGTTTGGTCAGTGTATTCAATTGCTGCTCATGTGGTGGTATGTTTTGGATTGGATTTTTTAAAACATGTGCTAAATTAAGCATGAACGTGTACAAACATGTTGGAATTTTCGATTTCATAAGGTGATAAATAAATAAAAAAATTTAGAATTCGAAATAGCCGCGTGTCGTTGCGGGGTTTCCTTATTTCTGTTCAGGTAAAACTTGTGTTGTGAAGAAGTGCTGTTGTCAGATCTCCTTTTCCAGTGTGAATTAACTTTTCGTGTAGTTGTAGAGGAGTTGAATCATGGTGTTTGAGTGCACCTCTGCAGCCAAGTTTTCCAGGTTATAAGTTGAGTTTCCTGAGGAGTGCTGCTACTTCTTGACGAAGGTGTTTTCACCAGTAAAGTGGTGTCGCAGAAATCTAGAACCCACTCTCTATATTGTATAACAGAAAATCAATTAAGATCTTATTATAACGATTAAGTAAAAAACTTTCTAGATTAAAATCTTTCTGGGAATTAAAACTAGAGAATTTGTGAGCTTTTGGTATAACGGACAGATTTTTTGCTTAAAGCCACCGATATATATGCTTGTGACTACAGAATTTCGGTTGTACTTTGTTCATGTTCGAATCTCCAGGCACGTCACCTGAGCGGTTATCGGGGTTTCTTTTATATGAAAAGGGCCGATAACTTTTACATGGGCTTGTCCTACACTAATAGAAAAAAGTCTGTAAAATATTTGTTAAAAGTACTAAAACTTAGTTAATGATGCTGCAGAAAAAAAAACTGCTAAATTAGCGCATTATTTTTGCTATATACATATTAGTAAGATAGGAACAGCAAAAATAAAACTGTCAAATATACAGAATTTTAGCTATATTTGAGTTAAATTTTTGTTAATGGAATGTAACAAATTAACATGTTAAATTAGCAAAAAATTTTGCTAAATAATTTGTAGCCTAAAAAATCACGAAAAAATTTAAAATTTTCGAATTTTTTTTCGACTTTTTTGTTTTAAATGTAAATAAAAATCGAGCCTTTTGAAAACAGCAGTTTACAATTTTTTTTAGCAAATACTTCTGTTAATTTGACAGGATAGACTGCTGTTTGCATTTAAATAAATTTAGCTTAAAAATAACAAAAATTTTGTAGATGTAACTGGTTGTTTTTTGTTATTTTTAGTCTACTAATATTTAATTTTAATAAAATGTTCTGCAAATTTTACAGTACAATTTGTCATTTTCAATTAACTTAATTTTAACCAAAATTCTGTAAATTTAACATTATTTAGCATTATTTTTTTGCTTTTTCTGCTATTTTTACAGATTTATTTCGACACTCACAATATATTTTCCATAACCGATTGAGGTTTATTTGAAAATTGAAGAATCAATTAAAATACATTGAAACATATTGTTTAACTTTTTTTTATCAGTCAATAAAAAACAAACTCCAAAAAATATGTATCGTCTGTAGGAGTTGATATTTTCACTCAAATGTTCTATCCCAATGGAAATGGTAATGACATATCATTATTTTTTGGACTACCAGTAATGACACTCACTTACCGTCTGCATTATTTTAAAACATGTAATAATGAGTTACTGATAATGACTTATTTTTATCATTATTTCAAATAGAAAATAATTTTCTAGATTTTTTTGAACATTTTTTTAAATCTATTTTTAAACTCAATATTTTTTAAACAACCACATATTTTTATTTATTTTTTGAGTTTTTGTATGTTGGCGAGCAAGCTTACTTGTGTGCAGCAGGTCAATTATGTTTTTATCTATTAAATATTACATGTCGATATAGCTCAGCTGGTAGAGCTATTGACTGGCAATCTATAGACCCAGGTTCGATTCCCGCACCAGCAAATTTTATTAAAAAAAAAAATACAATAAAAAATATTTTTTTATATAATTTATTTTTTTGAAAATCTATTTTTAGACTCATTATTTTTGTCAGTTCTAGTAAGCACATAGGTAATGATATATTTTTTGATTTTTCGTATGCTGGTGTGTAACCATAACTCATTATTTTTCGCGACATCGTCATATAAAGGTAATAAGAAATGTAATAACAAAAGTAAGTAGTTACCATTACCAAGTATGTAGTTACATAACCACATATCTGGTACTGAATTTCTACACTGGGATTTTTAGTTTTCTATTTTTAGAAAAAATAATGTAAATAATTTCGTTGTTTTCTGTTTTAAAACAAAAAATTCAAATATTTTCGGTTTTCTTTTTTGTTAAAATAGCTTCTCATTAGCTGTGTTTGTGCGGCATTCCTATCAATGCTATCTCGAAGAATTTTGAAAGTAGAAAGTCGGAATACGTTGAAAAACTGTGAAAATCGTTCTAGATAACTTTGATAGGCAGTCACACAAACACAGCTTATATACAAAATTAGTGTCCGACCGAGTATTCGGCTTCGGAGTTCGGCCAAAAAGTGATGTTCGGCAAAGTTCGGTGTTCGGATAAATTTTGGCCGAATACCGAACTTTTCTATAAATCAATATTTTGCTCTTTAATTTTGTATAGTAACTTTTAAATATGTCCATATTTAACTTAATTTTTACTTAAAGAGCGAAAAATACAACGTTTTTAGGTTTTTGCAATTTAGAAATATTTAGAAATTGGTTTCCGCATTTTTGAATTTGAAAAAGGTGCATGAAATTGTATTTTTATTCCAACACAAAAGTATTCGGCTTCGGTTTCGGCCGAACTTAGCAATTTTGGCCGAAGTTCGGCTTCGGTTCGGCCTTAAAAAAGTGAGTTCGGTCGGACACTATACAAAATTATTTCAATTCAAATTACAAGAAATTCTTTACTCATACACACAAACATAGCCAAACAAAAAAAATTTTTTTACGTTTTGTCAGTTAAAAATTGATGATTGTTTTAACAGACTTTTCAATTATTTTTATTTCTTTTATGGATTGTTTAAACAATGTTTGAAAATGCATAGAAAACGGTTTAAATATAATGAAAAATCAGTAGCACTTTTTTTAATTGTGTTTTCAATTAATTTAATATGTATTTTAGGTTGTTTTTAACGATAAAATATTGTGAGTGTATGAGCAAGCGCGGCACCCATTTCGAAAACAGCTTTCTCATGGACAGATGTTCATGCAAAAAAAGGGCGACACGTTCCTTCGATATCTTTAAGGTATCAGCTATCTCCTGCAACTTCACTTTACGGTCTGCTAAAACGATTTTGTGAACTTTTTTGATGCTTTCCCCTATCACCACCTCTTTTGGGCGACCAGAGCGAGCGTTCGGCATCATCGGTGTTTGTAAGACCACGTTTAAAGTCAGCATACCACTTTTATACCATTTGTCTCGATGGAGCAGAGTCCGAATAACACTTTTCAAGCTAAGCTTGATCGGTGTTTTTTCACATTAAAAAGCAATGATAAATCAATACAAGAAATTGCTTTGAATCCATTGTTTTCAAAATCGCAAAAGTAGCGTCACTAAAACAGCTGTAATTTGTTCAGTAATGAACGAATTGTCATTAAATTTTGACAGGTATCATCTGCAGGTTGGTAGTTCCAAAAAATCATATGAATTTTTCATTAGTGGCGCCATCTATTTGTCCATAGTATACTTTAGTAGCCCCACTCATTAAAAAATTGAGAGCTTGTCCCTATCTCATGTAGTTGTAGTGGTATTAAGAACCATATGTACAAGTAAAATTACAAACACTACTTCAATTTTTCAAATGACAGAAAATGAGTAAAGCTACTATATTATACTATGTATTTGTCATCCTCTTGATTTTTCAGCCGATGTGTTAGCTAGTAAAATTATAAGTATTTTTTTCGATTTATTTTTGAGTCATTAAAATTTTTTAAAAAATTTCGAATAGGCTCATAAATAGGAGTCCATTATCTTTTATTTACGACTCTAAATTTTAAGCACTCAGACTTAGAGTTTTTTAGGAGTCATCATTTGTGAAAAATGTTGCCTGGGAGATGACAAAAAACAACCATTTATTGGAAACATATTATCTAACTATTTGTTTATTATAACATTTAAGTAACTGATTTAAAAAACTGTGACGAAATACAGTGCTTTCTTTAGTTGTTGTTTTTTTAAATAACTGGTACAGTAGTTGCTTTTATTTGTCCGAAGAAAAGTCTGTCAAACTTTTTTGAATCAGAGCATTTGACAACGAAAATATTCGTATTTCTACAAAATATCATTAGGAAAAAATTAAAAATTTATTTTAAGATTTCTTTGTTTTCAAACTGAAAACTAATGGAATACCTAATTTAATGTTTTTCATTTGTCAGAGTTTTTGCAATTAGATTAAATTCTTAAAATGTCAGTCAAAACACTAGTGCTTCTTAACAACACGTGTCTAGACATTACTACTAATGAATCACTACACTTTTCTTTCTAAATGACCTGTAGTCATTTTCTATGTCTAAAATACCACAGATAAGAAATCAATAAATGCACTTTTCAAACTAATTATCATTAAAATGTCATTGTCTAGGCTAAACGTAATAGACTACAACTAGATAAATTACTAATGATGGGGACTATTAATATGTCTTTTGACAAATGATTTCTAATAAGGAGGAACTAATGCGAAAAAAAGTAATTTATTGACCGATGATTATTTCCAAACTAATCGACAAAAGATTGTTATTTAAAGAGAAATTAATTCAAAATCAATTAAATCTAAAAATGGAAAGTTTGTTTGAATATCTTTTGTTAGGAGAAATTAATGAGAAGCACTTTTATTATTCTGAGCAAAATTAATTTTCTTACTAAATAATTGTTGAAAAGTGATTTAAAATGAACTCAAATCTTAGGAGGAAGGTAAGAAAATAATGTCTTCTTCCAAATTACAATTGATTTCTAATTATGAAGATTTTGGGAAAGATAATTTCTTCATTACTTGAAGGGATACGAAATCCGTATTTCAAAAGGAATCATTTCTAAGGTAGAGATATTGAATTTTTATTTGGAATGGATTTGACGCATGTTGGTCATACTTTGAGTTTGTTTGGTGCGTTTCAATTAAAAGATCAATTACTTTTAGCGTTGAATACAAAAACTCTGCCAACAACAAATACTGATTAAACTAATTTTAGCTCATTCTAAACACACTTTTCTTTCATCATTTAACTCTCACTTTAGTTTGTATTTTTTTCCTCTAAATTGGGTTTGGTTTACGTTTGATAATTTGATGGCTGTTTGTCATTGTTTCATATTTAAACATTTTTTTTATTACTTTACATTAGTCATGTTTTAAATTGTAAAGACGATACCAAAACAAAATTATAACTTTTTCCAAAGAGTTCCCACGTTCCTAAACATAAAAGGCAAATGAATGGCTTTAGAAAAAAGAGAAAAGGGTCCTAAAATGCATTAAAACTTTTGTTGATCTGTACCAAAATTAAACACACGTGCGTATTTGAATGTAAAGGCATTTCAATTTCTTTTCTAAAACAATTTATCCTCCCTCTAATTGTCTAAGATTGAAGCGTGAACATTTCTTAAAAAAATTCAAAAAATAATTTCTTCTCCCACAATCTTCAGGCACACGTGTTCAATGAATAACATTCTAGAACTCAAAGAAAAATGCTGATATTCTTTTGAACTGATAAGCAGTAGTAATAAGAGATCTTTTCAACATTAAAACCAAAGTAATCATTAAATAAAAGCAAAGTATATTAAGGATACACTTGAAAACAAAAAAAAGTAGTCCCTTTTTATAAAAACAACCTTCTACCAAAGTGTGGGAACATGAAGAAATGTACTTTTCTCACGATCCTTACAAAGGATAAAATTTATATTTGTTTTGAATCCCTTATGGCATTTAACCAGATCCCCACAACAGGAGTAACTAGTACAGTCACCATTACTCTCTCTCTCTCTAACGTAAGGAAATTTATCGAAATTTAAAACACACCTGCCCTTTTTTTGTTATGGACTTTTTTTGTTGTTCAGAAAACGTATCCTTAACGTTCCCACACTTTGAGAAACGGACAGACATTTAATAGTGGTGTGCTGGTATTTTTTGAAAGACCTGCAAAAGTATAAAAGGCAGCAGACACGAAGGATAAGACATCATTCTCATACAAGCAATTGTTCAGTAAAGAACCACCACTATCTACATTTTCTTATAATTTTGAAAACAAAACTCAATATGTGCGTAGAAATCTCAACTCAACAACAGTTCAACAGTATGGAAATCAAAAATACTAAAAAAGTATCATACAGCATTAAGAAGCTGTTGATTAAAATTTTCAAACAACAAAAATCTGTTAAACTGATGCATTTGAAAAAAGCTGAATCCTTGGAATCTCTCGAATCTTTGGAAAATATGCACAATGCCAACATTGAAGTCGAGGAAGAATGTGCTGCTTCTTTGGAATCTTTCGAAAATGACATCAATGAACGTCTTTCCGCTAAAGCCTCATCCTGTGAAGTAGAAGATTTTGACTTCAGTGAAATCAACACCACTATTCCTGTACACTTTGTGCGCACCGAACATGGTACTTTCTTCTGGACTGCCACCTCAGACATTGCCGCCGATAATGATTTAATAGAACCTTTATACTGTTCCACCTATAATCAAATTGCAGTTAAGCAAGATCATTGGGCTCAAGCTTAAATATGCCACACATCATCAAGAAACTCATCATCCTCATCATTATGTCTTCCTTGCAGTTACAGCTTCTTGTTTTATGACAAGTCAACAATCTGTGAAATCATCATGTGTCTTCCTACTCATCAATGTTAAAAAAAAAAAAACTTTCTACTAATTTTCTTGTTAAATGATGAAAATTAATCTAGAAAAAAATTTGCAACTAATTTTAATAGCTTTATAAAAATTGTGATATTTTTTAATTATTTAGTTTTTAAAAAAATTATTTATCAAACAAAAATATACCAACAATTAAAAAAACAAAATTTTATCAATCTTTTTATTTTTTATCTCTTACTTTTTTTTGGAATTCCCTCTCAAAAAAATCATTAAAATGTTTTTACTTTCAATAGTTTAAAACAAATATTTATTATCTTGATTGGTCCTGTCATGC
This sequence comes from Leucophora obtusa, assembly GCA_949987735.1. NCBI lineage: Eukaryota > Metazoa > Arthropoda > Insecta > Diptera > Anthomyiidae > Leucophora > Leucophora obtusa. The sequence continues at coordinate 359,085,616 of OX465295.1, forward strand.
AGTTAACTGTCTGTCATTAAAAACACATTAGCAAAGGTCGTGTTTTTTGTCTTATCTGCTTTCAAAAACGGATCGTTCTCATCTTCTCAAATAGGGGTAGTTTTTTCATAAAATTCTCTTGTTATCTGTAAATACTGATAGCTAGTTTGTAGTTACCTTCTGGTTATTTTAACCTGCACATTAATTAGATTTTTTAGTAACAGAATCATAAATAAAATTGATTCCAATCAGTAAAATTCCAATTACTTGGTATTAAGGCAAAATAGTTTGAATCATGCACACTAGATGGCGGTCAAAAAAGAACATCAATCAATCGCACTTTTATAAAAACATATAGATGCCGTTAAAAATTAAAATCCAGTTTTCGAATTATGATATATGCATTGTAAATTATTTTTGCTATATAAAGGGTTCTTCAATAAGAGCGCTACAAAAGTTTTTTTAAATAAAACAAAAACGGTTTTGGATATCAATGAAATTCTTTATTCCTGTGAAAGTACGTTCGATGCCATTATGTATGGAAATCGATCTCTTTTGCATGGCCACCACGGGCACGCTTGCAGAAGTCCAGACGCTGAACCCAATTTTCGACGGTTTTCAAGCATAAATCGGCCGATATTCGTACGAAGTTCATCAATCGTCGCTGGCTTGTTGGCATAGACCATAGATTTGACGTAGCACAGGAAATAGTCCAACGGCGTCAAATCGCACGACCGAGGCGGCCAATCGACTGGACCATTTCGTGAGATAACACGTTCTCCAAACTTGGTTTGCAATAAATTGATTGTGACATTCGCTGTGTGGCTTGTGGCGCCGTCCTGTTGGAACCACATGTCCTCCAAGTCCATATCATCCAATTGGGACCAAAAATATTCGGTTATCATTGAACGGCAGCGATTCCCATTCACAGTAACGTGCCGGTCTTGATCATCACGGAAGACGCCGCCAGCCCATAAACCGCACCAAACCGTAATTTTTTCGGGATGCAATGATGACTCATGGAGTACGTGTGGATTGCTGTCTGACCAATAACGCATATTTTGTTTATTGACGAAGCCATTCATTATGACGACCATAAATTGGACGTAGCGCTCATAACGTTGAGGCCACTCGACTCGTTGTTGGCTCGTATATCTTTCCATCATGAAATGGCAAACCTTACTGAAGAGAAATGTCAAAAGAGCGGCAAGAAATATGGCGTCGTTTGCTGTCCCTGTCTTTCTACTTTTGTAGCGTCGTTTTTGAAGAACCCTTTATTAGTAATATAGGAACAGCAAAACTAAAACTGTTAAATGTACAGAATTTTAGTTATATTTGGGTTAGATTTTTGTTAATGGGAAATAGCAAATTAACCTTCTAAAATTAGCCTAAAAATCACAAAAAAATTAAAAATTTTCGAACTTTTTTTTCGATTTTTTTTTTTTAAATGCAAATAAAAATCGAGGCTTTTGAAAACAGCAGTTTACGATTTTTTTTTTGCAAATATTTCTGCTGATTTTAGCAGTATTTGCATTCCACAAAATTTAGCTTAAAAATAGCAAAAATGTAGATATAACAGTTTATTTTTTCTATTTTTAGTCTACTAATATTAAGCAAAATTTTCTGCAGATTTTGGAGTATAATTTTTTATTTTCAAATAACTAAAAATTAACTTATATATAACTTAAATTCTGTAAATTTAACAATTTTAATTTTGCTGTTTTTATTTAACTAGTATTTAGCAAAAAAATCAGCTAATTTTAGCATTTTTTTCTGCAGTATCATTTTTAAGTAATTTTTAGTAACTTTTTCTGCTGTTTTTACAAATTTATTTCTATGAGTGTATAACTAGTATATTCCTTGTGAAACTTGTGTAAATACAAGCGATATTTATTTGTATGGAATTTGACATTAAACTCTTAAACATAGCAGGTTTATACAGTTATTATTAGGGGTTTTCATATAAACTCGTATTCTACTCGTAAACGGTGTAAACCTGGTATATTTACGAGTTTTTAATGTCAAATTCTATACACTCATAAAATAAAGTTAGTACAAAAGTCTGTTAAACGCGTTCTGATTAATTTGAACTAATTTTTCTGTTATTTTCTCTAAAAAAACCCCGTACAAACAGGTAAAAATTCTGGTAAAATGTATTTGCGCCAGCACAATTTTGATTTATTTGTACGGGATTTTTTTTTATTAGTGTACATAAAACATATGTTTTGTATTTATATACGGTTTACAAGGAATTTACGAGTTAATATTGTCGATTTTTTGCTTGAAGAATGCATTTATTATAATAACAAAATGAATTGATACATTACTCAAAGTATTGTCCATCGTTAGCCACTACTTTTTCCCGTCTTTCTGCTAGCATATGGATTCCGCGCCAAAAGAACTGCTCCGGTTTTGAGGTAAAGAATGAATCAAGCCAATTTCTGATACCCTGTTCTGAAGTGAAGCGTATTCCAGTAAGGGCGTTCTGCATCGATCGAAACAAATGGTAGTCAGAAGGGGTAAGGGCTGGGCTAAACGGCGGGTGAGCCAAAACTTCCCATCCACTGTTTTCCAAATAGGTTTTGACCGGCCTTGCAACATGTGGCCGAGCGTTGTGATGATGGAAGATTAGTGACTCATGTTTGGTCGCATATTCTGGTCGTTTTTCGTGGATTGCTCACTACAAACGAATCAATTGTGTTCGGTACAGGTCCCCTGTGATCGTCTGACCCCATTTCAACAGCTCATAATATAAAACACCCTTATGATCCCACCAAATACAGAGCATTACCTTGGCGCCATGGATATTCGGCTTCGGCATTGATTTGGCTGGTTGGCTTTACATATGACTTTTTGCGGTTGAGGTTATCGTAATGTATCCATTTTTCATCACCAACACGATGAAAAATGACTTCTTTTTGTAGCGTTCAAGCAGCATTTCTGACATGCCAAATCGCCTTTCAACGTCCCTCTGCTTCAATTCATATGCTTTTAAATGGGGAAAGGGTAATGGCTTGTTGTGTGATTCCCAATGATAATGCAAGTTCTTCTTGCGTTTGACAACAATCTTTGTGGAGTAGTGCTTCCAATTACTCATGTTCAAAATTTTTCGGCTGACCAGGCCTCTCCTTGTCTTCTGTGTCGAAATCACCACTTTTGAATCGCGCAACCATCGTTCACAAGTTTTTTGAGTTGGTGCATGTTGTACGTTAGCTTCTACCAAGCTTTAACTTTTAGCAGCCGTTTTCTTCAAATGAAAGAAGGTTATCAGACTTCCCCGCAAAACATCTTTTCTAGGCACAAAATTCGACATTATTGTTGCGGTTGAAAAAAATGTGTGTTTACACTTTGGCGTCTATCGAATACTGTATTATAATGACAGATGTTTACCCACCAAAATACCATATTTGTTATTATTCACACAAACCATATGTGACAGTTATGCCATACGTTGTCCAAATCGACATTATTAACTTGTATACCCAATATGAAAACCCCTATTATTTTTATATTTTGATTCAATCAAAATAAACATTCTTAAAAACCTTATTGAACTATGGAAAATCTTCGAGTTCTGTGTCTGTTTGCAAAATAACTAACTTAAATATATCTTTAAGTTTTAAATTACATTATTTTTGCAAAAATAATAGTTTTTAGTGCATATTTCTTATATTTTTAATGCATATTTTTCTTTTTTAGAAGCATATTTTAGGCGCATATTTTCCATTTTTAAGTGCATGAAATTCCTTGCCCTAGTCATAACTTTTCATAAAAAACAACAATAAAATTCAATAAATTTAAATTTTATTTGTCAATGTTATGATTGTGTCGATACCAGGTCTTAATTTCTTTGAAGTTTTCAAACAAAAATATGAATAAATGTAATTTATTGTGACTTTGAAACAACAAATACATGGGGAATAAAGTCACAACTAAGAGTCACAGACTTTTCGTAGCAATAGGCAATGAGCCTTTGGAATTTTTTTAAAATCTTTTTTTTGAGTAATTTTTGAATCAAGGCTCCTTTTGATGAACCACTTTCATACAAAAATTTGAACTTTTAATAATATTTTTAGAGCTTTTTTTGCTTCATTTTTGGGATTGTTTGCTGGCTGGGATATAAAAATTTTGAAAAAAAAAAAATATAAAAAGTTATTGTAACTCAATCTTTTTTTTTTTGAGCCGTTTTTGAATTGTTCACAAAATGTTCAACTTTGTTTATATTTCTGAGTCATTTCTGAACCAGCTTTTGGATTTAATAATTTGGCTCAATTTTTTGTGTCTTTTATGATCATATTTTCGTCCAAAATATGAGCAATTTTTGACAAAAAATTTTAAAATTTAGAAAAAATGTGTTTCATTTGACTAAGTTTTGACTCATAGCATAAGAACCCTGAGAAAAGTATCAAAATTTTGCTGGCTGGGATTTAGAAAATTTGTATTTTTCATTTAAAATTATTTTTTTTTTTTTATAAAATAAACTCAATTACTTAGAATTATTTTATATTTTCTTTTATTAAAAATTATAAAGCTAAAAACAATTTAGGAATATTCTACTCTAAACATAAGATTTTTTTTAATAACTTTAGTTTAACTCTTTTACAAAATTCCAAATTAAACCATTAAAAAATAAATATTTATTATATATCACAGCTATAAAATTATATATACACGATTATTTTTTTGATCTTCAATGGAATCAAGTGTCTCTTAACAGTTGATTTTAGGAAGACTGAAGATTTTGTTGTTGATGTTTCTTTGTAGTCTTACAATTTAACACTGGGTTGGGTTGGTTACTGGTATTATTTTTAAAGGCGAATGACAGGCTTAATTATATATAAGATATGTATTACAATTTACATACATCCGTTGATTCTTTTTGCCAAGGTCGCCAAACTGATTCGGAATTATTAGAATCTGCAGATAATACTGAATTGGAGTCCATTGAATTTGTATTATCAACAGTTATGATGTCAATCATATCATTTTCTTTTGAATCATCTGTAATGGAATTATTAGTCATATGATGATGTCTGAAGGATGGATGATATTGATCCAAAACAATTGATGATGATGATGATGAGGATGATTTTGCTGTTGTACTTGTTACAATGGAATCAAAAAAAGTTTTCTGCATAGCAGGCAGTGGCGGTGTTGGTGAATTGCCGCTGGATTGTAGTAACAAATTATGTTGCATATCCATTAGGCGAGATGATAAGAATTTCATTAATTTACCCTTAATATCATCATCGATATATTGTTGTAATAGAACTTGTGATATTTGATCGGCTGCATGAACATATCCCGAACGAAAGGATTCCACATGAGTATTGAGGGTGGTGGTACGCAATGCCAAGTTGCCGCGCTGCTTTAATTTGCGCATGTGTTCCACTGTTAATTCCAATATATCAGCCTTTTCCAAACGTGTGACATGTTCTCCTTCTTGTGTTAGACATTCCACCATTAAATCCTTTAAGTCATCCAAACACTTGTTGATGCGCGCGCGCCTTTTACGTTCTAGCAATGGTTTCATAACCTTGCGATATTGATATGTTTTGGACATTTCCATGACCATAGTTTTTGTTCAAAAATTCTTCCGCACTTTTATCATAAAATTTTTGTTTATCACTTTTTTTTAAAATAGTTGTTTCGTTCCTTTGGATCGTTGTGTTTTAAGCTCGAGTTGTGAATTTGAAATGAGACCTAATCTTGTTGGGTATTTAGTTTTTATATTATGGTTTTGAAAAATTCTCCTATTTGTGTTTAATTTTTTATTTTCTCACACTGTTGCTTGCTGGTTATTTGGTTTTGTTGTTGTTGTTGGTGAACCCATAGATACGAACGAATGAATGTGTCTGTCTTGTGTTTTTTAAACGTATTAAGCGAACCGTAACAGACGAAACACAAAATATTCATGTGTTGTTCCCATTGGGAAAGATCTCACCAGAGTTACCATGGATTTGGTTTTGAAATGGAATACTTTAGGCAGTGAAGCAGAAAAATACTTGTTGCTTAATTAAAGGACACTCTAGTAGAATTATAAATTGTATTGCAGAAAAAACTGCTGAAATTAGAAGAATTTTTTGCTAAATATTCGTAAGATAAGAACAGCAAAAATAAAACTATTAAATATAGACAATTTTTGTTACATTTGAGTTAAATTTTAGTTAATAAAATATAAGAATTTACTCAGCGCAAATAAGCAAAAAATATTGTTAAGAATACAATGTCATAGTACATCCAAAATTATTATAATATATTCGTAATGATACTATTATTTTCCAAATGATTATATTATGGTCACGAAGAAAATGTAATCATTTTATGCTAATTTTATTTTCGTACAAAACTAAAATATGTCACAATAGAGAACTTCAATAGACGAACTTCAAAAATATTTTTTTTACTTGGATACAAGAAATGATTTTTTTTATCACCTTTTACATAATTTATAATTTACAATTTAATTGACCATCTATATTTTGCCCAGACTTCCTGGGTAGACCATTTTTTATCTCTTTGTTTGACTGCTTCTCATAACTTCTTATCACAAAATCCCAAAGAAGAATGACCCTAACTGAGCAATAAAGCTCATAAAAAATTGTTGTCGAGGAGTTTTAATAATCGACCCGGCGATCATAAAAACGCCAAATTATCCTCGAAGTTGATCAAATTGGTTCATTCAACCAGCTTTTTCCCGAAAGTTGCGAATTCAAAGAAGAACCCAGCAAAAAAATTGGAAGTAGAGCTTTACACACTACTTCTTTCACTGCTTCACAAGTATCCGTTTGAGTTTGTATTTTTTTATTTTTTAATTTTTTTTTATTGCCGCCACCGGGTATCGAACTTGGACAACAAGGTTGCTAGTTTAGCTCTCCACCGCTGTAGTGCTGGTGAAAATATGAGTAGTGGGTATCGAGTACCTAAAAAAAAGACAAATACTCGATAAACTACTACTCTATATTTTCAGAGTTTCATTTTGGACGGAAAAAAGATATTAAAATGCGATTCCGCTAAAATATTTACCTTTAAAATGTGACTCCGCTAAAACTCTGCTAAAAGAAAAATCAGAAGTAAAACATCTAAAAATATATGTTAAAAAGATATGAAAAACATAATGAGTAGGCGATAACAAATTGTAAAAATATGTTTATAACCCTATTAAAAAAAATGGTATGGAACTTTAAATGGCAATTCATAACTTAGTGTGATCCATATACCATTTCACCCGAAAAATGGCCCGATATAATTGTATCAGTTGTTTATCAATTTTCAAGACCTAAATCGAAATCTTTTGGATTTATTGTTCTAAAAATATCTCTAAAATATTATTTTTATTACAATGGCAACCCTGTGATTTGCTCATTATCTCTCTCTTCTCTTAATACACAAATCAACTACTTTATTGAAGTCCCATTGCTACTGATTGTTGTATGCACTTTTGCTTCGTCGAATGCTACGCTTGTGCCAATAAGAGAATAGTTTATACTAAGTTTATAAATTGGAGTTGCCAGAAAGTAAAATTAAGAATAACTGAACAGATATTGAAGAAAAGTTAATCAATGTTCTACTCAAAAGTCAAATCGTAAATTTTCAAATTCGAAAACATAAATTTTAAATAATTTTTAGTTTGACCATTGACTAATAATGATATTAAAATTTTGTTGATGATAACTTGGAAAACTACGAAATTATCATATGGAAATAGCACAATGGCTCGTATGAATAGAAAATATATATTTAAGCAATTACTTCACAAATCTAGGAGTAGACTAGAAATTTAATTTTTTAATTTTCGTTTACATTTCATGCAATTCTATCAGCCAATTGGTAAATTTGGAGTTAAAAGCCATTCCTAGGCCCAAAGTAATTACTTCGAAGTAATTGCTAAGTTTTATTCATATGACCCAATATCTGTAGCACTCAATAAATTCTATTTTTGTTACTCTTTATAAAAATATTTTTAATAATTTTTAAACTTATTTTCAATGTTTTCAATGAAGCTAGAGTAGAACCTTTTAAACTTGCTCCTAAAAGATTTTCCCGAGCTAAAAACACCACTTGTAGTGTGATGCCGTAAAACCGCACTACTTTTGAAATTTTCTTTCTGGTCTTATTATAAAAAAAGAGTTGTACTTACAATTAAAATCCAGCTTTTGATCACATTTGCAAGAAAAATTATAATAAATGTGTAACTGGAAATTCAAAACTACTCTCCAGTAACCCTTTCTTATTTTTCCTAAGTCAAATCAAAAAGATTTCATCATCTGGCATCATCCTCTGGACTTACTCACACTGCTGGCCATTGATCGTACCAAAAACCGTATACTCATCAAAGCTGGGCATGTCTTGTTTATTGTCAATGATGACAGTTCTCTGTGGCCGCTGTCGTATGTTTTTTATATATAAATTTTTTTGTAATTTTTTTTAGTTTCTTTTTTTATATTCATTCGTATATTTCTTTGTAAACTAAGTACGCAATATACAAGACCGTGGGAAACAGATTTGTCGTGTGTTTCCCACACGATAGACGGATGGATGAATTGCGATGTGATGCGATGCGATCCGATGGATTACTCAAAAAAATGTTTACCAACAGAGAAGCACAGATATACAAATGTGTGCAATGATTGCGTGATACAAACATTACAACAGTAATTAACAAATGATATTTGTTTTTGTAGGCAATTTTGGAAATCATTCACCTGTTGGATTATAAAGATGATTAAAGTTACTTTTTTTTTAATTTGGGGCATAAGATTTTTTAAAGATTCTTTTATATTACTTTAGTAATAAATTTAAATGAGAATAAATTTTAATTGTTTCTTTTTCATACAAAATTATTTGATTTTTAAAAAATGATATGTCCATCATAGCGTATACGCAATATTAATTACAAAATGGCTCATATGAATAAAAAATAGATATTACTAATAGGGGGAAATACAGGTTTTTTTAAGCAATTACTTCACAAATCTAGTCTGCTTGGGAGTAGACTAGAAATTAAATTTTTTAATTTTCGTTTACATTTCATGGTATTCTACCAGACAATTGGTAAATTTGGAGTTAAACGCCATTCCTAAGCCCAAAGTAATTACTTCGAAGTAATTGCAAAGTTTTATTCATATGACCCATTGTTCCTGCCAAAATTCATATTATTATTTTTAGGCCCTATTACTGAATATCCAGTTAAAATTTAGCTAACAGTTAGATTTAAATTTTATATGAGAAACACCAAAAAATGTGTCAGTTAAAGTCCCAGTTAGTGGCTAACTGAACATTCAGTAATCGGGCCTTAGTATCACAAAAATAAACTTAAAATATTTAAAATGTAATATTTCCTTTCGCATTTCGTTTTAAACGATTTATCGGACCCATAACATAATTCATAATTTTTTAAGTCTATAGCGTATTTAATTAATCGACTTTTTATTTGAATCGATTAATCTTGCAAATAATTATTCGGATTATTTCTTACCCGATTAATCACATAAAATTTAAAAATTAATCGATTAATCGAACAAAATTGCGTGTAAATGAATATACCAATTTTATAATAATTTTATTCAAAGAAGGAACAAAAATAATTTCAAAAAACAAAAACTCTTTAAAATTCATAAAAATTAAGAAATTAATTGAAATTATATTTTATCAATTTGTATTTGTTTTGCCCCTTCTATTACACCTTCAATTTTTTTTTTCATAATGGAGAGAACCACTCTACAGACCTTCCTTGTATATTTAGCATTTCATAAAATTAAGCCTGGATTAGCCAGACGTCAACGTAGCGTTCTTCAATAAGTTAAATAAAAATAGAACAGCTCGTATTTTAATTTTTGTCCATTTAAATAAAGGGACACTGGTCACCTCGAGGCAAAAAAATCGATATATCACACTTTAAAATCCGACTTTAAATGCCAAAGCTATAACGAAAAATTTAAAAAGGCGACCCCTACGTTCCGCAAAAAAATCACCTTCCAAAAATACTTCATATTGGAGGGTGTACGGCAAACTTTTTTTTTTGAGGTACGGTCTAGTGGACATATAAAAAAATAACCTGGAAACTAAAAGTTGCCCCGAAATCGGTTTCTTGAGTTGTAAAGAAGTTTAATTACGACTTGGAGATCACTCGAAAGGCAGGTTCTGCATAAAAAGGGCATCTGTAGCCAGAATAAGGCGAACAAAATCATGTTGAAAAATGCCAACATTTCAGGGAGAAAATTCGCTCAAAAAGTGCATTGTTTGGAGTTTTTTGTGCGCAAGGTCAAAAATTACGCTACCTGACAACTTTTGAAGTAGAAAAAGTTCCAGACAAGAATGCTGCAAAGAACACGATTGTAAAATAGCGTGCCAAAAAATTATAAAAAAGGTGTTTTTTTTTGCAAAATTCAATGGACGACGAGACCTATATTTTAGGCGACTTCTCACAGCTTCCAGGCCAGGAATTCTACATTGCAGACTAACGGGGGAATGTGGACGACAAATTTAAGACAAAAAGGCAATCGAAATTTCCTTGAAAATTCTTGGTATGGCAGGCTATCTGCACTTGTGATGAGAGGAGCATGTCTTTTGTGACCACAGGTACAATAAACTCGGAAAATTATATCAAAGAGTGCTTGGAGAAGCGACTAAAGCCTTTTGTGTACTTTCTTTTGGCACGATCTAGCCTATTGCCATTACAGCAAAGCGGCCTTGGAGTGGTATTTAAATAACAAACTGCTTTTGGTGGCGAGAAGCAAATCCACCACACTGTCCAAAACTCAGGCCAGTTAAAAGGTACTGGGTTGTGGTAAAAAGAGAAATTAGAGCAACAAAAAAAGTCGCCAAGATGCCAAAATTTTCCGAGGAAAGTGGTGTTTATTTGCTCTCATCTAGCAAATTATTCTTAACTAAAAGTAAACTCGAATATTACTAAAGTTTTGTAAATTTAACAGTTATTTTTGCTGTTCTTACCTTACTAGTATTTAGCAAAAAATCAGCTAATTTCGGAAGTTTTTCCTGCAAGGTAATTTTTAACAGATTTTAGTAGCTTTTATATATTTTTTCTAAATTCTTATTAAAATAATATAGAACTGACTGCTTTCAATCTCTGTCACACTGCTGTTATTTAGTTGTTGTTTTTGTTATGATTGTTGTTTTACTTGTAACTGTATAGGAATGTATTCATTCGTTTGCTGGGTAATGGTTGGTATTTTGTAGCTGTTGTTGTTATTGTTTTTGTTGTTTTTTGTGCTTTAGTTGTGACGATGATAATGATAGTGTAAAATTTGCCAGAGCACATGTTTCATACATGCATTTTGAGTTCGAATATATGAATGACGACTGAATGAATGATTTTGTTTTTTTTTGTAAAATGATTTTCGTGCATAAAATATGCTTTCTATGCATATTTAAAAGATCTAAATTTACAAAATTTATGATGTGGATAAATATTGAAAAGAACATTTTATGAATACAAAATGCTGAAGTGATAAAAATGACAAAAAATAATATTGATGTAGTCTGAGTTGTTTATTTTTTGTATTTTTGCAATATTGAATAAAATTGCAAATTTTATTTGAGATTTAAAATTAAAGAAAAAAATTAAACGTTAAATTTTAAATTGATATTGATTAGTTGAAAAGATAATTGCAAAATTTGTGTTATTGATTAGATATAATAAAGAGTGCGAATCATTTTACTTTCAAAAATGTCTCTAGATTAAAAATAATTTAAAATTTTTTGGTAGATTTTTATACTCAAAAATAATACAATTTAGAAATTTTTACTGTCCATTTTAAATTACAATGAAGAGGCGGTTAAATTTTAGGAAAACATTAAGTTAAATTCAAATTACATATACATAAGTAAAACTTCCCAGTAAAATCTCAGTAATGGGTGTGCCCATTACTGAATTATATAAATAATAAGCAGTAGGATTAAGGTCGACTGCATAAAATTCGGTGATAAAACTCATTATTTTTATTCGTCAAGGTCGTTTTGTAAGTACCCAGGTGGAAATGGCCCACGGTAGAAAAAAAAAAATAGTACTGGGAGAGCAGTTTTTTTTATTATGCCAGTACCAATTAAAAAGTGCTTTGCCTCTGTTTTCTGCTATTTTAACAAGATTTTTCTATCTGACACTTCTTTTACCCTAATTTTTAATAGAATTTCAATACCAGAAAATTTAAGAAAAACTTTATTTTCTAGTTTTGCAATTATTTAATATTTTATAACACAATAAAAAACAACAAAATTAATTTGAAACAAAAATATATATTTTTTATTATTTTATTAAAATTTAGGGTGATTCACCATCAGATTTTTAATTGTTTTCATAGTACTGGCTATACACTGATTTTTTGTATTTGAAGTACTGGCAAGTTACTGAATATTTTTAATTTATAGTTATAGGAAGTAACAAAATCCAACACTGGGCCAACGTGGACAAATACCTACGGCCAAGCGCATATTGATGAGCCAGTACTGTGCCGTTCGTATTTTTCTATCTGGCTAGTTGTCTATATTTGCTGCATGCAAAAACGCTCAAAATTTGTGCACTTGGAGTAAAAAAAATAAGTGGTTACGAGTTGATAAATAATAAGGCTAACTTATATACTTATTAGTAGTTAGAAAATAAGTAGTTACATTATTAGAAACTGCTTATAAAAACAACTTCGACTAATAAAAATAACTAGTACACACAGGAAAAAAAATTGACAACCGAATTGCTTAGCCTATTTTGGTTGCTGCAACCAATTAATTGGGTTGGTGAAACCATATTGGAATGTGATTCCTAAACATTTTGGGTATTGTAACTAAAATTCAGTTGTATAAACCGAATTTTGTTTTGATAACCAATATTCAGTTGCACCAACCTATTTTAGTAGATGTAACCGAATTTCAGTTGGAAAATGCCATATTTTTTCTCTGTGTGTACTGACGCCGAATTATAAGCAGTAAAAAATTTTAGTTTCATTAAAAACCCAGTAACAAATGGTCGAACTAGTTCTAGGTTTAGGTTGAATGGGAGCCCGCCAGAACGGCGAGTTCACTCGGAGGCCATAAAGCCCATTGCGATTCCCTTAAACTCCCCCTCATCCACATGGAGAGAAATACCACGACCCGAAGAAATCTAAAACCATCCCGATCCCCTCTAAAAATTCGCAAGACCAGAAAGGGAAACATCGCGTAGACTGTCCAGGTCGTCGAAGAACCTGCATCCCAGATATCTGAGTCGCCGCTCCTTCAGTCCCGGACATTCGCAAATCAGATGATGCACTGTCTCCTCCTCCTCCTCCTCCTCCTCCTCCTCCTCCTCCTCCTCCTCGTCCCCACAGCCCCTGCAGTAGTCCGCCTGGGTGTAACCCCAACGCACAGCCATTCGGCCAATCGCGCTGTGTCCCGTTAGGACTCCTACCAGCATTCCGATCGTCTGCTTGCCAAAACCAAGAAGAATCTTTGGTTCTAAAAAGTACTAGTTTTTTGACTAGTAACTACACCCAGAAAACAGATTCAGTTCTGATAACCGCATTTGTAGCCAATCGCATAGTTCCGTTGTGGTAGCCGAATTTTTCATTTGTGGCAACAGAAAACCAATTGAGATAGGACTAATTTGACTATGGCAACAGAATTTCAGTTGTATCAAGAATAATTCGGTAGCCACAACCGAAAAATTCATTTGAGGCAACTGAACCATTCGATTGGCAACAAATGGGGTTGTCAGCACCGAATCTGTTTTCTGGGTGTACAAAACTAGTTCTCAAAACAACCATTTTGAACCAGTTGTGTACTAGTTGAATATGATCTATGTAGGGACTGGGAAAAAAATTATCTAAATTTAAATGTGAGATTTGAAATTCTTATTTTGTTTACATTTGTTGTCAGTGTTGCAATTTCAGTGCTTTTCGGGTATTTTTTGGTGCTTTTTTCCTCCCCGTACCCGGTGATTTTTTACAAATACCCGTTTATAAAAAGCGGGTATTTACAGTGCTTTTTCAGACTTCTGGCAGTGCTTTTAGTGCTTTTTGTTGTACAGTATATATTTTTGGTATTTGTTCTGCTTTTTTCAATTTTTCTGGATTTTTCTGTCAAAGTTGAAAAAATAATACGAAATATACAAAAATACATTTTTTCACAATGTTTGTAGTACAATTTTAAATAGCAACTTCGTTATATTTAAACTTCAAAATTTTAAAATATTAGTTTGGTGCTTTTTTACCCCTTTTTTGGTTTTTTTTTTGAACATTTTTCACACGATTTTACAAAGTTAAAATGTGTTTTTAAAATCTTGACTTAAATATTTCAAAAAATTATTATCGTGCTTTTTTACCCCATTTTTGGTAAATTTTTAACCTTTTTACCCGTTTTCACAATGCTCACGGTGCTTTCCTGCCTTCAAGAGTTAGCAACACTGTTTGTTGTATTTAATAAAACATCAGAGTATGCAAATAAACACTTAATTTTTTTTACTGTGAGTTGACTGGAGTTGCAAATCAACTGGTACAGTACTGGTACCAAAGAGTCACTCCGGAACTAATTTGGTAAATTTCTTATAAGTACCAGTACAGCTTGTGGTATTTACTGATCACTGATTCTAATTGTGGAATTGGGTTATAAAAATTCAAAATGACGGACAAAATAAAGCCAGCAAAGTTAGTCAAACAAATTTCTTACGGTTGAATGTGTTTAAATATCATCAATTTGGTTAATGATACCCACAGGGGTGTTTTCTGGGTCGATCCTTTCAAAAACGATAGTAAAAATTGAAAAATTAAAAATAGTGGAGCCAATATGGCAGCAAAAAATTAAATTTTAGTCCAACCAACTTCCTAATTTTGTTCCAATCTAGTTGAAATTATGTATTGAAATTGCTTGAAGATCGCTTATCTGAATTTCGATTGAAATTGAAAAATTCAAAATTTAATTTTTATACCCTGTAAAATTTTATAAATGTAAAATCCCGGGATGCCAGCATTTTTCGGGACTTCGGGATTTTTAGTGGTTTCGGGATTTTCTTGTTTCATCATATTTTTAATTTTAAAAATAAATAGCTGAAATAAACCCTACAAATTAAAATAATTCATTATAAATCTACTTATTATTTCTTGTAGTATGAAAAAATAAACAAATTAAGCCGGATTCACAATGCTGGAGTACTCCACGCTGCGGAGTGGAGTGTGTAAAATAGAGATAGCATGATACAAAAAATATGTAAGTGCAAAAAAGAAAGGAACAAAATCCACCCAGAGCGGAATACTACAGCATTGAGAATCTGGCTTTAAACAAAAACTACACTCATAGAAATTAGTATGTAAAAATAGCAGAAAAAGTTACTAAAAATTAGCAAAAAAGGTTCCACGATTAAAACTACTAAAATCTGCTGAACTTGTTTGCTAAAATTTTCATATTGTTTATATGGTTTTTTGGCTATAACTCGTCGACTAATTGATATTTTTAAATCTGTAAAAGCCAAATTATTGCTAGAGACCTGAACAACAATTAAATTTTTTAAAAAAATTGATTTGATAGATTTTTTTTTTTTTTATTGTTGTTCAGGTCTCTAGCTATAATTTGGCTTTTAAAGATTTAAAAAATATCAATTAGTCGACGCGTTATAGCCAAAAAACCATATAAAAAATTCGAACTAACATTAGCAAACGCCGCGATACGGGTCTTCTAATTTAGCCTCTATTTTCACCCCTCACTCTCAGAATCGACCTAACTTTTGCTAACCTGAATTTGTTCCACAATTTTAGCGGTAGAGCAAATTTATGGGGTTTTTTGGACAACTTAGGGGGGGTTTATAAAAAAAGACGTGGCAACACTGCACTGCTATATCTACCAATTTTTAGTTAATTTTTAGTTTTGCCTAAAATCAATTGAAGGCAAATATGACTATTAGTTTTTTTAAATCAACTAACTAAGCACATACTGCTGATTTCAGAAAGGCAGATTGTTAGATTTTTCTAATTTAACAAAAATTTGCTGTTTTTAGTCGGCAAAATTATTTTGCCTGAAGATATGATTTCAGCAAATCATCAATAAAATAAACAAAAACATGTCCGTTAAAAAATGAAATAAAGCTGAATTATGATTTTTAAACATTTCACAGCCGAATAAAAGTTTTTAAATTATTAAGGTTTTAAAACAGATTTATTTAATCTATAATCTATTTTAATCTATTATTTATGAATGGGAAAAATTAATTCTTTCATAAAATTTAACAAGATATTAGATTTATGTGATTTAAGCCGAATATAAAAATAAAAGGCGATAAAATATGCCAAATAATGAAATCGGAAAAACCCGGGATTTTTTCAAGACCAATTCCGGGATTTCGGGATCGGTATCCCTAGCCTCGACCCAGCTTTTAGTATACCGCTCCATTCAGAATCACTTTTTGATTCGATTAAACGATGTCCGTCTGTCTGTCCATGTATTATGCGCATTCAATTAAGGGGGGGTAAATACTGTAACAGCAGCATTTTAAAGAGCATATTTGAACGGTTGTCTAAAATTTTAATAACAATATTTTTATAATTTTATTTTTCTATTTAAGATATATGTTTTTGCAGTATTTTGAAAAATTATGAGTTTTAAATTCTGCCATCGAAAATCTACAGGGTTGCCACTTCATTATTTTTAAAAATGGCATAATCGGCTACCACTGTGCTGAAGCCTGAATTAATTATCGGAAAATAAAAATGTAAAGTGATTCTTAATCCCAGATAAATTCTCTAGTCCTTATGGTGGCCCGATTTTTATTTTTAAATTTTTTTTAACAAAGTTGCCAAAGAAACTTAAAAATTCCAAAAAAGGCAAGAAAAAACACTTGCTCGGGGATATAAAATTTATTTGATCAAAATTAAAAAAAGGGCCACTAACGACTAGAGTTTTTTGTTGCCTACGAAATAAAAACCCGGATCGAAATCGGTTAACCCGCCTTGGCTGTACAGTGGCAACCGATTTTGAACTCAGGGTTGTGGGAAAACGCGTTTAAAGTTTAAAATTAATTTTACGCTAAGAAAACAGCAAACTTAAAAAAAGCGTGTATGAGAAAAATTATATTTCGCAGTTTCCCATCAAATACATGGTAATGACAGGATTACCAAGTAATGATAGGTCTTTACCTTTTCCATTACTTCAAAATATAAAATAATGACTTACCCGAGTAAAAATAGTTATATATTGTCATATATCATGTGATTGGGCTACATCTGACAATGAATGGAGTCACATTAAGACACATTTCATTATATACAACTACATCTGATATTATTTTTTCAACGAATTTTTTGTAAGGTAATTGATATTATTACATATCCCCAAATCTGACTCCATATATAACTACATGGACTTATAAAACTAATCAAATTATATGTAGTGATCGATATGATTATATATGATTTGATACTAAGTTTTATAACACTGTATATGTCGTCGTACTAAAAATATAATTTAATTTAATTTAATATAACATCAAAATTAGTTATCTGCAAATTCAGAGTTAATTACTACTCCCTAGCCAAATAATTTTCACGTGATGTTTTTGCATCTAAAATCATATTAAAAAATGATGCGTACGATTTAGAAGACAAAAGTATTCAAATAAATTTTTATTTTATGTTTTAAAATTTGGGTCTTCAAAATTGTTAAAACCATAGACATTTCAATGTCAATTTAATAGCTGGTATGCATAAAAAGTATGCCTACTATCAGACAAAATTTTGTAAAATCAGATATTTTTATATCAAATTAGATATAATTTGATGTCCTGGATATGGACAAATCTCGGATCAAACTGTATCAAATTATATCTAATTTGATATAATTAGACACATGTAGATGACCCATTTTTCGGATCAAGTTGTATGTCGTTGTTTATGGGGATTTATCAAAAAAGATATACTTATGTATGACACCATATTAAGATTTTTACCCGGGTACTCATAATAAATTATAGAAGTACTTAAATATTCTTTCAAAGTAATCACTTACTGGTAATTGATTAAATAAGTACTGGTTTAGTCTTTTTTATATTAATATTTTATTAATTAATTTGTTTTGAACTAAATAGGAACTTTTCCAAGGTAAAAAATAATTTTGCAAATATGATCAACTAGCGAACAAAAGTAATGTTGCGAGTAAATAGCCTGGTAACCAGTGAAACGCTTTGTTACTTACCCGCTTAATTACTTGCAAATGTCTGTTTTTGCTGGGTTTCTACATGTGTACCAAATTTGGGAAGAACCGTTTGAAAAGTATTTTATATATTAACCCAAATATTCTTATAAACGATGGTAGAGAATTTATTAGACATTTCATTTCGGTCAAAATGCTTTTATTTCTCACATTTTTTAATTTGTTTTGTATTTGTTTTTTATTTTTTATATACATTAATTACTTTTATGGCTTATAAAAAGCCATCAGTACCTGCCTCATATAACGTGCCTTCGCCCACCATCGAGGAATCGTCATTGGCTTTTCTTTAAAGACTGCGTGCAATCCTTGCATTTTTGGATGTAGTTTGTATCTTTTTGGTATGCGATATAGTAAATAAAATAATTTAAAAAAAAAGTTAAATAAAACTGCAAAAAATATTATACACAAATTTAACGCTTAGAATATTACTTGAGACTAAAACATATTTTACAAAAAACATGTGGACATTTTGTTTCCCCGAATATAAGGGAGAGTATGCTCTATCCATTAAAAATATAAAAAAATGTTCTATAGTCGATACCCTCCTTAATTAACAAAAATTCTATTAAAATAATTTAACATTTTGACAAAAAAGTCCAAAATTTTGTTGTTGCTGAATATTTCGAAATTGGACCCAATTGGGTTGTTTTTTTTTTTTATTTACAAGATTCCCGACAAAAATGTTCAGACTGTTAAAAGAAAGACAGATTGGTTAAGTTCATAGAAATGGTAGTTCATAAGTACGTATGATTAATACATTAAGATATAATAATAATCATACGCACCGTTGTTCATATATTCAATTTATATTACTCATACGTATGGAAAACTAAGCTTTAAAATTTGAAAGTTCAAAAATAATATTCTATTAAGACATAATTTTATTTGCAATAATTCAAGAAAATTTAAAAATTTTTTAAATTGTTTTATGTACACTCATAAAAAAAAGTTAGTACAAAAGTCTGTTAAACGCGTTCTGATTATATTGAACTAATTTTTCGGTTATTTTCTCTAAAAAAGCCCGTATAAATAGTTAAAAATTCTGCTAAAATAACAGGAAATAGTACATGTATTTGCGCCAGCACAATTTTGACCTATTGGTACGGGATTTTTTTTTTTTTTTATTAGTGTATGGTTGGCAACCGAAACGTATAAGAGGCGATTTTTTAGTTTATATTAGCCTTTTAGAGTAGGAAATTCTACATATTTAAGAACGTTTGGTTATTTATAAACACTAATTCGCACGGCATATAAATATTAAGAGAATTATCTACGTGATATTAATGAATTTTTGCATAAAACCAATGAAGTTTCACTGGAATTCATCCACTGAAACTTTTCATTGAATTAATAGAATTTTTCATAAAATGTGAAAAATTTCATTTTATTTATTAAAAGTTTCATACACTCAATGAAAAAGTTTCATTAAAACTAGATTCATAAAATATATGAAGCTTTTTTTTTATCAAATTTATGAAATTTTTCATTTACTTCTTGAAGAAATTTTTGGTGAAAGTTTAAACTTTAAACTTCATTAGTTTGTTAAAAATTTTCATTAAAACTCCTCTAGCTAAATTCTTTCTCTGTAAGAATATACAGCACCTTAATACTCTTCATCCATTCTAATCGTATTCAAATTCAATACTATAGTGCTAAGTGCATTTGAGCATGAACTATAAAATCGACCCTAATTCGTTTTGGTTGCCAACCCTGTTTTTATGGCAAAGTTAAAAGAATCTAATAGAGACTTTTCACTGAAGTAATAAATCATATAATTTTCTGTTTCTTAAAAAGTCTTTGCAACTTAGCTCATTATAGTCATCAACACAAAGTAATTTGTTGTTGAAAATTCCATCTGCTTTGATCATGCATACATAGATCATGCATGAGAATCTCTAATTCAAATGAATTTTGTAAAAAAAAAATAAAAAACTATAAAAGGCATTTAAAAGCCAAAACAAGTATTAAACTAGACAACTTGTTTTAGCAGCAAAAAAATCTATTACTATTTATTTGCTGTAGCTTATACAAACTGCAACATTCAATATCTCTTTGGATGACTGGTGGACTACGAGCTTGGCTCGATCTCTTTTACAACACAAAAACTTATATTGACTGCATATAACTACATAGCTCGTGCCAAATATCCGCGTGTGCAAAGTACGTTCATTAGTCCATTTTGTATAAATTTATATCTACATTATGTATGTGGTACAAGAGAAGTACAAGAGTTCCATATAGACAAAAAAGCAAAAACCTAAAGTTTCAAAGCACACAAGACAACAAGCATACAATTTGTTTATATGATTGTCTTGGCACACAATAACTTCCAAAACTTTATGGTATGAACACAAACTCAGTGGAGTCTCAAAAGGAGGACTACTTGCTGTACGTTTTAATACAAGATTATTCAAAGAAACTAGTTTTCAGTACTGCTGATTCTGTAGATGATGACGACGATGATGATGCTGATGATGAGATGCCTTGGCAAACAACATGATTATTGGTATTCCAAATAACAAAAAAAAAAAAAATATTTAGAAAATATTCGAAAAAGTTTCACATGAAGCTTCAGCTAAAGAAAAAAAAACACACATTTAAAACCTCGTGCCATACTAGAATTTAATACAAAAAAAAACGTATGGATGTCTTAACGTCGTCTGAGTGTTTAAAAAAATCCTTGTAATCATTAAACACAGCAGGTTTCAAATTTCAGTTTTAATAAAAAAAATTCGTTTAAAAAATATCAAATTTTAATTCAATTTTGCAAAAGAAATAAATAATAAAATTTTAAAATATTATTAAATATAAAAAGTATGGATTTCCGAGTTTCATTCCTTTCTTTTTTGTTAACCCTTGACAGAGAAAAATACTCTAGGGTTCAATATTGTGGCGAAGAACTTTAAAATTTATAGTTTATATGGATTTGAAATTTTTCCTTTTGAGTATATTCATGTTGGGAAATATTTAATAATATTTAATATTTTATGAACACCGTGAAGATCTCGAAAATTTTTCTTTTGGTATTGTCCCAAAAACATTACAATTAAAAAGAAGTAAAAAAAATAAAGACGCGAATACCGAATATATGATATTCTACACCATAGTAAGACTGTAGGCATATATCCGGATGCCGAACAAATTCCGCGAAAAGAATTTCAATTAACGTTACAATGAATCGGAGAGCGATCCCCAGGAATCAATTTTCATAAAACAGCCACAGTTCGACCCATTTTATTCTTTATTTTTAATCTATAGGTTAATATAAATTAATACACTAAGATACTAAGAATTTCGTTCCCCATTTCACTTCGTTCCCTGCGGCAAGTGTTCCAATTTCCCTCCTTACCCGTTCCATACCATATCGTTCCGATTTAAACTGATTTTCCAATCCATTGTGTGTAGATTTGTATTATCAAGTAAATTGTTAAAAAATAAAAATTAAAAATGTCACCCTGTGACTGTTTTATAGAAATGGATCTATCGGAAGTTCTACAAGAACTGACCTATTTATACATACTATTGGGGTGTGTTAATATTCTCTTTTGCGCTATCTTGCTTAGTTTTCGAGATAAGGGCCATTTTAAAAAATCGCCATTTTACAACATAGACTGTATCTCGAAAACTATGCGAGATAGAGCAAAACGGATAAAATTTTTGCAAGCATCAATGTAGTGTTCACGCTCCTATTATTCACATGAGGTAGGTCCGAGTGCAATCTCCAAGAATTCATTTTTAAGAAACAGGCACAGGGTGACCCATTTTTTTCAATTATAGAAATTAATACACTAAGGGGGTAATTTTCTAAAACACTTCGGTGAAGTGTTGCGTTATTTCAATAGAAATTGTTTTTGTTACAAAAACAATTTACATTGCAAGTTCCCTTCACTTCACCCAAGTGTTTCACGAAATTAGGTAGTAAGATAACACGAAAACAAATTTCCTTCCCCGTTTGATTCCATTTCATTCCCTGCGGCATATGTTCCAATTGCACTCGTTCACAATTTGATTCCATATCGTTGCGATTTACACCGATATTCCAATCCATTACCGGAGTGTGTTAATTTTTAATTTGTATAATCACGATAATTGTCAGAAACGAAAATTAAAAATGTCACCCTGTTTCTGTTGTAGAAAAGTGCATCCCTCTGGATCTCTTTTGAACCTGGCTTATTTGTATTGTAGGAGTGTATTAATACTCCGCCGGAGCAAAAATTTTGTCCGTTTTACATTGACAATTTTTTAAAATGACCATTTTCAAGCTCGGCAATGATTACGAAATCTGTAAAGTGAAGTTAACTAATGCCAATTCTTTCTTATAATTGAGGCATTAGAAATCGTAATGAATTTACTATACAATTGGCATTAGTAATGAAATTTTTTAAAACAAGTTATATTTTTCGCTCCTAACTAAAAATTAAGTTAACTTTGTGCATTCTCATATCCTACCAGAGGATATCTATCCACCTTATCTCGCTCAACCTTCGCTCAATTTATTTGGTCGCATTTTTTATAAATAGGATTTTTTATGAATTTTTCTCTTTGAACGAGTTTAGCCCGAGTTCGCTAATTATCGAGAGAACCGTGAGTAGCATAGTCAATCTATAAAATATATAATCTTTGATCCTACTACGCAATATTTAAGAGCTAAATATATAAAAATACTAGTTTACTTAAATGTTGGGTATTCGGCCAAAATTTCGACGAATACCGAACTTGACCCAACATCACTTTTTGGCAGAACTGCGAAGCCGAATACTCGGTCGGTTACTTTCTATTTTAAAACATTTCACTCTCCAGCAAGAATGGAAAATGAGATTTTTATGTCGCTATCAAAAAATTGTTTGAAGAGTACTTTTTCGACCACAAGATTACTAAAATTTTTTTTTTCTCCTTTAAATTAATAACCTCTACAATGCCAGCTAGAAGAAGTCAAGAATAAGTAAAGTTTGTTTAAAGCCTGTATTAGCCAGCCGTAAACGTAAACGTATGTCTGCGTTAATGAGTTAAATAAGAACAGAAGATGTGTTGTGTTTTCTGTTTCATTCTTATGCATTCTTATGCATTCGTTTTGTTTTCTTCGTTGTGTATTTACGTTTGCTCTATATTGAATGCATAAGAATGAAACAAAAAAAAAAACACATCTTCTGTTGTTATTTAGAGATACGTTTACGTCTACGTCTGGCTAATCGAGGCTTAATAAATAACCATAAATACAAAAACTCTCGATTTATCTCGTTATTTAAATTTCGATATAACTCAAATAAGCAGTGCAGCAAATTTCATGCACATTTTTAAATCGATAATTTTTTTGTTTTTTCGAACTACGCGTGAAGAATTTCGATTAAACTTGGACTTTTATTTTAAAAAATACCCATATTTGGTTCTTATTTTTTCACTCCCATTAAACTGTGACATCTACATCTTGTCTATCTGGTTGTCGTCCACGCTAAAAATGCGGTTATCAGCACAATTTTTGTAGCAAAATAAATTAGTAAAACATTATTTCAAAATTAGTTTAGTGCTAAAAAAATATAACTAACTTTTGCTGAAAACGGAATTTCAGCCAAAAAATTGCTGAAAACTAGTACACTTGATATACAAGACGTTTTACTAATTTTTCTACTAACTTATTTTTTTGAGTTTACATTTTTTACAATTGAAAGAAAAAAAAATTTTTTTTTATTTGTAATTTGATTTTATTTTTTTTTTTTTTTTTATTTTACAGGTTCTTTATTTTTTAGTACACTTTTTTGCTGATTTCAGCAAATCGATTTTTAATTGCACTTTACAACAATTTTACTAAAATTTAGTAACGGCTACTAATTCTTCCTAAAAAAATACTGCTGGGCTCAAAACAGTTAAATTTCCCGTAGTAACGGCAAAATTTTCAGTAGCCATTACAGACTTTTTTGGTTGAGTGTACAAATGAAGACTTGAACTTCGTGCTGAAAATTAGGCATGTGATAGGAACGATAAAACTAGCACTTTACTATTTTTCTTAACTGCCCATATATAATTGCCTATCAGAACATATACGCAAACTATATGATCGCACTCCTAAAAAATTCTAGGAAATTGAACGCGTGTAACACAGTTTTCTAAGGACTACTTACTCCACAAGTCCATAACTATTAACTGCAGGATTCTCACAGCAGGACAATAAATTGGTTTACAATATTTTTGTCAAAATATTGAAATGTTTTTCTTCTTCTTTATCTATCTTTGCTGTCTACTAAGTCTTACGATAGACGTATGTATGTCTACAGCTGGCATATGAGTACAAATAAAAGAAATGTATTTAAAATCGTAAAGGAACAGCTGATAAGAGTGTTAAACCATAAAAAACATGATTTGAATTGTAATGATTTTCTTTGTTTTGTTTTTGTATTCTTTATGCAGTCCTTGCTGCGTGGGAACTATACGAAAATCCTTATTCCCACGGATTGAATACGAATCTTAAATACAACCTGCTTTCATTTGGACTCAAAACACATTTATTTGTTGTTAATTTTGTTGTTGGATTTTTGTGAGCCCTCTTGCATTATTGTTGTAATTTCAATTTTTGAGTGTGAGTAAGTAGTCAATCGTCTGTCTGTTTGCTTAAATATTTAACGCCGTGTTTTGTTTTCGAATTGAAAATCAAAACAAAAATATAATTTCAATTTTTAAGAGTTTTTATTTTGGGGTGGAAAGAAACAAGTTTAACTCTGTTAACGACTAAGGTTTATTAGGGTAACCAACAATATCATCAGATTTAAAATATGATGAACTTTTCCCGTTAAAAGTTCGAATTCTAAAGATCCAAGTGGTCTGAATTTTAAAGATCCGAGTGGTTTTAAATGTTTATGAAATTATGACAATCTCGTTGTTTCGAGTGAGGAGATTCGGAATATTTACTAAGCTCATAAAGATGATGCTTCAGTTGCCAAATCCATTAACTCCGCTTTCTGAATTCCCGAGTAAAAATATTTATATATTATTATATATAATGTGATTGGGTTATAACTGACGGTGAATGGAGTCACATTAAGACACATATCATTATATACAACTACATCTGATATTATTTTTTCAAAGAATTTTTTGTACGGTAATTGATGTTATTACCTATCCCCAAATCTGACTCCATATATAACTACATAAGGCATATAAAACTAATAAAAATATATGTAGTGACCGATATGATTATATATGGTTCGATACTAAGTTATATAACACTGTATGTATCGTCATACTAAAAATATATTCTTGTAATTTTATATAACTCTATATGATCTCATACAAATTAATATAAATTAATAGTTAATTTATCCACAGCCAAATAATTTTCACGTGCTTTTTTTTGCATATAAAAATATATTAAAAAATGATGCGTACGATTTAGAAGACAAAAATATTAACATTTTTATTTTATGTTATAAAATTTAGGCCTTTAAAATTGTTCAAGCTATATAAATTTCAATATCAATTTAATGCATAAAAAATATACCAACTATTAGACAAAATTATATAAAATCAGATATTTTTATATCGAATTAGATGCAATTTTATGTCCTGGATGTGGACAAATCTCAGATCAAACTGTATCAAATTATATCTAATTTGATACAATTAGACACAAGTAGATGACCCAAATAAGTTATAATTATATATGACACAATATTAAGATTTTTACCCGGGTTTTATAAAACTTTAATTTCAAAACACTTTATTGACTTCCAAGGTCTAAAGATGTATACATTTCCTTTTGTTAAAGTTAAAGTTAAAGAATCTTCTTCATTTGCAAGTGAAAAATTTAACTTATTTTAACCCAAACGACACAAAAGGAATTATTTGTTCGATACAGCTTAAAGTTCTACCTTCCTGATAATCAAAAATTTAAGAATATTTGCCACCCTAATATACTTTGTAGTACTTAGTAGCTGTTTTAGTAATACGCAGCTGATAAACGGCACTTATATCAACAGGGACCGAGACTGAACTGAGATTATTCTTAAGGTAGTGTAAGCAAGTAGTTGAAGTTGGTTCCCACAGTTATAGACTTCCTTTTTGGCATATTTTTCCTTAAGATTAAAAACAACAACATTAAAATACGTCGAAGCAAAAAATGACGATGATGATGATGATAATGTTAGCAATAATGTGCGGAAAAGAGTCGAGAGAAATAAGAGGAGATAAAGTAGAAAAGATATAAATTTGCCTGAGTGCACCCACCTGTTATTTCGTACTCTATCTTTAAAAATACTTACTACAGGGTGAGTTAATCTTTAAGAATTCATATTCATGATCGATCTAGATTAGTTTTGTAGGGTTTAATTTCATTTCATAAAAAAGAGATTTGATCCTTTCTTTATAGTTTAACGAAATACTTAATTTTGTGATTGAAATTAGTTGTTTTTGAGCATTTTTCCCTAAATCTTCATTTGTTTGTTGGAAAACGTGAGGATTTCAAAAATATTTAATTAATTTTCTCTTTTGTTTGGCCCTGTATTATTTTATAACATTTTTTACTCGATTGGTATGTTTGGAGACGATACATTTCCTGCAAGTTATTGAAACGTATTTTTTTTAATGTGACGTCATTTAATCTTAATTTACTAGAGTGGTAGTTGAAAGAAATTTTTGAGGGGGGTTAAAAAACGGAAGTTGTTGCACGTGTTTAACAGCAGGCGAAACATTTTCATGAATTTTGTAAAGAATTTAAATTAATAAAGAGGAACAATAACTTGCGATGTATTCACAGTCCATGTTATTTTAAATAGTAAATTAGCATTTATCGTAAATTTGACAACTTTCTATGGGTTAAACTTCAACTACTATTTGACAACTATAGCACATTAGCACTTAAACTGTGAATGCTTTCATTGTATTTTAAATATAAAAATATATCTTTCTTTATATTACACTTCATAGAGTGAAAAATGTGACAATCAGGTGTTCCAACTAATAGATTTTGATAAAAGTTCCCATTTATAGTTGAAAACAGAATATCGCCGATCAGAATTTAAAATTTTATTTTTTCAGAAAAAATACGTTTTGCTAATCAAATTTTGAATTTACCGACAAAAAGCGCTTTAACTGTAATTTTGTTTAGGTGAAATAGTTGAAGACACTTTAGGGAATATAAACGAAGTACTATTGAATAGTTTTTATGAGTTAAAGCTGCTCTAAATATCAATTTGGTTTTTGAAAGTGGAATGAAAACGATTTTTTTTTGTTTTACGTTTTCTGGAGAAGCTTTTAATGTTTTACAGAATTATTCTTAGCAATCTAAACTGCAAATTCATAAGAAAAAAATTGTTTTGGAGCATTTTAGGACATAAAATTTTACCCAAAACTTAACACAAATAGCAAAAACCAGTCAAATTCAAGATTGCCCATCAATGGTTAGTCTTGTTATTATTTAGAGTTAGTACAAAAAAGTCTTTCAAAAATTGATTTTTCAGGGTTGATGTGTATGAACAAATTATTTTATATTAAATTTCTTTATAGGTCTACAAACAAAACCGCTCTTAATAACGTATATACAAAAAGAAATAGTTAATATATAAGTTCATTTATTTTCAACTCACTTTCCTTTTCGCTTTTGGCAATTCGACACCATTATCGAACAATGCCCAACACAAATCTGTTATAAGAGATAAAATGCCTTTATATCGTTCTTAAATTGGAAGATATATCTGATGAAAACGTTCGCCAGTTCATAATTTTTTTTTTTTTTGACATGTGATCCCCTAATTTTTCGAACTCTTCTAGCATGGGGTTGGTGTATGTTTGAGCAGAAGGAGATCGAGATTTGCCTAGAACATTTGATATAACGTCTTTGACTAAAAAAATTTAAATCGAGTTTAGCCTAGAGGACATAAGTTCGCGACATAAAAATTTTCAATTTTTAAATAAATTTTGTGGAATGTGCAATCAATTAATACAACAAAAATTAAAAAAATGTAAATAAATGTCGGTAACTACAACGGTATTTAAAATAATTAAAGTAGTTTTACCTGGAACTACAAAAAATCGGTTGGCGAAAAATTCGGTTGGAACTATGAATCTATTTTGTATGTGCAGTAATCATTACAGACTTTTTTTGTTGAGTCTATGTTATGAAGAAGTTTTATGTATACTGAAAATATTATTACAGTCACTGAATGTAGTTTATTTAAAAAGTTATCCGTACATTTATTTTTAAATGATTATACAGTTAAAATGAAAAGAGATATTATTTTCAACCTTAAAATTACAGATAAACACGGATTTTCTGTTACAGTTAATATTTTCATTTAAAATGTTTTGTTAAAAAAAGAAACTCTTTTAGATCTCTAGATCAGTTAAAAAAACGAAATAAACTAAATATCATTTATTCTTACGGATTTTTTAGTTAATTTTTTCAAAGTTCAAAAAACGAAATAAATGAAAGATCATTATTTTTTTAAGGATTTTGTATTTAATTTATTAATATTTAAAAATAAATAAAAATTTCTTTTGATTTAAATGAAAAGTTAGTAGACCGGTTTTCAAATGATTTTTCATTTATTTTAAATTACATTTTCAGTTAATTTAAACTACAAACTATTTTGAGTGTATCAATTGTTAGACAGATTTTGGAGTATACCTCGATCATGTGGTATCCATACTCCATACTATTAAGTTAATGCTAATTCGATTGAGTCTGTGCAAAAAAGCATTGCAAGACGGACTAGAGTTTCCCAAATGTGAATTTCATATTGAATATTCAGTTTTCCGTGCGGCTTTCAAACAAAGATAGCGTTTTTGTGGCACGGGTAATAATAGAACAGGATATTATACTTCAGCCTATTTACTGACAATCTTTCCGCTTTACATTTCCTTGGCCTAATCCATCGCCACTCGATCAGACTGATGACATGGGTGCCAAATCGTATTGATGCCATGAGAACGAGTTGACTGAAAAATGGGCAGGAAATGGAAATGTTTTTCGGTCAATTACTTAGAGGAGACATTCGAAGTGATTGAAAACATATCGCTGAGGAAGACAAGATCAAAGAAAACGACCTTGTTCGGTAAATTCTTTTTGGTTTTGGCAAAACGGTACTGCGCGATGGAGTTACATATGTAGGGGTTACTTCAGGAGCTTTGGAAATGAAGAGGAGAAAGCAATACAGTAACTTCTTTTTGAATGCCCAAGACTGAAGGCGCGGCGACTCAGATTTCTGTAAGTAGATTTTACCACTGTCTGCAAGATGAATCTTTGTCCGGTCTCGAAGTTATTGTTTGGTTCAACTAATAAACGAATTTTTCCTGTAATGCGTTGTGCGGCCCATTGGCAATCGACTACAAAAGTATGAGATTTATGGATAAACGTGTGTTCAGAACAAAAAGACTGGTCCCAGTAATAAGTTCTCTTATCTCAGCAGAAAATTTCCCATGGTAATATCGATAGAAAATTCCTCCACAACCCAAATTCCGATAATGATCCAATGAGTCAACAGAGCTGGATATCCTACTTTCATTTGATGAGCGCCAACGCTCTTCTGTGCACCCGATACAGTAGTTCCAAAACAGCCTGAAGTTCCTGCCCATATATGGGATTTGTATTTCATCTTTGGTCGGATATAGTTGGTTTAAATAGTATGCAGATCAGAAGGAGTGAAGTAGTTCTCATACCGGTTACTAAAACCGAGAATTTGGAATGCTTCTTTCGACACTTGAATTAGGTTAAATTCTCGTGCTCAAAACATCAAGAGCTTCAGATTTCTCAAAATTGATAGCATCCATGTGAACAGATGATCCATATGGGTTAAGAAACAACAAAGGGTCTTACGTGCGTATAAATCGACCCTATTCACACGACCCTACAGAGATTGTCATCAAGTCCTGACTGAGTTTGTCATTAATAATCTGTGTTTTGTCCCCAACCTCCACAAGTATTGGCCTATGATCGAAGGAATATTAATGTCAAATGTTGTTGTCATATGCGAAACAGAGGATTGGGTTGAAAGTTTGGACAAGAAAGTCGTTAAGAAAAATAAGGAAGAGAGAAGGTTAAAAGAACTGAACCTTGCGGTACCCCAGCATTTGTCTGAAACTAATTTAAAGCGACCCCATCTAGCTTTTATAGTGCTATCCCTGGGAAAACTTGATGTGAATCGGGAGATGTCATTACCAACTCTAAAAAAAAAAAACGTTTACACTTAGAGCCGCACGCGATCAAACGCCTTGGAAATATATAAAGTCACCACTTAACTTTCACCAAGCGCTCCGAAGGCCATGTCATGAGGCTGTAGAACGGCTTCTAGGAAAGCCATACTGTCGATCATTAAGAAGTGATTTAGAATCGAGATAATTAACAAGATGGTAGATAACCATGCTCTCCATAATCTTCGAGAGCGCTGGGCGATAGTTATCAGGGCATTGACAACAAGTCAACATGATGGAAAGATACCTAAAGGGTTTTTCAATAAGAGCGCTACAAAAGTTTTTTTAAATAAAATAAAAACGGTTTTGGATATCAATGAAATTCTTTATTCCTGTGAAAGTACGTTCGATGCCATTATGTCTCGAAATCGATCTCTTTTGCATGGCCACCAATTTTCGACGGTTTTCAAGCATAAATCGGCCGATATTCGTACGAAGTTCATCAATCGTCGCTGGCTTGTTGGCATAGACCATAGATTTGACGTAGCCCCACAGGAAATAGTCCAACGGCGTCAAATCGCACGACCGAGGCGGCTAATCGACTGGACCATTTCGTGAGATAACACGTTCTCCAAACTTGGTTTCCAATAAATTGATTGTGACATTCGCTGTGTGGCTTGTGGCGCCGTCCTGTTGGAACCACATGTCCTCCAAGTCCATATCATCCAATTGGGGCCAAATTGAACGGTAGCGATTCTCATTCACAGTAACGTGCCGGTCTTGATAATCACGGAAGAAGTACGGCCCAGTGACGCCGCCGGCCCATAAACCGCACTAAACCTTAATTTTTTCGGGATGCAATGATGACTCATGGAGTACGTGTGGATTGCTGTCTGACCAATAACGCATATTTTGTTTATTGACGAAGCCATTCAGCCAGAAATGAGCCTCATCGCTGAAGATGATTTTTCGATGAAAATCCGAAACATTTTCAAGTTGTTGCTCAGCCCAATTCACGAACATACGACGCTTCTGGTGGTCAAGCGACTTCAGTTCTTGCGTCAATTTGATCTTGTAAGGATGTAGGCCAATATCTTTTCGCAAAATTCGCCACAACGACGTCACAGAGATGCCCAACGCTTGAGAACGACGTGTGAGAGACACATTTGGGATTTCTTCAACTGAAGCCTCAGCGGCAGCAATATTCTCGACACTACGGGCACTTCTTTGTCTCACTGGCACGGGAACATTTTGTACTATGCCTGTGGATTCAAATTTTCCACTAGACGCTCAATTGTTGATCTGCTAGGACGATTATGACGACCATAAATTGGACGTAGCGCTCTTAACGTTGAGGCCACTGACTCCGAATTTCGGTAGTTAATTTTAATAATTTCGACTCGTTGTTGGCTCGTATATCTTTCCATCATGAAATGGCAAACCTTACTGAAGAGAAATGTCAAAAGAGCGGCAAGAAATATGGCGTCGTTTGCTGTCCCTGTCTTTCTACTTTTGTAGCGTCCCTGTTGAAAAACCCTTTATATGAGGGTTGCCAGTGGACGGAATAGCGTCTTTAGAAGAAGAGGAAATCCAAATCGGAAAGCTGATTTATTGAATTCTATTAGGGCATAAAAAGTATCTTGGTCGTTCAATCAGGAAAACTTGACTGCTCGGTAGTTAACGAGGATTGTGGTAATTTTATTATTGCGGAAGGAGCAAATATTAGGCAACATAATAAATCTCAAATTTGAAAACTTATTTTGAATATAAATGAATGACAATTAAGAAGACAGTAATTATATGTTACAAAAGTTTAAAAAGCTGCGTTTTCTCGGAGAATTTTATTGCTTCTTAAGACTTCAAAATATCACAATTTCAGTAATATACAAGATAAATACCGAATCTCCATATGACAGCGACACTTGTGCCAAATTTAGTGGTTGTCAGTAGTTTGTCTTCGTCTAGCATATATGTAAAACGCAGAGCGACATTTCTCGACCTTCAGATACCAGATTATCTATGATTAATGGGCCGAATGACTGTGGCTTAATATCGTAGTGATTACTGCTGAAGCTATATGAATGATAAGGAGATAGAGGGGGCATATATACTGTGAACTCCCTGAACCAAAGGAACAGCGATGCGTCTTTGGCGAACAGATCATTTGCAGACCTAATTATTATTGGGTCCAATGGGCTTTTAAGGAAAATATAGATTTTTGTTCGAAAGGAAACATGACCTTTGAATTCTGGCGGGCTCCATCTCAACCAAACCTTTGAATGAGAATAGAGTGAATTACTCTATATTATCGATTAAAAATGGTTTTAATTAATAGTGAATAATTTTATATTATTATATCTTATTGGGTGTGGGTAACATCACTTAGAATTGTTTATTTTCATATATGTATGAATTCATCAAAATAAATAAAATTATACAACTTAGATCAAATCACATTGGGTAATTTTCCTTGTCAAATTTTATAAAATTTTATATGGTTATATATGGTCCAATAGTTTATAAATATTTATATACAATTTGATAAGGAAATTGGCCTGATGTTGTGAAATCTAAGTTGTATAATTTAATTTATGGTGATGAAATTATATACAATTGTATGTGATACCACAATAACCATACTTCATTAGATATAATTATATTAGATTATATAATTTTTTATTAAAACCTTTTTTACTTGGTTTTAGAAACAATTTGCGTTTTATTCTAAATTATTTTAAATCATGTGATGAAATACTTCCTCTCTCTCTCTCTCTTTTACTACGTTACTGACCGTTGTTAACCTTATAATTTAAACATTGTCAGAACGAAGGTAAGAGGTAAGTAAGAAGAAGAAAAAAGCAACAAACTACGAAAAAATTAAAACTGTTTCCCACACTTTTTTTTTGGGACTCTGCTCAGACAAACTGAATATGGTATCTTTTATGTTGTATATAGTGCTGCTACAAAATTGTACATAGTTGTTGTTGTTTTTAGTGCTGTTGCTTAATCTGTTTGGTGAACGATGACAAGCAATCGATGTGTGCTACCTGCATTCATTCTGTTGCTTGGCTGCTTGCTTACTTGGTCGTCTTACTCAGTTGCCCTTACAGGTTATTTGAGTCGCCTCAAATACACATAATCATCATCATCATGCCATAGTCTATAGCCAAAGCAAACCATGGGAAATAAACATAACCAGCAAACAAAAACCCAATGATTCCTGTTAGAATGTGCATGGGAAGTGCAGTTTGTTTCTCACAATGTGCACCATCGAACGAACGAAGAGTGGTGGTTCATTTGTTGTCTGTTTCCCAATGTAAGTTGAGTGTGCGTGTTGTATGAGAGTTATTATACGATCTCCTTAATGTTTTCAACGACGTTCATATAAAACTAAGTAGTACTCAATAAACCAGCATCAGTTCATAATAAACTTTCACAGCGTCAACACATTTTGGAATAGAGCGCGCAAAGATATTAAATAAATTTCACAAAATCAATACAAAATATTAGAATTATAAAAAATAACAAATTAATCAACATGTTTACGGATACTAAGAATTTGACAAATCTAACAAATAACAATACAAATGCTGCTGCAAAATTAATAAACACTCAACAACAAGATGATAAATTTATATTGAAAAAAGTCTGGAAACCGATATTACGGTTAATGTCCCGGAAATCTTCGCTAACAAAAAATGGCAAACGTGACAGTGCAACAATACCAAATAATGTCAATCTAAATAATGCAAATGTCATTACACAAACAACAAATAAGGATACAACTGCAACAACACTGGAAGAATGTTCAACTCATCTAACCCATAAACTTCCTTTAACGGAATTTTGGCAAACACAACTTAGCTCAGAAGCAACAACTAACCAGCAGGAAGAAATTCCTCAACCTTTAGAATTTATTAGCAAGGCCAGTATAGATAAAACACCCTTGGAAACTTGTTCAAATTGCATATATGGACGTAATTGCCAACATACACAATTTCATCAAACAATGGATATAAATGTAAACAGTCAACCTCAACCCATCCACCCACATTTTTACCATCCACAACAAAATTTCAATTATTTTGATGCTGAAGATGGTTGTTTTGTTTGGTCTGACTCTACGGGTGACATCGATGAAAGTGCTTTACGAGAATGGTTATGGCAAAATTCATGGCAATTTTCAGAAAATGCAACCATGTGTTGAAATACAACCCATTTTATAAACACAACACAACTCTTTGTAGTCATTATAACAATAACAACCCTGTTTTTTTACAGAGCTGCATTTTTGATGTTTAGTTAGTTAAACTTATTCAATATCAATAAGGATCTCAAAAAATACTTACTGTTGCTTAATATGTTAGTGAATTTTCTTTAATTTAAGCCCAAATAATATTTAGTTTAAATTATAATTGTTTATTTAATCAGTTGTTTTTAATTGCAATAATTTTAATTGTGATAATGTTATTAGTTATTTGTTAGTTGATATAAATAAAAAAAAAAATAATATTTATAATACAAACTTAAAACCAACGCAAGAAAAGGAAGACACAAAAATATGCATAAATATAAAAAGAAGACATTTGATGAAAGGAAAAAATTGATTGGAATTTTTATTTAACTAAAAATGTAGAGTTTTTTAAGGAAGCTTTTAATGAACTTTCTTAAAAGTGATTTATTCTGGTTTTTATTTTTTATATACCCTAGTAAAAATGATTTTTATATAATCATATATGATTTTTATACAATCATTTATGATTTTATACAATTATAACTTGTCGAGTATTGTGAAACATATATTTTTATATGATTATATCAGAAGATATTTAATTAAATAAAATTATATTAACCAGATCCACCATTTTCCGGATCAAATTATGTATGGGTTAATATAATTATATAAAAAATATATTATTTGATCCGAAAAATGGTGGATCTGGTTAATATAATTTTATATAATTAAATATCTTTTGATATAATCATAAAAAATATATATTTCACAATACTCGCCAAGTTATAATTGTATAAAATCATAAATGATTGTATAAAAATCATATATGAATATATAAAAACCATTTTTACTAGGGTAGAAAATAATGGACTTTTCTGTTAAATTAACTGAATTATCAGTTATTTTACAGGAAGTTTGTGTTATAATCTCGTGACATGAGTGACTCATTCACTGACTCAAACCGCTGGAGCTAGGAAGTTGACATTTGGTATGTCGGTTTCTTCTCCAGCGAAGACGTATGCTAAGACGGAATTTTTGGGAGGGGGAGTGCTTTCCCCTTAACGGACTGCCCAAACTCCTTTGGCTATATACCAGAAACTTAAGTACCTTGAGTATGGCCAAAGTCACCGACAAGGTACTTTTTGGAATTTTGGACAAGGAACATGGCAGAAATGAGGATTAAAAAGGCGAAAAGCGCCGCCCTTAACAGCCGGCTGAAACCTTTGCAGCTAGAAAGTTTAAATTTAGTATGAAGGTTCCTCCACTGTCTTAGTCATCTGATAAGACGGGATTTTTGGAAATTCCTAGAGGTCGTTGCGAAAGGGGAAAAGGGATTCTTTGACGGCCTGCCCAAATTACTGGAACTAGGAAGATTGAAAAGTTGTAAGTAGGTTTCTCCTCCGGCGTAGAGATCAGCTTAGACGGGATTTTTGGAAATTACTACGGGAAGAGTCAAAAGGGGAAAGTCTCCTTTTTAAATGTTCAATATTTTTTTTTGCATATCCATAATTAAATGCCGAATTATAATGGATGAAAAAATCATTTGTTTTCACGTTTTTAAAAAAGAAAAAAAAACTAAAAATTCGCGTATTTCTTATCTTTTATTCGCTATTTTGCCAAATTTGCATTACCAGAGGCTGATCCATCTAGACTAACCTTTAACCAGTGTTTAAACAGCGTAAACTTGTTACAACTTAATAAAATAGCGAATATTTATAATGTTTATAGCTCTGAAATTTTACATTCTTGTCTTAATTTCCTTTTTTACAAAACTATTTTTTTGTATACAGCGTATGATATATTGCTAATGTGGTTAAATTTCAAAAAGAACTTTTAAATTCATTTGAAGCAGCGGGTGCACCCCTACATAAATTGCATTTAAATAAACTTAGCGGGTTTTGCCCGCTATGAATCATATTTAAGTAATATGCATATTCTTGTTAAAATAACATCGATTGCTTAAATCTTTGAAAGGCTGTGCTCACCGGTTTGGGAGGGTTCTTTGACTTACAATACATTCAGCTACCACATAAAAAGAGTAATGCTAAAAAAGTTTTCCAAGACTTTGTAATAATTTTCAAAATAATAATTGCTATGGGCGCTCGGAAATTGGTCCACAAAATTTTCGTTTTAAGTTTACACAGCAAAATAATGGTGACGGACTAATAATTAAAAATAGCACAGGTTTATATTGCCAAAATCAGTTCTATATTTATTCTCAATATATTTCGTATATCAAATATCATACTTAACAGCTACCAACTTTTAAAATATTGAATGGTTTAGGAATTCCCCTGGCCGACAAAGCACAATTGAAGTTTTCCATAATACACTTGTTGCTGACTTTAGCACGATAGACGCCATTAGACATACAAACAGGACTATAGATCATGGCACAGGGTTTCAAGCATTCGGGTGTTGTTAAACTTAAATTATCCAATTTTACTAATAAATTCTCCAAATCAGTAACTAATTCGGTGCTGCACCAATCCATAGCAGTGGCCACGTATGCTAAAGATTAGACAAGAACAATAGAAAACAATTGATAAGTAAATTAGAAATTTAATATTTTCAAAATTTAATAAATTATACCTTGTAATGAAGAACGCTCCAAACGACAATTGCTAGTCTTTAATTCACAATCGTTGCTAAATTCCTTAAAGATTTTACCATTTGTAGCACATAGTGGAGCATAGAGAGCAGGACATATTTGTGGACAAAGGTCTTCATCCGTAGATACAGAATTGGCATTGATAGCACCAAATAGGGCACATACCAATAATAGAGTTACAATTGATTTTACAAACATTTTTATAGCTTATCAAAAATGTATTCCCCTTTTTTTTTATTCTTTACTTTTCTTTAATATTTAAACAACTTAACACAACTTAGTCTTTGGAAATATTACTATTTATTTAGTTATTGGTTTTTATTATTCTTTCTTTGCTACCTGTTGTCAGAGTTTAGTATGGTTGTTGAATATTTGGGAAATAACTTTATATACTAAAAATGTTTACAATAAAAGTGTTATCAATTGGGTTATTTCTCAGTTTTTACTCTCGTTGTTGCTGTTGTTGTTGTTCAGATAAGAACCCGTATTCCTTATCACAAAATTGGTCTGTTTTGATTATTTGTTTGGAAAAATTGGTTGTTTTATTACCAATTCAAATGATGGCCCACAAACATTTTTTTAGATATCAATCTGTGTAACATTTAGAAAATAAATACACCATTTAAAGTTTTATTAAAAAAATGTTTAAATTCTGTTTTTAAAACTGTGCAATGTTATTTTGAAATTGTTATAGCCATGATAAATATGAGCATCCTTACCAATTTCTTTCAAATTTGTATATTCATTTTCAAATTTTTTTTTACTTATTTTTAAAAAATAATTGGTTATTGGTTTTGTTTATCCTTGAAGCTATAAACTGCTTTAATTTCAGTATAATCATGTCGTAAAATGTTCAATTGTTTTTAAGGAACCCATAAGGAGTTCGAAAATTTTTAAAGTATTAAAAACGGTGAAAATGTTGAAAAAGGTTGAAAAATTTGTTCCGTTTTTATATGGAAACATGTCTAAAATTTACAAAATTCAGATTTATTTTTACACAAAGTTAATGTAATCGAGAAAACAAATATCCATATTGCCTCTGTTGTTGACCAAGGGTTGCCATTTATATGAAACGTTTGAAATATAGATGAAAAAATGAAAAAGTTCTCCGGAAAGGAGACCCCCTCCATAAAATAGGAATTATTACACCGTGCTACAATTTTCGGCTTTTGCTCTCACCTATGACAAAAATCTATATACACGTGAAAGTAGAGGCCACGTATAGTAAAACTGCGTACCCAGTTTTTCTTTATCACGTCTGATATCCTTAAATGACTTTTAAACATCAAAGTATACCATAATGAGAAAAAAATTTTATCACTTGTATCCAAAATGGATATCAAATAAAAGGGGCGAATCTCTACAGTTTAATGATAATGTAAACTTTTCAACGTAAAATGTAAAAACGAAGGCTTTTATTATAGGGTAGAGATTCTCCTCTTTTATTTGATATCCATATCAGCATTATATTTTGAATGTATAAAGTTACTATAAAAAGGATTGCCAAAACTTCTTTCACGTGCTTATAAATGTTTCCATGGGATAGAATAACCACTTCATGGTGTTCTTTGTAAATTTTAACACAAATGTATAAAAATTTCCTTCCTATACCATGGCTGGAAAACTATGGCACGCTTGCCAGTGTGACACAACCACAATCACAATCTATAACAAAATAATATATAAGAAAACAGAGTTTTTAAGAAAAAATCTGTGATAAGTTTTAATGACATTAAAAGAAAAGATTAAAAAAGGACATTAAAAGAAAAAAAGTTGATTTTAAAAAAATTAACCTTTTAAAACAGAATAATGTATTTTAAAAATCGCCAAAAATATATTTACGCTCTGGAAGCTAGTTTGGATCTCTTCTTGTAATATTAGTTATTATTTTTGCTCCAGGTTTCGCAGGATTCCATCAGGACAAGGGGATTCAATTAATCGACATTTTAAATTAATCGATTAATCGCTCAAATAATTATTTGGGTTTTTTTCTTAATCGATTAATCGAAAAAATATTATGTAATGTTATATTGTTGTATTTTTAATAATATTATTTAAAAAAAGAACAAAAAGAGTTTCGGAAACTCTTCTAAAATTCATAAAAATAAAAAATGCTATAATTGAGATCATATTTTATCAAAATTTGTATTACTTCCGTCCTCTCTGTAATATATTCAACTTGTATCCAAATCTGGGAGAACCACACCGCAGACCTTTCTTTAAATTTAGCATTTTATAAAAATTAGCCAGACGTTCATATGTATATTATACATAGCGCTCTATAATATCTTCAATGAGAAGAAGAATAGAACAACTCGTAGATTAATTTGTACCTATTTCGTATGCATTCAACTCATAAAACACATAAATATAGAGAGACATTCTGTTGAGAATTGATTTTCACTCCACGTTTACGTCCCTCCATCCCTTTATTTGATTTTAGCAACTCTTTCGCAGGGAATTTAAAAAAACCTTGTGATTAATTTTGACAAATTTGTTTCTAGCAGATTTAGCTGAATTGGGCTCTGAAAAGCTCATATGTATAAATTGTTATTTAGTTCTCATTAAACATTATTTAGAACTCATAAATACTAATTGCGACTATAATCTTGTTAAAAACTTATTTCTAAATTTCTTTGTTTTTTACCTTTCAAATAAAAAACACCTGGATATCTTTATTTATCTTTTAATTTGCCATTTTTTTTCGTATCCTATGGCTTGGGATAATATCCTTTGCTAAAGGATATTACGAATGCAGAGTGCTCACTACTTTGGAAGATGACAAAGGAAACTGTTGATGTTTTTGTTTTTTCTTTGATATTTAAAATGTTTTTTACAATTTGTTAAATAAGTTTTAATAAAATCCCATATTTACTTTAATAAAAAATATATATTTTTAAAACATTTTATTAATTTTTTTACCAATTTCGATTAATCGATTAATCGTATTAAATTATTCGAATTATTAGTTATTCGAAATATGGCCATTTTAAATTATTCGAACAATTTTTGAGCAAAATTGTTCGATTAATCGAATAACGATTAATCGACTGAATACCCTGATCAGGACACAATGTTATCATAATTCCCATTGTGAGGATTTTTATAACAGCTATAAAGTTTTTTTCTGCGTAGCCAACCTGTGGCGTGGCACAGGGGTTTTTACTCTATTGTTGTTCTGAAGACGGCTTCGAATGGTAAAGGTTTTCTGCGCAGCCGGACTTAGGGATTATTCACTGTGGTATGGCGGCTTTCTGCTGGGCCTACGGGAAGTCGGAAGTCGGGTTTTCTGCGTAGACGGCTTCAGGCCGCACTTAAGGATTTTCTACTCTGAGGAAAGATTTTATGCGTAGCGGACTTCGGGTGGGCCTGTGGGTTTTTCTTCTGTGGAATGTCCAAAGCCGTCTTTGTTGAGGCAAGCATTTTTGATTAGCTGGAAAATGGCGATAGTGATCAAAAATATTTGCTCTTATTTTCCACAACAAATCGGGATTAGGATCGTTTTGTAAATGTTCATATACCCTACTTTCAGTTTGGGATTTATATCCGAAAAAATACGGTCATAATCCTCAAAATGTAAGAAATAATTTGATTCTTTATGCTTATTTATGTTTTTTCACTTGAAGATGACAGAACTGAACTACTATTCAAACAACTAATAAATTTTAGCTCCAAAAGTTCTTAGAGTGTAGACTAACTTAATATATTCGGAAGTTTGAACATTCAGTGAAGTGTCTAGCATGAATATATTTATAATATAACCCAAATTTTCTTGCAAATCTCAGTGTTATAAGGTACTGTGTTCAAATCCATAAAAATATTTAACTACTTCTCCGCAATATTCATGAGACTAAAGTATTTTTGCTCAGAAAGACAATTTGATGAAATTTTTGTCTTCAGATTTGTGTTTAAAAGGTAAAGAAAGATATTGTTGAAGTTTTCTGAAATAAAATTTAAATGGTGTTGATGTTTTGTTTACAATTTTGGTAATTTTAGAAAATTCAGATATAAAATACATTAGGAACCCGACTAAAAAAGAAGTTATATAATCATATATCACCATATATAAACCCATATATATGTCCATATCTAATTTGATCCGAATTTTGGAATATATAATTATATCAAGCGAGATACGCATGTTATCTAACCTGATACAATTTGATCCGAAAAATGGGTCTATCTAACTGCATCAAATTATATATAAATACATATAATTGGATGAAGATTTTCAAAGAAAATTTTAGTACATATTTTTGAGAATTAAAATTAGAAAAAAAATTAACTTCCACAATTAATCCACAATTAATCCACAATTAATTTTTTTTTTCACGGAAAAATAAATGAACTTAAACCATATGTATTTCAACATGTGTTTGTCTAATTTTTATTTTTAAATTTAAAAGTAAAAATAATTATTTCGACCTTTAATTCCACAATGAAAAAACAAAATTTTTTTTTATTTCTCTAAAATTATTTTTATTTTAATAAAGAGTATTTTGTCAACTATTTGAAAAATATATGTTAAATTCAATTATAAACTTCACAATTTCCTTGAGCTTAAGGTTTGTTTTTTTTAAATATAAAAAGTTTTTTATTTTTGATATTTCGCTACTCCATTGTGAAGCATCTTCAGGATGATCCAGATCCACAATTTGTGAGTTTTTTTTTTAATTTTTATAGTGCAATTAAACTTTATAAAATTTTTTATAATTAGATATCATGTCAGATATAATTACATATAAAATTAATACAATTTTCTATTAACTTTGGATATAAGATTGCCCAGGTAGAAAATTACAAAGGGGCCAGACTGACAAAGCACCGAAATGGGTGGTATTAGTGCTTGTTAACAACCTAGACCATTTTTCTGGGGTGGGCAAGGGCCCCATTTATGTTTGGCTATTTATATTATAAAAAAATCTGAAAAATACATCCTTTTTCTGAAGAAAAACTCGTGCAGGGAATGATATATGCTCAGAATAGTATAAAACTGTTATATTTAATGGAGACAAGAAATCTAAGATCAACCTGTCTCATATTTTCTTCTACCTCTGACGAACATATTCTTACCCCATATTTTGACCACTTAAATTACCGAGAAGATCAAAAACTGACATTTTCTTCATAGAATTTTTGCTTCTACAACATATTGAAATTTCCTCAAAATAGCACACTCATAAAAATAAATATGTAAAAATACCAGAAAAAGTAACTAAAAATTAGTTAAAAATTATGCTGCAGAAGAAACTGTTAAATTAGCAGATTTTTTTTAGCTAAATACAAGTAAAATAAGAACAGCAAAAATAAGCCTGTTAAATTTACAGTTTTACAATTTTTTATTAAATATTTCTGCTAATTTAACATTATAGACTGACATTTGCATTCAATTAAATTTAGCTTAAAAGTAACAAAAAATTATAGATATAACAGTTTCTTTTTGCTATTTTTAGTCTACTAATATTTATAAGAATTT
Source organism: Leucophora obtusa (assembly GCA_949987735.1). Taxonomy (NCBI): domain Eukaryota; kingdom Metazoa; phylum Arthropoda; class Insecta; order Diptera; family Anthomyiidae; genus Leucophora; species Leucophora obtusa. The sequence continues at coordinate 359,128,216 of OX465295.1, forward strand.
TCTGTAGATTTTACAATTTCGTCATTTTTAATTAACTAAAAGTTAACTTAGATATAACTAAAATTCTGCAAATTTAACAGCTTTATTTTTGCTGTTCTTATTTTACTAGTATTCAGCAAAAAAAAAACAGTTCTTTCTGGAGCATCATTTTTAACTAATTTTTAGTTGCTTTTTCTGCTATTTTTACAGATTTATTTCTATGAGTGTAATACTAACTAATTATTCCTTTAAAAAACTATTAAATCCAGGAAATTTTTCTCTTATAGCCAGAACTAAGATCGATTTGTTTCTTAAATATCTCTTAAATAACAATTTTTAAACAACATTTTGTATTTAAGAAATATTCAAGACAAAAATCGATATTAGTTCTGGCTGTAAAATCGACCCTTAGATTCCAACAAATTATCTTCCTAGGAAACTAGAAGGCATTTTCCCAATCAAATACACAGGGTTAACTGATATTTAGAAAAAAATAATCATAGAACAAGAATTATAGACTGATTTTTTTTAAACTTTGGGGTGGGCAAAAAGCAGTCTAGCCCACCCCAGACCGGCCTAAGTCCGCCAATGGTTAACAGTTATTTCCCAACGCCCAAATGATAACACCATCGCACGGTGGTGCCAATGCTTTACAAAGAACTAAGAAAGCACCCAGAAACATAAAAATCAAATGCCTTCCCAACTCCCAAATAAAAAAATTAAAGTGCTTTCCTGGTACCCAAATGATAACATTGATCTATTTAATTCTTTGCAAAGTACTGAGATGGCACCAAGAAACACAAAAATCAAGTGTTTTCTCTGCCACCAAATTATGAGCCCTCATCACTGAAGAATTTCAAATTACTCTATAAATAGATGATTCTTGGAGTTATTGAATTGTGGAGTCAAAAATTATTTAAATATTCACTCGCTTCGTTTTCATGATTATATATAATGTCATATCAAACATATTTATAAAAGCAAAGTGTTAATATAAATGTATATGGTTATATAAAGCCACGCATATAAACTAGGGATTGGGGTTCGGGAATTCCCGGGCGGGAATTCCCGGGAAATCCCGGGAAAAGTTTGCCGGGAATTCCCGGGAAAATAATATATTTTTCCCGGGAAAACGGGAAATTTTAAAAATATTAAATTTTTTAAATTGTTTTTGTTTCGAATAGGATTTTTTAATTTTAGTCATAAAAAACATTTTAAATACCAAAACAAAAATGTCATTGTTAAAATCTTTTAAAAGGGAATACATTTATTTGACACGCAAATAAAATCTTTGCCAAGTAATTAGGAGCATTTCAACTAATAAAGATTTTTCGCATAACTTATTCAAAATGTAAGTAGTAAAACCTAAAAACTTGGTAAAATGTTTAAAAGAAATATGAAAAAAAGGTTTGTTTCTTACAAATAATCGCCCTTACTATCTAAATTTTTCAAATGTATAATTTAGGTAAAGTCGACTTTAGTTAAAATATTGGGTGGCAGTATACCTTGACTTCGTTTATTTTTGAAGCGTTCTGATTGGTTAATTTATTTTCAACCGATCAAAATATTTGAAAATATAAATATTTTTGTAAGGGTTTCATACACAAAATGAACAAAACCGTGTTATTAAAAACAAAGTCGACTTTAAATTTAAAATACTCTTTTATATTAAGGGCCAATAATTTTATAAGTAACGTTTTCATTAATAAATGTGAAAAGAAAATACTGGTTAACGGTGGTATCTAAATTTGGTTATCCGACATCTAAATTTTTTTGGTCATGCAACTTCTCTTGAAGAAAAGAACAACAAGAATAACGTTTCAGCTAAAATTAGCAAAGTACCCGAAGAAAAAAGAGTAAGCTGAATATGCATTAAAGGTTTTATGGTAGGGCAAACATTTCCTGAAATGGTATCCAAATTAGCCGCAGTCAATCCGCACCATAACTAGATCTTCGTTTATTCGAGAAAGTTTTTATAATAAAAACCTGGCATTGCAAAAAAATGAAACCGATGTAAACAACATTATATTAAATTACTACAATCATGTAAAAGATATCATGATAAAAGATATATCGAGCAATATTTCTAACAATAGGAGATTAACTATAATCTTAGATGAATGGACAAGAATATCACAACAATGTATAAATGGAAATAATTCATTTTATAACCTGGGGTTGGTTTATATATCAGGAAGATGTAATGCTGATGAAATAAGAATTGTAGAAATAAGACTAGAAGAGTTTTATTTGTCTTTGGAAAATAACATTGTGGTCACCATATCTAATGGGCCAAGTGTGATGAAACGGTTTGTTTCCGACAGTCCAGTAGTAGGTGCTTTCTGCTGGAATCATGCAATTCATTTGGCAGTGCTGCGAGTAATTTATGTGAAATCAAATGTTCAACATTCTGATATTTTTTACTTTGAATTCTCACTACACAGACTGCATTTGTACTGAAATAGTTTTTTTTTTTAACAAAAATTACTTATATAGGTGGTTTTCATTAACAATTTTGTTCAAAAATATTTCCCGGGATTCCCGGGAATCCCGGGAATTAAATTTTTTCATTCCCGTTTCCCGGGAAATAAAAATGTCCGGGAAATCCCAAACCCTAATATAAACATTTATTATTATATCAAATCATATAAGATTATATGAAAACTTTTTTAGTCGGGAAGTAAATTAAACAGCGTAGTTTGACAGACATGTAAACAATTTTTTGAAGCTCATCAATATTTTAATGACTCAGGTAAAGTGTTTTTTTTTCTGCAGACTTTTTAATTTCTAGAAACAATATGAATTATTTTTAAAATTCGCGGGAACCTAAGAATTTCAATCACTTTTTTAATGTCAACTTACAGATAAGAGTGTCACGAAAGTAAAAAAGCTTCGAAGTTTTAGGCATTGTTAGTGAATAGTGTTTATTTTGGTAAAAAAAATTCGGGTTTAGGATAATTAGGGGTGTGCTAATTTCGAATCTTTAACTAGTTTATTCAAATTGGCTCTATATTTTGCACAGTTCGCGATTTTACTTTTTTCCATTTTTCAAACGATTTTTCAATAAAAAATTTAGTAACTATAGCTCCAACAAGAAAACCATTTAGCACACTCATAGAAATAAATCTGTAAAAATAGCAGAAAAAGTTACTAAAAATTAGTTAAAAATATTTGCTAAAAAAATAGTAAACTGCTGTTTTCAGAAGGCTCGATTTTTATTTGCATTAAAAAAAATCTTCGAAAATTTAAAATTTTTTGTGTTTTTTTAGGCTATAAAATATTTAGCAACATTTTTTGCTGATTTTAGCAGATTAATTTTCTTTTTGCCATTAACAAAAATTTAACTCAAATATAACTATATTTCTGCATATTTAACAGTTTTATTTTTGCTGTTTCTATCTTACTAATGTATAGCAAAAATAATCTATTAATCTATCAGTTTTTTTGTGCAGCATCATTTTTAACTAATTTTTAGTAGTTTAACAAAAATTTTTACAGACTTTTTTCTATTAGTGTATATCTATTGCACCGTTAATTGAAATTCCCTAGTAGGGAAGTTTGATCCACTTCCCGGAATTTGACCCAAATCATAGTGTGGTGTAGGGTTTCATGTAGTCGTCATTCATTTTTTTCTTGTTTTATTTTAAAACTTTCCTGTTTACCAATAAACGCAAATTGTTTTCATCAAAACAAACTTGAAACATGAAGACTAATTGCAATTTTAATGAGACTTTTGGTAAGACATAATAATTATGATTTATGGTTTGGCATTCCCCTTTTAAATTAAGATAACTTTTTATAATTGTTTACTTCACAAATATTTAGAACTTTTAACATAAGTCATAATTACTTCAACATCAACTAAAAAATTTCCATAAAAGAGAACAAATCAAAACAATTTCACTCCTTATCTCGAATGTTGAGTTTAATTATTTTATCATAAAAATTAGTGATGTAGATGATAACAAAAATTTTGAAATTGTCGTTTATATGATTTAAAAAATTTTTCTTCTTCTTTTAGACGAGGTTGTTGGTTAAATAAACATTATATTCCACTATGGGCAAAGTGAAATCCGTTAAAATAATAATAAACATGTGGCCAAACGAGCTAAATGCTTTTGGAATACAAATTGCTCTAAGTATTTTTAAATGATATTTTTCACATAAACACATACTTAAAGAGACTTCTTGCCTGAATGACTTGACTGCCTGGGTGTGTCATTTATTTAAAGACATGTTTCAGAAAAAAAGTGTGGGAAAGTAAGAACCTAAGTTCGATGTATGTAACCCATGGCAAGGCCGTAAATTCCTTAATGTTTTTGTTGTTTTTGTGGGTTTCATCGACTCAATATTGATAAATTAAAAAAAAAATTTTATTTAATCTTCAGCAATTGAATAAAATTATCTTAAATTGTCATTAAACATTAAACCAGCGTTAGCGGCACTCACTGACTTTGTCAGTCAAGTCACCAAACACCACCAGCAACCAGTAAGTCCAATCACACCAATTGACCAACTTTGGTCATTTGATATGCTTAGCACATGTACGAAGGCCGTAACACTACCTTTTTTGTTTTTGTTTGTTGTATTGTTGCTGGGATTAAATTGGAAATTCTTACTTATGCTAGTTGGTACGTGTTAACGTGTTGGAAAAAATAAACACTGCTTGAATGGTTGGTTGATTTGGTGAGATTATTATTGGGTTTTATGTGGTTGATAAGTAGAGGTGGGCAAGTGAGTTACTGAGTCACTGACACTCAATACTTTTTACTTATGGTTTTGGCTTGATTTTAATACATTTTACTTAAATTCAATAAACTTTGTTTGAATTTAAAATGCAAAATTTTTTAGAATTTACAAAAAAAAATTTGTTAAAAATGATGTTGCAAAAAAAAACTGCTAAAATTAGCAGATTATTATGCTATACATATATTAGTAAGATAGGAACAACAAAAAACTGTTAATTATACAGAATTTTAGTTATATTTGAGTTAAATTTTTGTTAATGGAAAATAGCAAATTAACTTGCTAAAATCAGCAAAAAAAAATATGCTAAATAATTAGTAGCCTAAAAAATCACAAAAAAATTTAAATTTTCGAAGTTTTTTTCGATTTTTCTTAAATGCAAATAAAACTCGAGCCTTTTTAAAACAGCAGTTTACTATTTTTTTTAGCAAATATTTCTGCTGATTTTAGCAGGATAGACTTTTACAGTAAAATTTGTCATTTTCAATTAACTAAAAGCTAACTTAAATATAACTTAATTCTGTAAATTTAACAGCTTTATTTTTGCTGTTCTTATTTTACTAGTAGCTATTGCGAAAAAAAATCTGCTAATTTCAGCATTTTTTCTGCAACATCATTTTTAACTTACTTTTAATTGCTACTTTTACAGGTATATTTCTATGAGTGTATTTATGTATTAGTTTTCCAGATTCGCAACGAAATAAAATTTTGTGGAAGAAATTGTATTTTATTTTCTGTGCCGAACACATGGTATAAGTTTCATTGCAAAACAGCGTTAAAGGGTTAATGTAGCCATACACAACGCAATATATTTGCAAATATTATTGCCACTATTATCGTCGGTTTGCCCTACAACGTACAATAAGATGTACAATACTCTTGCCCTCTTGTTTTTTTGTTTTTTTTTTTAAGATTTTAATTGTTTTTGTCCCTGGGCTGTAGTGGTGGGTTGGAACTCGGCCCTAGGTGGATGCTACGCGAGCTAGCTGGCAACACCACTAAAGTGCCATTGGGGGCACATAACAATATAGATATGGCACAACTATTTTCTTCTATATAAAAATGGCACAATATGACATTACAAAATATTTATTACTTTTCATGCTTGTGCATGAGTTTTTACCAATATATTGTACAATTGACCGCGCCTAAAAAAAAGTTCGCCGTACACCAATCTAAATTATTTTTGCAAGGAGGATTCAAAAAAAATTTTTTTTTGCCGAGCGTTTGACATTTACAGTCGGATCTTCAAGTATGTTGCATAGGTGTTTTTCTCTCGAAGGAACCAATGTTCTGCTCTAAGGGCCATTGACCTCAAGTATCCCGTTCAAGTATTTACCCATCAGATCTCAGGTTGCTACCACCCACCCTAATGTCAGAAAATTAAAGCTCGCAAAAAAATCATTAAACTTTTGCTAAGGAAGTTTTTCGATAAATGGAGGAACATTTTTTTTAATTTTTTTTTTGCCGAACGCCTTTTAAATTTTTTTTCATTGGATTTTTCCTTCATAGTAAAACACTGGTCTCCTCGGGGCAAAAAAATCGAAACATCACACTTAAAAATCCTGTAAATGCCAAAGCTATAACGTAAAAATTTTTTTTTTAAATTGCCTTTATATTTGAAGGTGTACCGCGCACTTTTTTTTGCCTGTAAGGTGGTTCGGACTATTGTACAACCTTCCAATATGACATACACACTGACAATTTTTTCCACAATACCAAAAGTTGCATAAGAAAAATATTGAAAGAACGACATTCCGAGTAACTGCGACTTGAAATATTAGATCACGGCCGTTACCAGTGATATATCAATAGCCGCTTTTTCTAATCACTTGGATTTAATAAATCCAAAAATTAGTTCTAAAAGTGCTCAACAGATGGGGTTAGATTGTCCCTATTTTAAAAATTATTTTCTGTCCGACACTTCTTTCATCCTAATTTTTAATACCGAATTGATGAATGATTTTATTTTAACTTTTAAGTTTTAATTATATTTTATATAAAACAGCGATAGACAGTCTGCCTTTTCAGTTTTATCACTTCAAATTATATTTTTACACAATTGAAAAATTCCATTGCAATATTTAATATTCAATAATTGGATTTAATTAAATTACTTACAGTAGAGTGAAAAATTGCCATATCTATTTCAGGTGAGGTGGTTTTTTTCTAAACATATTTCATAAAAAAATTTAATAAAAACCTTTTATTTGTTAGTTTTTAAATTTTTTTGTTTCTCTTTTAATTTTCAGTCGTATTTTTTTCTTTGCTTTTATTGGATCGCCTTTTTGTATGAAAAATTCTAAATCCAGGTGATTAAAAAAAAAACGCTAAATAAATGTGATTAAATCACCGATATGAAAATATCGCTCTTCTCTACTTTATACAAAGTTGCATAGAGGGACACCTAGGTTATGCTTTATTAAAAGTTGGAGAGGGTATCTATTCTTTTTCCAAGTTTCTTTCTTTTAAGGGGGTTATCGACTCTAGGAAAAATTTAGTTTCGGAATTTTTTATATTTTATTTGGATCGAGCATACTCTTCAGTATATGCTCAAAAAATATCAATTCGAAGAAATAAAATTTCCACATATTTTTTTGTAAAATATATTTTGGCCACAAAGTAATATTCTATGTATTAAATTTGTACACAAAAATTTTTGGGAGCGTTTTTTATCATTGTCCTTGTTATAAATTTTATTTCGCATAATACAGCAAAAAAGAGAAAAATCCACATCCAAAGATGCAAGAATTGCACGCAGTCTTTAAAGAAAAGACAATGAAGATTCCTCGATGTTGGGCGAAGGCACGTTATATGAGGCAGGTGCTGATGGCTTTTTATAAGCCATAAAAGTAATAAACCCAGTCAGAAATCGCCAGTGGTACAAAAAATCAAGCACTGGCATACCACTGGGTAACCATGGTATTAAAAATAAATGACTGGCAGAACACTCATTTGGGACACTTTGCCAGCGTTTGCGAAAAGCGTTTTACCAGTATTTTTTTTACAAAAATTTCGGTGGTTTATAAAAAAAAACACTGGCAAAGAATTGGCTTAGAGTGATATGCCAAGGTTTGCAACCAGTGGTTATCCAGTGCTACCTAACCAATGCTACCAGGCGTACAAAAAACCAATGATTTTATAAAAAATGCTGACGCTTCGTTAAAAAATGTTTGTAGTCGGAAGGTTCCGAGTTCAAATCCGGTTGCAAGCAAAAAAATTTTTTTGGATTTTTTTTAATTTAAAATTTTTTTTGTTTCACTAAATTAATTTTTTTGTTTGTTGGAAAGCTCCTTCAAGACCAACTTTCTTTTTGCCCTCCAAACACTGGCATACTAGTTACTAAAAATTGTTTGCCAGTACTAGCATTTTGGCACAGCCAGTAGGTGTCCAGCTATTATCACTCATTTATGTGTTTAGCCATTAAATATTATATGTCTCGTTAGCTCAGTGGGTAGAGCAATCGTCTGCCAATCTGACGGCCTGGGTTCAAATCACGGCAGGGTCAAAAAAATACATATGAAATTTTTTTTAATTTTATTTTTGAAAATATATTTCCAGACCACCTATTTGATGGTTTTGCCAGCGTTTTGCCAACGTTTAAAAATTTTGTTCCTCCAGTGCTTTTCTGGCGCTTTTTGAACAGCCGGTCCTTTTGTCTAATGATGTTATCATTTTGGGAATGGGAAAGCACTTTTTGCCAATACCACCTGTTAAAGTGCTTTGCCACCGCTTTCCCGTTTGTATTTTTCTGACTGGGAATGTATATAAAAAAATAAATAAAAAACAAATTAAAAAATGTACGAAGTGAAAACATTTTGACCAAAAGGAAATGTCTAATAAATTCTCTACCATCGTTTTTAAGAATATTTGGGTTAATATATAAAATACTCTTTATCCGATTCTTCCCAAATTGGGTGCACATGTAGAAAACTGCGAGATATAAATTTTGTTCATACACTGTTTTTTGAAATTTTGCTGTTTTCTTAGCGTAAAATTAATTTTAAACTTTAAACGCGTTTTCCCACAACCCTGAGTTCAAAATCGGCTGCCACTGTACAGCCAAGGCGAGTTAACCGTTTTCGATTCGGGTTTTTTTTCTTTCGTAGGCAACAAAAAACTAGTTCTTATCGTGGCCCTTTTTTTAAATTTTGCTCAAATAAAATTTATATCCCCGAGCAAATGTGTTTTTTCTTGCCTTTTTTGGAATTTTTAAGTTTGTGTGGTAACTTTGTTAAAAAAAATTTTTTTAAATAAAAATCCGGCCACGATAAGGACTAGAGAATTTATCTGGGATTAAGAATCACTTTACATTTTTATTTTCCGATAATTAATGAAGGCTGCACAGTGGCAGCCGATTTTGCCTTTTTTAAAAAAGGCCAGTAAGGAAGTGGCAACTCTGGCGATTTTGGCTGGGGAAATATAAAACTGATATTTTTTGAAAATACTACAATAACATAACTTTTAAATAAAATATTAAAAATATTGTTAATTGAATTTTTGACAAACGTTCAAATATGCCCTTTAAAATGCTGTTGTTACAGTATTTAACACCCTTAATAGATTTTTTTAACATTTTCGTAGAGTATGTTTTAATGCAAAGTTTCAAATTTCTGGCTTAAAGGGCTTCCCCCCTTCCCCTGCCTTTGAAAATCCCCAAATATATATAAAAATGCATCAGTCGATGTCTATTTTAAATATAGAGACACATACAAAATTTCATGTACCAAACTTAAAAGGTTTGAGTCAATCAAATTCCATTCCATGTCGTTCTAGTTATCTAGTGTTTCAATTCCACTCGTTCCCCACTACATTCCATTTCGTTTTGCAGTTTTAGTGCTCCAATTCCACTTGTGTCCCGTTCCATTGCATTTCGTTCCCATTATCTACCTTTAGTTCCACTCATTCCCATTTCCATTCCATTTCGTTTCTCAGTTTTAGTGTCCCACTCCCACTCGTTCCCAATTTCATTTCATTTCGTTGCATTTATCTTGTGTTTCAGTATCAATCGTTCCATTCCATTTATTTTTCTAACTAGTGTTTCAATTCCACTCGTTCCACATTCCAGGCCAATTCGTTTCACGTTCCGGTCCATTTTAATCCCTCTTCCATTTCATTTTCCGTTCCATTTCTATTGATTTCCCCTTCTATTCCATTTCGTTTCCATTGTCTTATGTTTCATTCCACTCGTTCCACTTTCAATTCCATTTCATTTCACTTCTGTCCCTCAAGGTAGTAATTTCCTAAAATCCCATCTTAGCGGACGTCTACTTTAGAGGAGGAAATTATATACAAAATTTCAACTTCCTAGCTCCAGCGGTTTGGGCGATGTTGAGTCAATAAGTCAGTGAGTCAGTCAGACAGTCACTTAATTCCAACGTCGAGGATTTTATAGATCTCAAAGTGACATAGAAAAGGAAGAATGAGATCCGTTAATTATGTCTCGTTTACCTTCGATTTACATTCCAGACAATCCTGCAGCGTTAACTTTAAGTGCAGGGTTAACTTTAACTTGACTATTAAACAAAAGAAAATAACAAAAAATTTATATACAAAGCAACAACAAATTTTCGGTTGAACTAATATTTAATTCATATACCGTGAGACAACAATAATTTGACTATCACAACAGATTTCTAATCGATTAAGCAAAAACCAGGCAGCTACAACTGATTTGCTTACTGACGAATCCATCGATTGGGAAGAAATTCGGTTGCACTGACAGAATACACATTTGTCATTTTTAAAACAATTCCTAAGTAGCTCCATCAATTTATACTCACCATTAATAATTCCTTTCACTTACCCATCTCTATATCACAACCAATCAATTCTAATTGGTATTTTGTTGTTTAGTGTTGTGTTCTATTAGTTCTTCAAACTATCAACGATTGGCCGTCCACAGCAATAAAGTGTGGGTGAGAGATGTAACGCTTTTTGCATATTAAATAATTAACAAAAATATTTAATAACAATTTTGTGGCTTTTCTAAATGCATTAGCGCGTGATATTTTTATAACATAAATAATAATTAAAAAGAATTTTTTTTTTTTGGTCATTATCTTTGTTAACAAATCTTTTAGTTGATTTTCGTTTGTTCTTATAAAAGCGCATGCGTCCGTAATGCGGAGTGCGAGTTGGAATGTTGTTTAGAGGTTTTTTTAGGCTGACATTAACGATTAGGTCGATGTGGTGTTTTTATTTGTAATAATTTCTTCTTTTGGTGTGTTTTTGTTAATATGTCATCATGTTACCTCGTGCGACATATTGTGCATATTTAATCTCTCTATTAAAATGTTTGTTTGTTGTGAGGAACGTACTTGAGTTTGTCTTTGGCTAATTACAGGGTGGGCCAATAGAATTATACAGGAATTAGGAGGATAACCTTTCATTTTATTAAAATGATTTCAAATCGTCACCGAATTACAAAACCGTTTATCGATTTAATACTCAATTATTTGAATAATTTGAGAAATTTTTAGTATTCAAAAAGTTTGTTGCCGTCAAATTATTTAAAAGTGGTTCTGAATTTATAAATTATAGCGAAAAATTTTCGGTCATTGATTTCATTGTACACCGAGAACATTACTTCAACAGAATGAGAATTCCAAATTTTAACGAGTTTGAATACTCGATGTCTTTTGCTTGTCACATTCTGTATAATTTGAAAGTTTTATGCGTTTGCAATTTACTTCACCGTATGAATATTTTTTTCTTTTATTTTTATTGTATGATAATCATATTTTATAGCCTGCGTTTTTTCAGAACGATTGTCTGAACGTACCAAACTCAAGCAATTTATATGCAAAACAGATAAACAAGTATGAGTTGTTGTCTATAGTTTTTGTTGTAAGTTCCTTGTAACCCATGGTAATAATTTTATTATATGTATGTATTGTTTGTTTAATGTTGCATACTACTAATTACATTCCATCATGTGGCATATTTTTTTTGTTTGTTTGTTATTATTCGTGGAATAGTGGTGAGTAAGTCTGAGGCAACAAGTTTTCTAAAGACATAATAAACTTAAATGAGGTTATTGAATTGACAGGAATAAAATAAGGATTTTAGTAGTAGGAAGTGACTGGAATTTGTTGCAAATTGCCGTAGTACTAGCATGATTGTAAGTAATATGTTGGATGTGTTAAATATTTATATACAGTGGTGGAAATATATAAACAAAGTTTTTTCTAATTTTATTCTCGTTGACTTTATTTTTAAAGATCAAAATAGTGGCTAAATTCGCCCCGAAAGGCAAGGATATGGTACAAAAAATTGTGCAGAATTGTGCCACGTTTGTTTTTTTATTTTCTCCCTTGTTTTAAGTGGGCATGGCTTTTAATGAAAAATGAGCGATATCGACCTTTTATCAAATTACGTAGTAAAATTTAGCGAGTACTGATCGGATCTGTATAAACTGTATATTGTTGGAATTCCTATAAAATTTTCCTAAATCTTGCATTATTTTTATCCACAAATTGACATATTTACAAGGATTTAAATCAGAGTTTAAAACACTATCAACTCAATTACATCATAGGGAATGAAAATACCTAAGGTGCGGTTTATGATTGAATCTTACTTACACTCTAATTAAATTCTGTTGAAATTTATCCAATTAATAGTAGCAAACTGTACTCCTACTATAAATTGGGTAAATTTACTCCATGTGTGTAATAAAAAAAATACGCACATTATGTGTAAGTTGGTGCCCACATAATGAGTAATTTTACATTGAAAGTGCGTAAAAATTAAAAGAAATTTTAAAATTAATGTGTTAGTTTACTACACTTGTGCGTGAAAAAGCATGTTTTACATAAGTATGAATAAAATGTGTAAAAATTCACAAAAAATGCGTAAAAGTGCCCAAAAATGGGAAATTAATGTGTTATTTTACAAAAATTGCGATAAAAATGTGTAAAAATCCACAAAAAATGCGTAAAATTGCCCCAAAAATGCATATTTTTACCACAGCGCTGTTTAAAGCTTAACGAGCCAAAAACATTTTGTTTTTTAATAAAACAATAAATACATTTTTAGCACGTATTTTATTAGTAATGAGTTATAACCACAAAAAAATTAATTAACGGGGGTTTCCACAAGACGAGCGTCGTTCGTTATGTCCCATTAAAATTTAACCAAAAGTTAAATTTAAAACAACAACAAGTCCCAGTTACTAGCACATTGTGTTAATGGGGGTTGGGTTTCGAGCAAAAAATTTTCCAGTTTACGAAATGGTATCTCGATGGAATAATTCTGATAAGACAGTCATAGGGTGACTCAGTTTTTTTTTTATTTATGTGATAATTGGAATTAATATACTCTGAAAGTAGAGTTTGCATTTCGGTTTTAACGGTAACCACAACCGCTGTTAACCGCACTAAATAACCGTTGCCGTAACCGAATGTAAAACCGCACGGTTACGTTTAAATTATTGGACATTTAAGGTGGGTGCGAACTGGCTAAATAAAGTCTAAACTAAATTCAGGTTTCCAAATTTCTTTGAAATTTAAAAAAGTCTTCAAAAAAAATTTCAAAGAAATTTTAAACCCTTTTGTCAATTTGTATTTAGTTTCGAATTTATTTAGCCACCTCGCACAGGGCTTTAAAACCAGCTTTTTGGTAATAGTTTAGTATCAAAATTTTAAAACTTTTACAAAAAATAAAAATATTTGAGATTTTGTGATAAAACTTGGTACACCGTCTTATATCGGGCCCCATACGGTTACGTTTAAAATTGGTGAATATAGTACCCATATAAAGGTATCTCCAAAATTTACTTATTCACACGCTAAGGGTCGTAAATACGAAGATATTTTATTGAAATTTAGTACGCTAACTTAAATGGGCCCAAGAACAAAGACTATTGATTTTAGATAGGATCGGTCCATATTACGACCTATCGCCCGTATTGAATATATTTGAGATTTTCTCTTAACTACACCTTAAATTAGATAAAATCTTAAGATTTTTCTAAATTTTGTCCTTTTATAGACCAATTTTGACACAAGTCCATTTCAACAAATTCTAATTTCAGATTAAAACACTAATTGGCGTTCAAGCAGACTGGTGAAGGGTATCATATAGTCGGGATGCCCGGCTTTGTTTTTCATTTTAACAATTAATTAAATTTGTGTTAATCAAGTAAGTTAAAAAATGTTTTATTATGAGTGCGATTAAACGTAAACAGCGATTAACCGCGCCAATTTTAACCACAAACGTGGTTAAGAAAAATTGCGGTTGAAAAATTGTATTAATTTGTTTTATCACGTAAATTGTTAAAAAGAAAATTAAAAATCTTACCCTGTGCCTGTTATATAAAATAATATACCCCGCGATCGCTTCCGGGCCTAGCCTATTTATATTTTGTCGGTTTTGTCATAACTCGCTTAGTTTTTGATACCGCCATTTTACAAAATGGCCAATATCTCGAAACCTAAGCAGGATAGCGCAAAACTTACTAAATTTTTGCAAAGCTCTGCAAAAACCACACTCCGATTGTACAAATGGAGTAGGTCTCGAGGGATCCATTTTATAAATCAGCTATAGGATTACCCATTGTAAGTGTAAATTCCCTATAGAAAGTTTATCCGAACTGTCACATAATTGAACCCTTTGTATAATAAAGTAGTCCCTTTTATATTACGTTGTCATATGGCGAGTATATTTACAGCATATTTTTTGTGCCGTGCCGTGATTTGAATACAGGCTGTCAGATTGACAGACGAGAGCTATACCCACCAAGCTAAGGAGACATCCCAGTCAAAAATTGCCAGTGGCATAAAAAATCATGCACTGTCCTTTAAAGTAGGAGGTATGAAACATAACATAATTGATTACTGACATTTAAACTTATTTATTAACTCTCTTAAATTCAGAAATAACAGGGGGTGGCTATCCTACTCAAGAAAATACAAGTTTTAGTACCTACACTGAAAGAATTATCCTTCGTGATATTAATTATATAGTTTCATAGAATTTTTTCGTAGAATCAATGAAGAATTTCATTATGTAGATAATATTTAATTAATATTATGAAATTTTTCATAACTTTTCGTTCATAAAATTTAATAATTTCGTTAAAAAATTCATTGAATTTCATTTCATAAATTAGATCTTCATAAATTTGATGAAAATATTCTTTTTATATATATTAAACTGTTCAATAGTATTTACTTTTTTCTAATTTTATTTATAAAATATCGTCATTTCATTAATTTTTAAAAATTTTAAAACAATTAGAATTTTATATTAAACATTTAATTCTCAAATACAATAGCTTTATGCCATAAGGCCGAGTTTTAGTGATTTGCATTAATTTCCATACTGAGAGAATTATCTTTTATAATTTTTATTTTTTTTAAATTAATTTTTATTATTAATTTTGGACTACCCAGCCAGCAATTCCGGAGCGCTCATAAATAACATTTTTAAATGGCTCATAGAAATCATTATTGTTTTTTTGAAAACACTCTTTTTTTGGTAGAAAATATGAACCCTCAGAAAACAATCCAAAAAGTTGTCTCTACAATCTAAAAAGCTGTCTCAAAACGAGGGTTAATTTTTCGGACTCAAAGAAGATTCCAAAATTATTTAAATTTATGAAGAAAATTTCGATTTTATACGTTCTTTTTTCTGAGTCATTTCTGAGTACACAGGGGGCTCTTTTGGACGGACCACTTTCATAGGAAAAAGTGGACAAATGTTTATGTTTTTGGAGCTCAATTCCGAGTCATTAATGATCATCTTTGTTTGCTGGGTATGAAATTTTTTTATAAATCATATTGATTGTTTCAAAACATTAATAAGAAATTTCATTAATTGAATTAAGCTTATCATAAAATTTTATGAAACTTTTTAATTTAATGAATTCTTTCATTAGATATATTTTGTACATCCATAAAATATGTTACAATTTTATTGCGGTTTTTGCATTTGCTAAATACTTTTTATTTATCCACTCCAGCTTAGCAACGACAACAACCAACAATAATAAATAATAGTAAATGAAATTGCTTCATAGATTTTATGAAGCTCTTCATTGGCTGAATGATTTATTCATTGGAGGAGTGGCCTATTACTTTTATGAAGAGTTGCATTAATTTTGTGAACTTTTCATAAACATTTACTTTAATTAAACCTGTTTCATAGATTCTATGAAAAGTTTCAATGAACGAGTTCAAGTTACAATTTTCATTGAAACTATGAAGAAATTCATTACTGAAGTGATGATAGTTCTCTCAGTGTATATAGTTTGAACACAGCGTTCCGGAAAACTTCAATACAACCCAAAATTACACGAATATCGTAAAAAGCCTAAACATACCTCGTTTAAATCGAATGAAATAAAAATTATATTAATTTGCTAGCTGGACTCATATGTGACAGCGCATAGAGAAAGGGACCTAAGGGTAAAAAAATCAATTTTTTTTTTGTGAACAACATCTGAGCATCGAATGAGACCGATCCCATGCTCTCCTGAACTTAGGTCCCTTTCTATCCTTAGGTCCCTTTCTATGTATACATCTTTATAACGTCAGAATTTTACCATGATTGTGCATGTCTTGCATATCAAAGATAAAGCTTTGGAATACCTTTTATTTGCTACCCAATTACCTATGGTTGCTTTGGAAGAAACAGTAAAAAAATATTTGTATCTCCCCCCTCTTTGTATTTCCCCGTCCTTTTTTCCAAGTGCCAGACTCGCCCACAGTCCACCTAAGTCATGGAGTCCCCTGTTAACGCTGACGAGGTTCTGACGACCGAGTAAGGGCGGAATAACCCGGTTTTCACGGCGACCGGACTATGTGCCGGAACGAGAATTATTAACCACAAATTGGGCCTAAAAAGAAAAATAAGGGTGCAATAGGTTTGTCTTCTCTATTACATGTCCAAATTTGAGCCCAATTATATTTCTCACCTACATTGAGAAAATTATCTGCATGACATTAATGCATTTTTGAATTATATCATTGATGTTTCGCTGAAATTCGTCTGTTGAAACTTTTCATTACATCAATGTAGTTTTTTAAATTTACAATTCTCAATAGGTTTAAAATGTTAAAAAAAACAGACTCTGCAAGAGGTTAATTTGAAATAAAATAAAGTACTTTATTAAATTAATCATTAATTGCACCTAATTATGATTCTGTTTAATTGTCACAACATTGTACCAATTAATTCCCAGTAGATTAATGATACAAAAATTTTATTTGTTTCTTAAGTTGAAAAACAATGTTATTACTGTAAAAGTGTTCTAACTTGTATCTATTTCTTCTCAACTGACAAAAAAGCAGTTTCTTATAATTCTCATTAAGTTCCCAAAAAGTATAGAAAAAGATAAATAAAAAGATTTTTAAAATTTTTGTTAATAAATTTTTTATATATTTTTAAAGCTGTTTTTTTTTATCACAATATACTTATTTTTACTTTTTTTACTTAAAAATAATCAATATGATTTTTTAATATCAGTTTGTTTACTTAAAACTAAAGGAAGACATATTTTCTAATAACTAATTTGAATCATGCTGCTGCATGCCTGCTGCTGCTGTTGCTGCTATCACAATACAATTTCTAAACAATATAATTTTTTAAAGCTTTTGTTTTGATGAGAACATATAAAATGTTTTGAGTTTCTTGTTTTGACTTAAGCTTGAGCCCAACGATCTTGAAATTGCATGTAGGGATATTGATTGTTGCTGTAGCAGTAGGCGGGTTGTACCAAATCTTCATCAATCAAAGGTATAATGGTGCTAGTAACAGGTTGCAAGTTGGTTGTCCAAAAGAAAGTACCAGCTTCAGTGCGAGCAAAACGTACTGGCACATAAATATCTTCTTGGTATACGTCGTCATAGCAAATATCAGATAACTTTTCATTGGCTGCATTTTCATCAATTTCTGTATAGAATTGTTCTTCCTGCTGCAAGTTGCGTAAATTTTCTAAATCCTCAAATGTGGATTGTTGTGCTTGCTGCTTTTTTGATTGTTGTTTCTTAAAGAGCGTCTTCAAGACTTTCTTAATGCTGTAGGTGGCCTTCATTTTGTTGTTGTTGGCGGCTAATTGTTCAATTTGTTGACACATTTTTGAATATGTTGAAATAAATTTCAAATTTCTTGTAGTGGAAGTAATAGATGTTACTTGTGTTAAACACGAATTGTGAATGATATTGCTTTGGAAATGCATTGGCCTTTTTATACTGATGACGATTGCATTTCCTTAACTGAGAGTTTTTTGCTTTGTACGGAAAGGGAGAAGGAAATAAAATGTAAGAGAACAAGAATTGGAAAAAGAACCACAGAAACAAACTATAACTTAAACTACGCACAAGTGTGTTTGCCTCACCCTAAATATTGTATTAAAACAACCTTAAACAAAATAAAACAAGAACGTGCTTGCTTGCTTGTTACTTAATAAATATTGAGAGAGATACATGTACTCTCTTTTTTGTTTAGCAGGTTTTTATAAAGTAATCGAGTTGGTGGTGGTGGTGTTAGTTAAGTATAGTGTTTCTTTTTTTTTCAAAAGGGATCGAACGAACCCCTGCTTATAAAAACCTAAAGAAAAAAAACTCATCCTCTTGAAAGAACGAAAGTGTGGGAAAATTTTTTAAAAATTTTAAAATTTTTGGGTTTTTGTATAAATTGAACCATACAAAATTTAAACACAATACGAATTATTGATAAATGCATGTCTGTTTTGTCCGTCCAATTCGTCGTCCGTCCGTTCGTCTTATAAATTAAATGTTTACTTTTACTCGAGCTCGTCTTTTGAAGGGGAGAGAGAAAAGTCCATATGAAAAAAATTGGCAGGTGTTTGTAACAAAATTTTCTCATGATTTTTTCGAAACAGGGGATTTGTTGTTTTCGTCTTGATATTTTATAAAATTGTTGTTGTTTTCATACTTTGTCTTCTTGTTCTTTAGTAT